>JBBMJZ010413097.1:8730649-8753441 GCA_037833815.1 Zingiber zerumbet | reverse complement strand
ACCTTCTACTCAAGGACGCTATTATACTTAGTTTATTTGGCACCAATACAAGTAAGTATAATAACCAAAACAAATGCATTTATTTATATAAGAATATGATACAACAAGTCCATAATACAATCATCAAATGATTGGCTCTAGGGCTCTTACTAACAATTAAAACTCAGTTCAATGCGTCCATCCGTACTTTGCGAAGTGATAATGCTAAGGAATATACATCCGGTTCATTCCAGTCTTATATGAGTCCGAATGATATGCTTCATAAAACCTCTTGCATTGATACTCATCCCAAAATGATGTGGTTGAACGTACAAATATCTTTTTGAAACTGCACGAGCCCTTTTATTTCAAGTGAATGTTTCCAAACCTTTTTGAGTTAATGCAATTTCTACCGCATGTTTTCTCATTAACCGCATGTCATCCTCTGTTCTTCATGGTGAGATCTCTTACAAAATTATTTTTCCTAATAAGTCGTTATTTCTTGTTAGCCCTAGGATATTTGGTAATACTTTTTGTGTTTGAGATGTTCGTCTGCATATCACTAAATTAAATTCCAAGTCTTTGAAGTGTATCTTCCTTGGTTATTCTCATCTTTAAAAAGACTATAGGTATTATTGTCCTAGTATTAACAAATATTTTGTCTTAATCGATCTTACTTTCATGGAAGATATATCTTATTTCCCGTCCTCACTTATTCCGACTCGTCAAAGGGAAGAGGATGATTTGTTGATGTATTCTATCACATCCTCCGCACCCACATCCTGGAATCAACTCTGATCAAGTCTCCTATTATTCAAGTCTACTCTAGATGTCAACCTCTTGATTCATGTCCTACACCTACTACTTTGTCATCAGATCAAGTCTTGAGCGATGATCTTTCTATTGCGTTATGCAAAGGTAAACGTCACTTATCTTACATCTTTTGTTTCTTCGTCTTCCTTGTGTTCTTTTATTGCTTTAATTAACTCTATCTCTATTCCTAAAATTGTTCATGATGTCATATCTCATCTTGGTTGGAAAAATACAATGGAGGAGATGAATGCTTTAGATGACAATGGTACTTAGACTTGGTTGATCTACCTTCTGGGAAACAAGCTAATGGATGCAAATGGATATTCGCAATTAAGGTCAATCTAGATGGATCAATTGCCAGATTAAAAGCCCATCTTGTTGTTAAAGGCTGTGCTCAAACCTATGGTGTGGATTATTCTGACACTTTTTCTCCTGTTGCAAAGTTGACATATGTTCGACTGTTTATTTCAATAGCTACTACTCATAATTGACCTTTACATTAACTTGATATCAAAAATGTTTTTCTTCATAGTGATTATCAGAAGGTGTATATGGAGCAATCTCCTAGGTTTGTTACTTAGGGGAGTCAGGGCAAGTTTGTCGTCTTCGAAAAGTTTTGTATGGTTTGAAACAAAGTTCTCGTGCTTGGTTTGGAAAATTTAGTCAGATTGTTGAAAAGAGTAAGTCCGACTATTCTGTGTTCTATAAGCAGTAGTAGTTGATATCATTCTATTAGTTGTGTATGTGGATGATATTATTATCACTGGAAGTGATACTACAGGAATCTCATATATTAAATCTTTCATTCATACTCAGTTTCATACGGAAGACTTGGGGTGCTAAAGTGTTTCTTAAGTGTGGAGGTTACGAGGAGTAAAAAAGGTATATTCCTATCTAAAATATCGACTTAATAACTCAGATAGGAAAATTGGGTTCAAAGCCTTGTAGTGCTCTAATGACTCAAAATATGCATGTCACATGAGATGGGGAACTATTTGAAGATCCTGAGAGATATCGAAAGTTGATTGAGAAGTTAAATTACCTTATCATAACTCGTCCGAATATTACATATTCAGTTAGTATTGTTAGTCAGTTTATGTCATCTCCAATTGTTTATCATTGGACAACGTTAGAACAAATTTTGTATTACTTGAAAGCATCACCCGGACGAGATATCGTATATAAAAAATCACTAGCAAACTCATATTGAATGTTTTTCGGATGCTGATTGGATAGGATCTAAATCTACTTCAGATTATTATATTTTTGTTGGAGAACATTTAGTCTACGAGTAAGAAGCAAAACGTTGAGTCATGATCCAGTACAGGGCTATGGCACAGTCTGTGTGTGAGATAATGTGCATATATCAACTCTTGACTAAAGTAGTGCTTAAAATTTTAGTACCAGCAAAACTGTGGTGTGTTAGCCAAGCTATATTGCATTGAATCCTGTGTTTCATGAGCGAACTAAGAACATTGAAATTGATTGTCATTTTGTTCATGAGAAAATTCAACAAAACTTGATTTATATAGGATATGTGAAGACTAAAGAATAACTCGGGGATATCTTCACAAAAGCTATAAGTGGGGTTTAGATTTATTATCTTTGTAACAAGTTTCGTATAATTAATATTTATGCTCCAATATGAGGGGGAGTATTATATATAATAGTTACCATATTTGTATATATATATATATATATATATGTTACCATATTATCTATATATATTAGTTAATATATATCGGTCAGTTAGACAAATTTATCAATTAGCCTAATTGTAGTTTCCTATGATAGATCCTAGTTTGTATATAAATATGTCTTCTCTTCAATAAAGTGTATGAATCTCTCAAACAACACAATCCATGGTTATAACATGAAGGATCAACTTTCAATCTGAATAAGATTGTAGTATGGATTTTCTCATAAACAACATTTGCATGTGGCTGAAAAAACACGAATATCAAATGGCTTTAAGTATCTCCACACTCCACTCGATTCTCATGGTAGCGCTTTAAGTATTTTTGCATTTACATGTAAATTAAGGCATTGTGCTTTGAATTAAGACAATTTTGATGCAATGGTTGTTACACATGATATAGGAAAATGTTAGCCACTTCGTGTGTGTCTAATTTTAACTGTACAAATTTATTGAGTTATCTGTGCTCCAGAACCCTGGGATCTCCCTATCCTTCCAGGTTTACTTAGTGTGTGTCCACTTTGTACTGGACCTCTTGAACCATCGATTATGGGCCCATCCTAGTCAAGCACCTACTACTCATGCTTCGCCTTTTGCTAAAACGTCAACTCAACTTTGTTAAATTTTCAATGGTTTAGAAGGTTAGATCAGGGTGCACCTATTTCAGACTCTTAAAAGAGATCAAACACCAATCTTTGGTCTTGCACATGCCCACCTCTAGTTTAGTTCTCAACCATTATTCTGTCTATGTAAGCGTCTATGTTTATTCTTATTAGCTTCCCACAAGTATGTTTATATTTTTTATTAAATCAAAAGACATTATTTTCTAGCAGAAAGTATATGCAAGATCCGAAATGAAGCACAAGGTTCATCTTCAAGATCTGATGCTTCCTTAGCCACTGCCGCTTCGTCTTCTAGCTCCTTATCTGAAGGGCAAAGGACTTAAGACTTCTCTATGCTAAGAGCATTTTTATAACAACTTTGCGACTCCATGGGATCTGGTTGGACCACTACTGTGCCTTTAGGGGTTGAAAACCTCATAACCATACTATATTGTAGACTAATATTGTTGCTTTGAACTTGCTAAGTGTCAGCCTTCCCATGAAGGCATTACAGACTGAGAGAGAGATCCACCACCATAAATCCCAGCTAAGCTAAGTGGATGCAAGGCTCCTCTCCAGAAGTAACTATTAACGTCATCATTATGAGTGACTATATTCCAAATCCAATTAAGCGTGTCAGAGTCCTACATTTCCCTTCTAAGTCTTCATGGGTGTAGCCCATCTTGAAGAAAGCTCCAACAAACAACACATCACCAAATTGTTTGTATTAATAAGAACCCTTTTCGCACAACACATATCCTTTTAGGCATGCATTGCAAGGCATCTAGGTAATCCTTGCTAATACCTTCTGTATCTTCCTCTAAAACAACATGATCTTCCCTAGCTTTAGGCCTTGGTTTTTTTGCTGCTGTCAACCTCGCCTATCAATACTCTAATCATGAAGTCAATCACTTTTTGAACACATTTCGAATCTAAGGCTTACTTCCTTAGCTCAGTTAACTTTTTACCAACTACGAATTTTATAAAGTGACCACTCAAGATCAAGTTATTAATCTTTTTCTTCAAATGCATATGCTCATCTAGAACATGCATAATTTGAATTAATCTCTCTTGTGGGACTAATTAGATCACTTTATTCTCCATGAAGATTTTTGATGGCAATGTTTTCAAAGTTATATAGCCTCATTATTGTTGATCTCATATTATCGCACAGGCACTTTCTTTGACTCTTGGGTGTTTTGTCTATTCCACCTTCAGCTTTAGGTCGACGAAGTTTGCTAGCGATACATCATCACCAATTAGTAAACCAACTTGCCGCCTCTAGCATCTCAACATTGTCTTTCAGTAGGTTTTCATAAAGTGGATGTGAAAATCTTTGAGGTTTTTAATGTGAACACAAAAGCAGTCATTAAAACCAACCGCTCCTTGAGAATCATCCACTTGCCTGACCACTTTGATAAACCACTTGAGGTCAGCTCGTGATAGCCCTGTTGAGGTTGTGACTAATGAGTCAACACTTTAGGCAATGCAACTGCCATGAAGTAGACTTCAAAGTCATAGCATAGCTCGTCGATATTGAGAGTTAGCTAGAAAACCATTGATGCGTTATCGCTTGGAGGGTAGTTGGAAAAAGGCATCTATCAGTGTGTACAAGGGCATTGATACATTAAAAGCTTGCACGTGTTATGATGAATTGTTGCTTCCCTTGTAGGTTTCTTTGTTAGTCGCCTAGAATCTTTTTGGAAGGGTTCCTCTGGGATTTGAGGGTGAAGAGAGTACGGACCTTAGGTGGTGCATATTCTTTTGGATTCATGTCTGTCTTTCCACATAGGTTCCTTCTAGTCCTTATGCTATGGGTTCAAGACAAGCTTCTTTTTATTTCCCAAGAATCTTCCTCCAGCTCATTTGTTCCATTTAGGTCGTTCATTATTGTCCTTGCTTTTGAAGTCCTTTGCCTTTCCTTTTCTTGCTCGTTTTCCTTGCGCTTTCTTTCTCTTAGTTAAAGTCAAGTCACCATTCAACATCTGCATTTGTTTATTTACAATCGTCTAGTCCTCATTTCTAACTCATATTATTTCCATCATCTTTGGTTGTATGGGATTCAAACAATTTCTCCATTCTGATCAAGGAGAGAGGTTGTCCATTAGTGGATCTAACTTAGGTTGGCCATCTTCACCTCTATGCTTGACTAGCTTTCACAAAGACAACAATATGTTATGATCGGGACACAACAAATAAAAGTGGTTTGACTAATTTTATTAGTGATGTGACTCAGACTATAATGTGGGATTGTAGCTAGAGAAATACAAGTACTCTCTCTCTGGGGTTGTTGGAAACTGTCAGGAAGTAGTAATGGTTCCAAAAAGGTACTATATAAGATGTTCTTTCTCTGACAGGAAAGACTGCTTTTGTAAGCTCTCAGGAAGTGCACTGGTAATCTTGGGGTGCCAGGTAATGGCTTTAGGTAGGAACCAATGGTGTGCCATGGATTGCCCTGTGTGCATACCACCTATCATCTAGACTACACATGTGGGGTCCATCTAATGGTTTTAGAATGTTCCAGAGGCTTCTGGATAATTTCCCATACCAATGGTCATGGGTTGGTTGCAAACCATGAATTTTTCATTGTCTTAATGGGGTCTTATTTTTATTGAGTTACTTCTATGGTACCCAGCCACTCTTGATTTCCTTCTAGCCTGGGCTGGTTCTGTTAGTTTTAACTTTCTAGCCAGTCTTTTGTATCATTCAAAACTGAGTATTAAATTCATAGGAGATTAGGCTATCTCTACTAGGAATTCAATTTCTTTTCTGTGCTTTTGTTCATTCGTTCCAAATTCTCTCTTTGCTTGCTGATCAATCTCAAATGTCATCTTGTTAAAGACCCTAGATGGCTAAACTTAAGTAGCAGTTATTTATTTGAATGTCTAGATATCATGTTTGCTTAGGACAGGCACATGTCTGAAGCAATTTATGCTATAATCCCACGACAAAACTGCATAATAAATTTCGTTTGTAAGTTTCAACCATGACAATTAACTGATTAACAATTTAATATATCGATGAATGGATATGTAAGTTTTCCAATGACACTGAACATAGTTGTTCAAGATGTTTGAGATTCTACAAGAGTTGGTTTTGACCTCAATAAGTAGAATAACTGGTTGTCTTTTGGACAAATTTACTGAACAAGAATGGAATAAATTGATGAATGGACAGTATGAATATTTTCCTAACATGCACCATAAATATTAAGAGAATTTCCCATGCCTTAACAACTAAAACAATAGGTCGCCTTTATAGTTGAGTTCAAAGTCAATAGTACGCGTTTGCTAAAGTTTAAATTTTTCATTGACTAAGTTGTTTAAATTCTATAGAAGTCAAGATTCTCCATCGAAAATGGACATTGATCATCCAAGCTAGTTTGCAATGCTTGAAGGTTCATGGATAAATTTTAAGCCATGTATTTAGCAGGTGCAGAGACTGTAACCAGAGATGACATGATGGAGGCAGTAGAGCGAGCAAAATTTGGCATTAATGAAAAACGTAGCTCTCCTATGACGATAAGTAAGAGTCTTACTAAACTATTTCCATGGATGCTGACTTCAATAGGAAAAGATGGTTTTCAAGGTCTGATGGGCTACCAAACATTGAGCTAATGTTTATTGTTGAGGTACGTTTCAAGTCGCATAATGATGTCAAATGATAACAATGTTTTGAGATTGTTATAGTCTTAAACTTTGCCAGTGAGACAGTGGGTGTTTGTTTCATAAACATGGTTCGGGAAGAATACAAGTTGAGAAGGGAAATTAAAATGACAAAACGTTGCCACCATGTCTTATTAAGTTATTTGATTATATCAAGTATATAAACATTGGTTAACAAGCAAGAAAGACTCGGTTGTAAATGATGTGAGTTGTTCTTTAGTGGCTATAGATATATATATTTTTCTAGTCAGAATGCCAATTACCAATATTTAGTCAATGGCTTAAGCAGGATACCCTTGCAAGGATGCAAGTCAGTTGAAACTAGCAAAATAATATTCAATATTTAAAACATTATTATCTTTACAGGGACTCATTTAGATCCTTAAGGTATGGATTAAGCAACTATACAAAATTATGATAGACTTAACTGTTTGATTTTCTGTCTGCAGGCATGGCTACACAGGATTGTGCTAGTAACAACCAGAAAATACCCAAAGCAGCATTTTTTTCTTCATATTTTAGAATGATTTGTTGATTTGGTAAGCATCTCTCGGTTTAAAATATGCCAAGAAAAAAATGTAAATTTGAAGCATATCAAAGAGTGACTTGCCAAAATTTAGGTATTGAACATTATGTAATTCAAGGGAGACTCATTTTTATTCAGCTGTATCCACAAGGTGTGACCAGAGATATCTATATGTTAGAGTAAATATGATAACCCTCATCCTAGACAGTCTAGTATCGCCGGCTCCAACAGAGATATCTATACATGCACTTACAAGCAATGTGCAAAGGATGTTCATCTATTTTGATACCACGTACGATTTTTAGCTTCTCTTTGATAATCAATCTTTATTTACTCAAATGTGTTAATATAATGCCGAGTGTGATTTTTTTCCCCTCCAATCATATATGGTCAAGTGTGAAGTCTTTTGTTATTCCTATTATAATTCTTATATTAATGGCATGTTCAAGTTTAACAATAAATTTTAATGTTTATTAAATCTTCATAAAAATTAATATTACAAATAATTTTGATATGTTTTCTTAATATTAATTATTAATAATCTTTATTGTTTGACAATTAATTATCTAAGTTTTAAGATAAATTGTAAAGATTATTCTTCCGTAGTAAAATTATCATGTCACACATCTATTTTCACTTTTACTTTGAAACCATGTACTCAGTCTAAATTTATTTGTTTTTTTTTCTCATTTGTTATGCATTAACAAATCCTATTTTCATTTTTTTAAAAAACTAAAATCTAATGTATTAAAAGGGAGAAACATGAGCAGTTTAAGTTAAATTTTTTTACTTCATATATCGTTGTATCACCTAAATTAAATATATTATTAAATATTAAAAAAAAAGTGATCTATCTGAAAACTATAGAGATAATATGTTAGGTATGATGACTTAATGGTTGACTGGTAGAAGACTTTTTACTTTACGGAAAAGCTTCCTTCTGCCCCTACATATATGGAGATGAGCCAACAAAACATCAGCGTTTAGAAATTAGGGGGAGTTCCTAGTGAAGGTCCTTTGACGCTCAAGTCAGTACAAGTTTGGACGAGTGAATGAAGAACAGTAGAAAATGTGTACGCAAGAGTAAGTTGCAGATGTTCAGAAAACATACCTTCACCACGGTGAGGACTCTCTCTTTATATACCACCTTATATAACCTTCACAATCATGAGGTGGCGAAGTGTGTCAAAGTTTGTTAGGTAAAGGGGAGTGTACAACCTAAGCAATGTGCAATAATTATACGAGGAATCTTCCCTTTACTCATATATATATATCTCTTTTATCGTTTATAGCTTCTGTTATTACTAGGGTTGTTGAAGGAATATGATGTTATAAATAGTTGACTAATGGGAGACACGATGGTCCCTGAAGAAGTTTCCAGAAGAATATTCTCTGACACATAGTTGTTATTCTGACAAGATGTTAGGATTCTCTGATTATATTGTCGGTTGAGTATGTCCAGGTCGGCTTATAGACTAGCTGTCTTTATGCATGTCTTCGCATTAAGATGTTTTATTAGGTATTGAAAGCTATGTAGAAATCTGTTCGAAAAATAATATGGTGCCCCGGGCGTACTGGAAATCCATCTGGGAAATAATATGATAACTCATGCGTTCTGGAAATCCATCTGATAACCTGTGTATGTTATAGATCCGTCCGGGTAGCAATATGAAGATAAGCGTCTTAGGCATAGTCGGTCTTTTGTCCGGCCAGATGTATAATGGGCTTCTGAAGAAATGAGACTATGCTCTGAGAGGTTCGGTCAGTATTTTGAGCCAAAGTGCCTTAGGCCCTGTCAACCCTTTGTCCGACCGGTATATAATAACTTGTATGTAAAGTGCCCTTGGCATTCTGACCAGATTTATAAAGTTATTTTATACTTATGCATAGAAGATATGGGTATGGAGTCATATAAACCCGTTCGGTTCTATTATTGAATAGATACCCATAGGGTTAACTATGTAGTGATCAGGTCGACCGGGTGTATGTAGAGAGGCTCATACAGAGTAAGGAGTTTGACCCTCCCTTTGACTAGGTATATGGCTAGTCGAATGTGAGGTGGGTCGGTCATTCAAATCGCCTTATAAGGATGGTCGTCCTTAAACTCGATCGGCTATTGAGTGACCGAGCACGTTGTCTTTTTAATTCAAGGGTAAAGCACTGAATCCCTTATGTTCGACCGGCTTAAGGGTTGGTCAGTAATTTTTCGAAAGGCTTGGAATCCGACCAGGGCGATTCGGTGAGCCTTAGTGTTGGGCAGCCAATCAGAGCTAGATGGGGAGATGTCCTCCTCTATTGACTTTGAGCGTCACGTCCTCTTGACTTTGACTGCTATGTCATCTTCTAGGTCCTCTCATTATAACCCATATCACTAGCCTTCCCTTCAAGTCTAGTCGAAGGAGGTGTAGCCGACTGATTGAACTCAAGCCTAATTTCCGCTCACTTGTCCCTTTTACTAGGGTCGTCCGAAAAATTGTGTACATCTTCACGCCTTAGGCACTTGATAGTATTTTTTTCAAAAACTTCTTGTAGTACTAGTTGTTCAAGAGAGATTACCGATGGCGTGCGGAGAGGTGCTTGGACAAGGAAATGATTTGGTTGTCACCTCCATTATAAATGTTTATTTATGGGTGAATGTCATATGGCGTCACTCCTCATTTTTTGAAATGGCTTTTGACGCAAGCTTCTTAGTATGGACCAACGACCTCTCTTCTCTGGTAGATCCACGGTCTGCTGCATGCCTATTATTTTGATTGAACGACGAGGATTAAGTTATACTTTATAAAAACCCTACATGACGTAAAATCTCAACACTATGTCTTTCGTCTTCCCTGATTCTCTCTCCGACGAACTCTCTTCTGTAACCTTCTTTTCTCTTGCGACCTAAGTGCTCCAATAAGTTGTTTGTTCTTTGTTTGCTTTGTAATCTCTCATGGATTAGGAATCTTTCTCCCCTATTATACTTTCACTCATTCAGATTTCGATGACTCTGATAGAGCTTATATCCGCTAATGATATGAAATCCCTAGGCGTTACAACATTGTCATCCCTTCTCTTGACGTCCATCCTCATCATCCCCCTGCTAACCATATCACGTTCTTTAAGGATCAGTTAGTAGTCGGTTTATGTTTTCCTGTCCATCCCTTCTTATCAGAAGTCAATATTTCCGTATCCCTCTACAACAATTTGGCCTAAATGCAATCCGTGCTGTGTGCGGCATTTTCATGTTATTTCGCCTATATGATATTCCCTCGACTCCTTGCAATTTTTTTCTATTTTCTTACCCCAAGAAATCAGAATCAGGGGTATTTATATTTTTCAATCTCGCCCAAAATTTGTTTTCTTTGAGGATATGCCCTCCTTAAATAAGGGCTGAAAATCTTGTTTCTTTTTTCTTAAGAAGCTAGAGCCTACTACTTGGTCTACCGAATGACAATTTTCCCTACCTCCTCTTTCTAACCTTGGAAGTTATAAGAGCAACCCCACTTTCATCTCATACTCCACTACACTGAGCGACCAGCGTTTTAAAATCCATAAGTGGCTACGAGAAGGCCTTCTGCACTTGTTTGGCCCGAGCCCTATTCAACAAAAACTTCCCTACTTTGTTGGTGAGTTTTGATAACTTGGTCATTACTTTATCACTAACTAAGGTATTTTTTATTCTATGCATTGGATACTATTTATGAAGCCTTGGTTGGAAGCAAGATTCACCTAGAAGAAGTTGTGATTATCGCTAAAGGGCGGACACTACTAGCTGAGTAGGCTGCTCAACCGGCCAACCCTTCTAGCGGAGCTTCTGGCAGTGAAACGACTAAGTTTAGTGTGGCCACTACTTTTGGGGAACTATCTTCTGATCCCCTTGCAGTACTTGAAGATTCTTCCATGAAGGCGGAGGACGTCCCAAAAAAGGGACATAAGAGGCATAGGCTTATCCACGCTCAAATCATTTTCTAGTTTTTCAATTTGTGCTTTCAATTTTTTTTTCCCTACTCTTAGATCATCATACATTTTTAAGGGTATGAACTAGCTAAGGTCATTTTTATCTTAGCATTTTCTTTTTCTAATTTTACTATATTCTTAGAAAGTATCTTGATAAATTAAAATGACTTTTCAGGAGATATGGCACGTACCTTACTTACCTCGTGTTCTGATCTCCCCCTTTATTGTAGCTTTCTTCTGAGAAATCTCCTCTTCATCGATGCTCATCTCTGAGCTGCTTTCATCTTCTCCTTAGTAGTCTGCCAATATGGCTAGTCCAGTGTATTCTTCAACTTCTAACTTCAATGATGACTCATCCCATATTGTTTTTAAGTTTTTGTGCCTTGATTTAGCTAGCTCTTTCTTCTTCTCCTTCGTCTTTAGTTTTGGGCAATTATCCTTGATGTACCCTTCTTCTTTGTAGTTATAGCATCGGATATTTCTTTTGCGCCGAGAATATTTTTTATCCTGTGCTTTATTAAATTTAATGAATTTACTAAATTTTTTACCATTGGGGTTGCTTCGTCTTCATCAATTGATGTTTCGGAGTCTGGATCGTTCGTTCTTGCCTTCAATATAATGTTCTGACTGGGCTTCTTTTTTAATTCTACACATCTAGATTCATGAAATTCTAAAGTAGAAAATAAACTCTCTAAATTTTTTGAAATATAATATGAGTCAACTATAGACGTTCAATCTTGTGTCCTAGGGAAAACATTTAATGCATACCTTAAAGAATCTCGGTTTGTTACCTGTTCTCCGAGATTCATAAGTCCGGTGATTAACTCCTTCAGCTTGGGGTGCAGTTGTGCTACTGACTCTCCTTCTTTCAACCGCAGGTTAGTCAGTTGGTTCTAGAGCAAATCCCATTTTACAAGCTTGGCTTCAAACGTACCTTCCGTAGCTCCAGGAACTTTTCCTAAAGTTCCTTTACTAATTTGTAGGAACTGATTCTGCTGGCTTCCCATGAAGGTAGCACACTCAGCAAATGGAATTTGACTTGTCCATTTGCTACGAAGTCTGCTTGCTCTTTCTTAGTCCAGAGATACTCTTCATTTTATTTTCCTTGTTGGTCTTTGAGATCTACAAAGTCATATTTAATTATCAAAAAATTTTAAAATTAGTTTTAAAAATACCTACATGTATTTTTTCCATAACACGAAATCTCCCTTGAACTTCGGCGAATAGATGCTCGGTCCGGCCATCGTCACAGTGCTTCAGTTAGCAATAAGTCCTTTTGAGGCATTCTGACTCTAATATCACTTGTTGGTGCAGCAGGGGCCAGTAAGAGGAGAGTGAATTGCTTATAAAATAAAATTATCCCTTCTTGTTCTTTCAACTTAGATTAGTATGCACTATTAAATTAAACATTAAAAATGAACAACTAAAAGAAGGAAGTAAGAAGGTCAAAAATTAACTTAGTTATAACCTAGGTGGTTATTAATTCAAGACTTTAAAAGTGTTTCACTAGAATTTGTTAATACCTCAAGGTAGTTTTGATGTGATCAACCAAGTCAGGTTAGGTCATGTTAGTATTTAACCCTTGTGTCTAAGTGTGCAGGAACTTAGGAGCACAGAAAGTCGAGCGAAAGACGCAGCTAGCGAGAAGGACGACATGGGAGAGAGTCGACAGACTTGGTGCGTCTAAGGGACGAGATGCTGTGGAAGAGTACCTAGGCGAATGAGAAGGAGGCGCATGACATTTTTGAGGAACGAAAAGTCAGAGCGAAAGATTGCTCGAAGATTGGAAGTTGGGTTCGGATGAGTCCTATTCCGGATGGTCGAGATCACCCAAGCGAATGGAGCTAGAGCAGAAGCCTCGGACCAATGCGAGCAGAATCGGAGCAGAAGACATGTTTTTGGTCTAGACGTCCGGAATCAAAATCTATCCAAAACACGATGGGGATAAAGTTTTATCCCCTGGAGGCACCTAGAACCCTTCCAGGTATCTCGATCGGGGTTATAAATACAATTCCGGTCCAAATGGTTTAGAATAATACTTGTAAACGCTTCTAGTTTGTTCTACTACTTGTTTGTGAGGCATCATCGCTATAAGAGGCTTCTCTGTCTAAAGGAGACTTTAATAGTGAGCTTTAACTTCCTTGAATTAACAACCTCCCCGGTTGTAACCAAGTAAATCTCATTGTGTCTCTTATTTCTAGTTTCTTATTTATTTTATGCAAGTATTAGTTTAATTAAGATATAACATTCGAGCAAGGTTTGTGTTATTTTTGTAGGGCTATTCACCCCCTCTAGCTGGCCAACAAAGTACCTACAGGTCCGACCTAGAGTTTCAGTGAAACTTAAAGTCAGGACCGGATAGTCCAAATACTGTCAAATGAGTTGTTATTTTTATTTCCATATTTGCTTTTATGCTAACACTCATGCAGAAATAAGATGCTGAAAAAGGGTTGTTCAGGTGTTTGGACCAAGTCTAGGTGCCCGGATGTACCCTACGTGCTCGGATCAGGGCCTTCGAGGGAGCACCGGGTAAGCACCCAGAGGGTCCAGGCGCCCGGAGTTGCTCTAGCACCCGGACTGGCAAAATTCATCTTCAAGCTAAGCTGTAGTGCGATGACTAACTGCCCCACATCAATGGTCCAAGCTCCCATACATGGATAAACTTCTCGTATGATGTTTCGACGAGAGCTCGCCATGTCAGCACACTCTAGGTGCCCAGGAGGGGATCCAGGCGTTCGAATGAGGCTATAAAAGGAGGGTTCAACTAGCAGCTTGAAGACATCAATTCAAACAATTTTCGCTCCTACGTGCTGCTCTGACAAGGTCTCTACGATACCTGAAAGCTGCTCCGGCAACAACTATGCCCAAGATCTATTTCTCTAAGTCATCAGTATCATTTGGTTTTCAAAATTATTTGTACTTAAATTGTAATTGCTTTTGTAACTTTGTGATTAATTAGTGATTTTTCAACGAAAGCACTCTCAAATGCAGACCTTATAGTAGGAGTCATTACAGGCTCCGAACCAAGTAAAATTTGACGTTGTGTTATCGTTATTTATTTTCCTTTGCTTTTAATTCTACTGTGTTTACTCAATCATGTTTTCCAAAAAATGCTCCTCCTCCTACACAACGATCCTACACATATATAGTCCCTTTTCTCACAATGCTAAACTACTCTTGAATGTGATCTATTCTTAGACAATCGATGTTTCACTCAAAATATAACAATGTGTTTATCCTAATGTAACTTCTATTCTCATAGTAATTAAATCAAGCTACATCTATTAAGCTCTATGATAATCAATATTATTGATATAATGGAAACTATTGGATCGTTTGACTCGACCTTGAACATTGGAAACAATCTTTAAAGACTCCTAAAGTCAGTAGAATACTTGAAAATAAACATCCAAAATAATAGTTTTAGGAAAAGGTTTGTTAGACAAGGCAAGATTATTAATGATAAAAAACTACCCTAAAATCAACTAAATAAATGATTTAAATAGTCTCAAAATCCTAGCTAAGTAAAAGATAATAATAACTTAAATTGTAAAGTAGTCCAAAAGATAAATTCTTCTGAGCCTCTAAAAAGACTTTAAATGATACTTTTTGGATTTAAAACTAGGTCGTTATGGGCAAATTTGAATAAACCTGAGTCAAGATTTTTGTATACCTCTAAATGAGGTTCGATTTGATATATTATGAGCCTCATTATTTAACCCAAGTCAAGAGTTAAGAAATCTCAAACCTTACTTGCTCGTGATCGCTAATCAAAGGGGTCCCAAAACTTTAGGCTCTATTATTCTGCATCGGTTATCCTTGAGAAGCATTGAACTACTTTTGTGATCAAAAACTCAAGTTCAATTCTATAGATCCGAGACTATGGTTCACCTCTCAGTTCATCCCTCAATCTCTTGTCATGCAAACATACACTAATATATTAACAATTAAGCATGCCAAGATTGAATCAAGATAATCATGATATTAATGAGAGAAAGAAATCTCAAGTTCAATGTAAACATGTCATTGGGCTACTTCCTAATCCTAAAACAAGGAGATTACTTCGTAATGTTGAAGATACAAGCCATAGATATCGATAAAGCATTTTACAATCTCAAGATATCGATAAAGCATTTTACAATCTCAAAATAGGCACAAGAGATATAAGAACTTGATTGTAGATGTTTATTGACGTCGTTGGAATATCGCTATGTATTCTTTGATGTCTAGAATCTCCTAGCTCCTTGGATATCTTGGATGTGTCTTCTATTTTTGATCTCCTATCACCAAATGCCTCTAAATTGTCACCCTTTGTTTTCTTTTTTATGCCTCAAACCCTAACAAAATTTTCTAAAAAAAGGGTGGCATCGTCAATTAACCCTAACAATCTATGGCTATGGATATTGTTGTCTTGTATTCTGGCTTTGTCATGTACCAACCACTATCATAGTGGCTACCATGAGCTAGTCATGTTTCTTGTTGCTTATTTCGCCAACTCTCCATTGGCTATCTGACTTCTCGGATGGTTCACGACCGTGGTGGCTAACACGAGTTGGTTATGGATCATTCTACTATTCATTTCCTCAAACTTTGCATTTCCAAGCATGACTAAGATCTTCACACCTTGTTGATATAAAACACAAACCAAAGTCATCCAAACTAAAAAATATAAAATGAATGCAAATGTTAGATGTTTATACAGGATATGCTCATGTAATGCAACAAATGTACGCTAAATAAAATCAAAAATATATGCTTGATTCATACACATTATTTTATGTCATGTTCATCATTCTCACCTATGCCCTAAATTCTTATATTCAAGTCTTGTATATCCGGACAAGATATGTTTTCAAAAATTCATCTTGGGACCCATAATTTCTTATATGAGAATTAGAACTATAGTTATATACCATCTCTACCTTAGTATATGTCATTGTTATAATTGCAAAAATTTAGGGGCGATCCTATTTCTGATGAAGTTCTCTCATTTTTTGAATCCATTAAATCAAATTTTAAGGAGAGATAGTGAGGTACTCAGCTGTCCATAAATGTCTCCCTAGTAATATTTCATCTTCTTATGGTTATACTAATGTGGTGAACAGAAATAAAAATACATGTAATTTGACGTTTGATCTAATTGAAGAAGCAAGTTGATTAGAAGATTAGCTACCTAGTAATGGTATGGTATTTGAAGAATACTTTGAACCAACTTGGAGTAGATCTTGACATTCAAATTGCATAACAATTAAAATGCAATACAGATTCAAAAGAATTCTTAGCTGATGGTATCCAATTTGGATAAGCTAATTTTAACCCAAATCAGTATAGTGACTTAGAGGAGTTCACAATTATTGATGATCTATATGTTATAAATTCATGATTAATACAAATTCATTCCCAAGGGGATGATCAATTGGCTAGAGGATGACAGCTTTGCTACAATGGGACAAGGAATCAATTCTCAGTGGGAGCATACTCTTAGAGGAACACAAAACACCTAATCACCAAGCTTGCACATCTACATTTGTAACATCCCAAATTGAAGAGCAATTTATTTTTTGTAATAGTACAAATCAAGGATGATTCAAAGAAATATGAAAGCTAGGTTTGGTGTTTGCATATCATATAAGAAAGCATACTTTTCCAAGAGAAAACATTGAAGAAAGTGGTTGGTCATTATGACCGAGCTTATTGAGATCTTTCAATGTATTTGTTTGAATTAATGATTCTCCAACCATATGAGTTAACTTCCACACATAAAGAATATGGTCTAAATACTTCTTGACTCCCTGCATATATATATTTTATTGTAACACTCATTTACAAGTTATTGGACTTTTTTTTATTAATTTTGGATAATTTATTACTTTGTGTAAAATTCACATTTTTATCTGTTATTTAATTAGTTTTTATTTTATTTTATTAATTATTTTTTAGAAATAATTGATAAATTAATAAAAATGGTTCAATATTTTTAAAAAAAATTTAACATCCAAATATATTTTGGTAAATATTGACCATATAAATATTGGCAGGTAAATTTTAAAAAAATATCGACCAAATATAAATTAGCTAGTAATTTTTTAAAAAATTACCGACCTAATATATATTTGGTGGGTATTTTTAGAAAATTTGCCAGCCATTTATTTAAAGCCAAATATTTATTTGTCCATTATTTTTTAAAAATTTACTTGTCATTTGTTTGGATGGTAATTTTTTTTTTAAAAAAAATATCTGGTCGAGTACTCATATTTACTAATTATGAATTGCCAGTCAAGCCTTGATAAAATGTTTTTGGATGGTAATCAATATTACTAACCAAAATAATAAAATTTCTTTTCGCTTAAACCTAGACGTGACTCCTTTACATTTATCAAATTTTCTTCCTTCTATTTTTTTTTTTTTTCTGAAATCCCTTTGAGAAAACTCATCTAGAGAATAATTGCTATTTTATGCCCGACGTCAAAGTCTCACTCCTTTATTACTTACTAATTAGTTAGGTGAGTCATTCTTGAATCATTATAATTTTTTTCGGAGAAAACATGTATAATATTTCTTCTCTTAAAAAAAATATAACAATAAGACAATAAGAGATGAGTTACCCAAACTCATAGAGGACAATGATTTATTCAACCATTTTATATCTTAGAAATAATATTTGCATTTTCCCTCTATTACTAAGAAAAATATGTTTATCTAGGTAAAAGGTGCCTCCCCCTCCTCACGGCTATATCACATCATTGAGTGGGAGTAAATTAGAAAATCAAAGTTAGTCATCACATGAGAAGATAATTCCTCAATCTTTACTAGGATTTTATCCTTACTCAATTCTACAAACATGTCATATGATAACCAACTCGATTATATCTTAGGGTAAAAAAAATTATATCTTCATGCTTATATATAATATATTTCAATGACTAGTGCATAGCTAATTAATTTTTAAATAACTCTTGTCTACTAAAATCTAGTTCAATTGACGATCGAAGTCATTGAGCTATCTGCTAAGAGCCAACAGTAGAATAAACTTTTAGTCAAACGAAACACGTGTTTATAAAGAAAGAGCTTAATCGACTCACTAATCAACTCATTAATACTCTAGTTGACAAGGTGAACCTTTAGTCTACTCAATCTATTCTAAGATGTCGATTTCACTTTGCTTACTACTTATAAACCTACACAAAGCACTAGTGTCGAACTTGACTGCAGCATACTACAAGGACGGACTAAGAACTAGTTGTCTCTTAATCAAAAACTCTTTAAATTAAGTCAACTACATAGTCACCACCTAACTTTAATTTACCCGCATGATCCTCATTGATGTTGCTTTAAAGTGTGAATGTCAAAATACAATATCACATCGTCAATAGATAACATCGTCAGCGAAGAATGCTAACTTTAGGTTGCAGCCTCTAAATCAATATATAGCTAGCTTCCAGTAGTGTATGTGTATCGACCTCCAACTTAAGAGCTCCAGTATAGTAGAAGCTAGCTAGCGTACTGCCTGCCCCAGGATTCAACCTTCCAGTGTAATTGTGGCGCGTGCGTGCTAGCCAACGATATCGGAGAAGAAAGAGTACTATAGCCCTATGGCTGTGTGTTAACCCACCGTGCGTTGTCCGACGAACAAAACTAGATGGACCAGGTTGGCTGGTGGCTCGATCGGGGAAGAATGGCTACGATCGACGATGGTGTACAGCTAGAGTTAATGGAGCGACGTGGAGGCTGGGCCTTTGTGTCTGCTAACAGTGGAGGAGTGGTGTGGAGATTGGGTCTCGGCGTCCATGAGCAGTGGAGCAGTTTGGAGGCTGCTGTTCTTGAAATTTAATTTACAATTATTTATAAAAAAAATTTGGGTTTATAAAATTAACTGGCCAACCGAATCTATTGTCATCGAACCGGTTTTAGATGCACGATCTTGCTCAGAATTCATTGAACGTGAATGATCAGAGAGAAAAAAAATGAAAAAAAAAAAAAAAGAAGCTTTTTCTGTGTGCGCTAGCTGCAGAAAAAATAAAGAGAGAAAAGTCAAGAGAAGCCGCAATGAATCAGCCAAATTGGTGACTGGTCCCTTTCAAAATTGATCTTGGAGTGATTCCATTACCTCGAGGCTGCTGCAATTATTTGCTCGGCAGCCCCTCCCTAGAAATTTATACTCGTCGATTAACGCGTGTAAACATCTGCTCATAGTATATATATACTACTATATATTAATTTCTTAGCAAAGTTCAGTCTGCAATACCCTCATGCATGCACTTCTCCAATAGGTTGACTTGAGAATTGACTCCGGGTTAGACAGTCAACAGATGTACATGTACCTCAGACTGTTAAACGCCCAAGGGTTGTTAAATCTTAAAAAATTTACTTTACTTTCATGTGGTGGACGCAATAGTGTCGCTGATGACTCGATCCATGCACACCCTGTGGAAAAAGAAGGAACTGTCCCTTTCTCTCATTTACTCCACCGCACCTTCCTCTTCTCACCTCCCTTTGCTTGTCATTTAATTTGATGCACTGCCAATTTATAAGCATCCATCCACTGCTCTCTATTCTTATGATTAAAAGTATCTCATCCTGTAGGACTAGCTCGAAGAAACAGTTTAGGCAATACACAAGTTGGGAGAGCCCCTGAATTCCTGCTTGGGATTCAATATACCCATAAATATAAGAAATAATTAGGCCATGCAGCGCCTCCGAGTTCCTCCTTCCTCTGGCACGGAGACTAGCAACGAGAAGAAGAGAAAGAAAGAAGAGAGAGCGGAAGCCAGGACTGGGAAGAAAGCCAAGAGCAAGTTGCCGAAGAGTGACTACATCCATGTACGAGCTCGCCGAGGCCAAGCCACTGACAGTCATAGCTTAGCTGAAAGAGTAAATGAAGCTTACTGTCATTCGGGAGCTCCATGGTTGCTCATTTTGCCTCTCTTTGCCTTTTAGCTCTTCAATGTGTATGCTGACTGTGTGCAGGTTAGAAGGGAAAGGATAAGTGAGAGGATGAAGTGTTTGCAAGGCTTGGTGCCTGGTTGCAACAAGATCATGGGGAAAGCCAGCATACTTGATGAGATCATAAACTATGTGCAGTCTCTCCAAAGTCAAATCGAGGTGCGTTTGCCAACTTTTAATTGCTGAATCATAATTGCAGAATTATGAGTGGAGTTGTGTTCTTTAATCTGTTTTCTCAGTTTCTGTCAATGAAGCTGGCTGCTGTAAATCCTGGAATGCCCTTCAATATTAGCAGTTCATTATTCCATGAAGAGGTAATTAATAAGGTTGTTTGCTCCGACAAATAGGCATGTTTAATCTGATATTATGGTGCAGTTAATATGATCTGCTGATGGTGCATGCAGTTAAATTCATCCTGCAACTCCAGCAGCATTGCGGGAATTAGCCTGCCTTTCATTAATGATCAGTCGGAGCTCTTGCAATCTGCTAATGATTTCTTGGGTCCACACATCGCCATGAATCCACAAGAGACTCTGCTCCAAAACATCAGCTCTACACCTATCCAGTTTCACGCTAGCTTCAATGTAATTGTTTCCACGCACGTCAGTAATTAAAACATGAATATGTAAATTGAGATCTTTCCAAACTGCTTAAGTTTTTATTTTTTGGAACTAATTCATCCTCTTTCATTTTAATTGTTGACTGAAATATTAAAATAATATGCTCATATAGCACTTAACCTTCAACTTCACATGATAAATTACTTCAGGTCCTTGGGTGTTCTGCTTGGGATGAGAGAGACCAGTATGAGCAGCTTTGATGGCCTGGAATTCCATCAAGGGAAGGACTAAG
Source organism: Zingiber zerumbet (assembly GCA_037833815.1). Classification (NCBI taxonomy): domain Eukaryota; kingdom Viridiplantae; phylum Streptophyta; class Magnoliopsida; order Zingiberales; family Zingiberaceae; genus Zingiber; species Zingiber zerumbet. Next base: position 8,732,426 of record JBBMJZ010413097.1, on the reverse strand, counting down.
CTTGAGAAGAAGAAGAGGAAACGTTGATGGTTGAGAGATCCAATAACATTGATCAGTGTGAACGTGCTTTAAAATTTCAGAGATTTGCAAACTGGGAACGCTCTTCATTTCACATGCAGCAACAGTGGAAAGCCCGTTTGTTTCGAGAAAGAAACATTTCATGGTGAAGCTGCGTGTAATATTTCTTCTCTTCCAGTACCTGTTTTTCCCATTCTAATTTGTCTTTAACAACCTTTGGTTAATTCGGAGCTCCAAGTTCAGACTTCAAACCTGCTTGAAGGTGTGGGCTTTGTGTATCTCTGTAATGCTCTTGCAGACTACTGTAATAATCTACATAGTCTGCTTCATTTAAACCATGCATATTATGAAAAAAAAAATTAAGTCCACGGAAAAGTAAACCAACCACTAACGAGAACGGATTCACAAGAGAATTTGACAAGAGAACTCCTGTTTGCAAATCTTCATCTATCATCTAATTCTAGATGGGAAATTTAAACAGTATTTTTCCAGAGCACACAGAATCCCTTCTCTTGCAAATCTTCGTCTAACATCTAATTCTTCATCAAGATGTAGATTTAGTAGGATAGCTTGTCGTTTAGACTCAAATCTTTCTTGCTGTTGAAAAACTAACCATGCAGGGTTATTTAAGATTCTTCTAGCAATAAATAAAACCACCAATTCAATCTGCATTTATAAATTAATGAGTCGACTTAATGGTTAATTGGACAGTTAAGAGGGAAGTAAGAAAGGAGCACAGAATCACATGTGATGAGTTATCATTTATGTAGAATATAAAACTCATCAATTATATGGTTGACTGTAATCACGTTGGAGCTAGAAATGGTGTTCTAGAAATTGGTGGACCGTACTTGGGTCGGCAAGATGGCTTGTTTGTTAGTACAATAGTGATTCAAGTAATTTGTTTCAAAAATAAATTTTGATGTTTAAGTAAATTATTTAACTTATGATTGTTTTCGCATCAAATATATGTATGGATTTGTGTAGGAACTTGGTTGATTCAATGGCTTGAGATTCTTTGGAGATCGGAGAAGATGGATGCTATGGGACATCCGAAGAACTATAGAAAAAAGAACATATACATTGAAGTGAAATTGAGCCACAAAGGCAAACTACATAGGCAAACCATGAAAAATGAAACATGCATGGAATGAGTCAAAGGCTCAATGCATTGAGAGACGAATAACCTAATGGGAGAAAACCTCGTGGATGAAGACAAATTGCAAGGTAAGCTCTTAAATAAGTCGAGATTTGAGAGACTTGTACTATGGAGAGAATGACCGTTCACAACTTAGAAGACTCCACTAATAGGATAGTCATAATCGATGATCTAGTCAATTAAAGATTGTCTTCAATTGACTAGTAGTGAAGTCAACTAAATAATTGGTTGTGTAGGATCATGGGAGTATGTTGGTGTTCAAAGCACGATATTAATCCAAAGTTTTGATGTATGACTAAGCTTAGAGTTAGATTTGTTAAAATCTAACAAGTTTATGTCAAGTGTGGAGAGCAAGAAACTTGACAGATGGTGAAGTCTTGGCATGGTTAGGAACTAGACACTGGTTAAGTCCTAATGGAACTAGGACTCTGAAGTTCTGATTGGGAATCAGACAGAAGCTAAGTCTTTGTTGAGAACCAAGCAAGATACATACAGGGTTGTGTGGATGCAGCTCTAGATCTACAGGCCTACGTTCGAATGCCAGGATTTACAGGTGGTGATACATACAGGGCTATGTGGATGCATCTCTAGATCTACAGG
>JBBMJZ010413097.1:8698664-8720236 GCA_037833815.1 Zingiber zerumbet | reverse complement strand
CAAAACAAATGCCTTTATTAATATACAAGAATATGATACAATGAGTTCATACAACAATCATCAAATGATTGGCTCTAAGGCTCTAACTAACAAAACCAGCAAATCCCAGCTTCGAGCAGAAAGGGCTAAGAGGGGCAGGGTCGTTTAAGACCTAGATCAGAAAATTGCCTCAATAGGGGAGCTAAAAGCTTCTCAAGCTTCCGAAACCCTTAAGCAAACTGTCGAATTATCCTCCAAAGACTTAGTAATACTTGGGAAACAAAGGAAGTTGGACACACAAGCTGCCTTATTGGGATCATTACAAGCTGAATTAGACTGCACCAAGGTTAAGCTGGAAATTACAAGGTTGGGGATGACGAGTGCTTTGAGGCCAGGCTAAGGGCTTATCTCGAGTCTCCCGACAGATTCTGTAAGAAATTCACCCAGCACATTTCGAGAATGCTCTCCCATGTGGCCAAAGAGGTCGTCTAACAACTATAGGAGGGTGGATATCTATCAACTGATCCTCCTTGGCAAGCTATAAATTGTCACCAACTCCGCAGGGAACTCCCAAGGATCTCTTGAGCAGATTTGACTAAATGTTGTATAATCGTTGAAGGGAGTAAACTTTAAATGCCAAAACATGTATAAGACATTATTAAATTGCACCTGTTTTTTTATGTCTTCAAAACCAATAGTATCTCTTGTGAAATAGGTTCCATGCATATTCTTCTGAAAATATTTATTAATTTACCCGATGAACTGTGTGAGATAATAACACCAAGTAGAACAATCAGGTCGAGCAAATGAAGTATCTTATAAGGAACCTTAGGGTTGCATAATATGTTGGGTGGGATGTTGACGCTAAGTAGAATGACTAGGTCGGACAATTATAATCACTCGATATATTTATAATATGACCTCCCATTAAATTCATCATAACTGATTACTGGATTGAATAATAAACTGGATAAGATAACGACATTGAATGAAATAACCAAGCCAGCTAATTCAATAAAACCCTTGTAATAAGAACTGGTATAGAAATTTAGAAGTCCAGAATTTAAAGACGCGTGAGTATGCTCGCTTATAACCTAGCCGGCGGCTCGGGAGTCTAGAATGGACCAAATTAAAGACTTGGGAGCTTATAATTTATAGGCGCGAGAGAATGCTCGCCTCTAATCCGGTCGGTGACTTGGGAGTTTGGGATGGAACCAATTGAAGACTCAGGGGCTTATAATTTGTAGGTGCGAGAGCATGCTTGCTTATAACCCTATAGATGGCTTGAGAGTCTACAACTGACCGATCAAAGATCGGGGGCTTATAATTTATAGGTGCGAGAGTATGGTCACTTATAATCCGATCAGTGGCTCGGGAGTCTGGGAATGACCAAGTCAAAGACTCAGGGACTTAAAATTTATAGGAGTGAGAGCATGCTCGCTTATAATCGGGCTGACGACTCAGGAGTCTGGGATGGACCCGATTGAAGACTTAGAGACTTATAATTTGTAGGCGTGAGAGTATGCTCACTTATAACATGGTCAGTGGCTCAAGAGTTTGGGACGGACCCGATCAATGACTCAGGGGCTTATAATTTATAGGCACAAAAGCATGCTCGCTTATAACTCAGTCGGTGGCTCAGGAGTTTGGGACTGACCCGATAGAAGACTCCGGGGCTTATAATTTATAGGCGCAAGAGCATGCTTGTTTATGACCCGACCGATGGCTTAGGAGTCTGGGACTGACCGGGTCAAAGACTCGAGGACTTAGAATTTATAGGCGCGAGAGCATGCTCACTTATAACCTGGCTGGTGGCTCGGGAGTCTAGGACTAACCCGATCGAAGACTCAGGGGCTTATAATTTATAGGCATGAGAACATGCTAGCTTATAACTCGGCCGGTTGCTCAAGAGTATAGGATGGACCCGATCGAAGACTCGAGGGCTTATGATTTGTAGGCATGAGAGCATGCTCGCTTATAACCCGATCAGTGGCTCTGGAGTCTGGGGCTGACCCAGTCGAAGACTTGGGGCTTTTAATTTGTAGGCGGGAGAGCATACTCGCTTATAACCCGGGGGTGGCTCTGGAGTCCGGGACAACCCCGATCGAAAACTCGGGGGCTTATATTTATAGGAGCAAGAGCATGTTCACTTATAATTTGGTTGATGGCTTGGGAGTTTGGGGTTGACCTGGTCAAAGACTCAAGTACTTATAATAATTTGTAAGTGTGATAGCATACTCGCTTATAACCTGGCCGGTGGCTTAGGAGTCTACGACGAACCCAATCAAAGATTCGAGGCTTATAATTTCTAAGCACGAGAGCAAGCTCGTTTATAACCCTACCAGTGGCTCGAGAGTTTGGAACTAACCCAATTGAAGACTCAGGGGCTTATAATTTGTAAGCGCAAGAGCATGCTTGCTTATAACCCAGCAGGTGGCTCGGGAGTCTGGAACTTGAGGAAAATCTTAGATAAATTCACTTGCATTCTCATTAAGTGTAAAAATTTTACATAATACATGAGTAATTATAGACGTACTTTTCAAGCCCTGTAAGGTGTAGATGATTTGCACTCCAAGGTCGCTCCAACCTTTTGCATCTTCGAGGTAGTAGAAGCCCGCGACGAACTTTTGCATCACTTTGTATGGTCCTCCCCACTGTGGCTCCAACTTGTTAACATCCCCGACCGGCTTGACCCGCTTCCAGACTAAATCACCAACCTGAAAAAATTAGGAGATAACTCTTCTATTATAATTTTGCCTCATCCATTGACGATAGGTCATTAGCCGAGCTACCGCATTGTCTCTGGCTTCTTCTATCAGATCAAGCTTCATAAGGCGTTGGCCATCATTATCTTCATGGTACAACTGCCTCCGATCAGACTCCACACCGATCTCAACCGAGACCACTACTTCACCACCATAAACTAGGTGAAAATGGGTTAATACCCGTCACTTCTTAAGGGGTTGTACGATATGCCCATAGTACGATAGGTAGCTCATCAACCCAGCTTCCTTTGACATGACTCAATTTGGTTTTGAGCTCTTTGAAGATTTCTCTATTTGTTACCTCTGTCTGGTCGTTACTCTAAGGATAAATCACATATGTGAAGGCCTGATGATACCATAGGTTGAACACCACTCTTGGATTTTCCTGCCTTGAAATTATTTTCCATTATCTGAAACTAGTTTATGTGAGATTCTGAACATGCAAATAATATGCTGCCATAAAAATTTAATAATCATCTGCTCGGTTATCTTAGCTAATGGCTTGGCCTCCACCTATTTAGAGAAATAGTCCATTGCTACTAGTAAGAATTTTTCTAGGCAGGTGCTATGGGAAAAGACCCCACTATATCCATACCCCACTGATCAAACGAGCATGAGACAATCGAAGTTTTCAATAACTCCGTGGGATGATGTGTGATGTTCTGGTGTTTCTAACAGGACAAGCAGGTTCTTACTAATTGAGCTGCATCAGCTTGTAAGGTAGGCTAAAAATATCCAGCCAGCAGTATTTTTCGAGCGAGAGACCGACTACCCACATGACTTCCACAAGAACCTTGATGTATTTCCTATAAAATGTATTGCATGTTGTCCGATCTAATACATTTGAGTAAGGGACATGAGAAAGCCCGTTTATAACGATGATATCTAATCATAGTGAATCGTCCGACCCTTTTCTTCGTCAAGCATATTTGTTCTCCCTCGACTGGTAAAACGCCTTGCAGCAAAAATAAGATGATTGGTGTCCTCCAATCACTCTGCAATTCAAGGTCGACCTGTCGCTCAATGTAGGATACTAGTAATGTTTGTGTTGGTACAAGATGCATCAGAATCAAACCTAAGTTTTGATGTTGTCAAATGTTCATGTGACGCCCCTAGTTTTTTTTTTAAAACACTTGATAAAACATAAACTTCGGACATCACTTATTCTTACTTCCATAATGGTTCCTTAGTTTAAATTACATAGACAGTACAAAAGTAAACATAACAAAATATAAAATTTAATCTGGATGGTCTTCAGGTTGTATTGCCCTTGTTCCGAGTTGGTTCACTGGTCAATGCCTCCTGTCTTGTTTGTCTCATTATCTGAAAAAAATATAATCTGTGAGTCAAGAGACTCAGCATGTTCGAAACAGTATTATGCATTAATTAGCAACTATAATCTAGTGTACTAAGGGGTACCCAAACTAGGTAACTTAGGACTTACTTACTGACATATTATGGGCATAAGCACAGGTATTGACATAGACATGCAGACATACGCATACGCATAAGCATGAAAATAACTAAGCATGAAATAGACATAATCATGAGCATGTGTATAAACATAGGCATAAGCATACTTGCATGGCATAAACGTACATACTATGGAGGAATAGAAGCATAAGCATGAGCATGTAAATAAACTAAGCATGGATTATGATCATGAGCATGTATATAAACATAGGCATAAACATACTTGCATGGCATAAACGTATATACTATGGAGGAACAGAAACTTAAGCATAAGCATGTAAATGGCTAAGCAAGAGAATCAACATAATCACATAGGGTTAATGAACTCCAGGGCTAAGGTCACCGGTCACACTCAACTACCTAGTTTGGTGAGCTCCCGGGCTAAGGACACCGGTCACACTCGACCACGTAGATTGGATGAGCTCCCGGGCTAAGGACACCGGTCACACTCGACCCCGTAAAATTGGTGAGCTCCCGGGCTAAGGACACCGGTCACACTCAACCCTGTAGTTACATAAACATAAGCTTAATTATCTACCTAACATAAACTTGATCACTACCTAAACATGGGCACAATCATAGATCTTAACCTAAGCATGAAAATTTAAAATGTAAGCTTAAACATAAACTTATGCATGAACATATGTATAGCAACTCAGACATAGCCTACTAAACTATCATGAGGCGAAGCAAGGTAAGTCTGTGGCACACTAACCAAATTCTGAAGCCTATAGATTCTAGGAGATAATATGGTATCACCTTCTTAAAACATAAAAGAGCATAAAGTTCTATAAAATTTGAAACCTACATTTTGGGAGGACATGGTAACTAACATTTAGGTGCACAAATAGATAAAACACACATGTTGAAAGTTATAATATGATGAAATTGAAAGCTCCAAGAATGCCAAAATCAAAACCTAAGAATTTAAGGGAACATGGTAGCTAGTTTTCTAATACTTTAAAGTGTTACATGGATAAAACACACTTGTATAAGCTATGGCTATAAAGGGAACCGAGAGCCCCATAAATGCCAAATCCGAAACACCCCTTTTATGGATTGAGTCAAGATTGCTTAGGATCATTATTTTAGTGGGTCAACTTAATATCCGTTAGCATGCAAAGCTTTGGAACTAATTATATATTTTATACTATAAATTAAAAACTCATGAAGTCCTACTTTCTACAATGATGTTCAACGTTATTGGCCGTGTAACTATGTTACTCTCTTATTTTTCATATGGGCAGTAGGTAAAATGGCATGTGCAACAATTTTAGATATGCATTATGTGGTGGCTGCGCATCAATTGCCCATATATACTTTCAAAACCTTGAGTGATAATGCTTCAGTAATAATTACGTCATTTTGTTATTTTTCCTCAATTTACACTACTAACAAAATTGTATATGGCACAACATCAGTGTCTCTTATAAGGGAAGGAAACAAGAACATGAAATCAACCTTTTGAGTTTGAAAGAGAAAACCATCACACGTCCAGTGTATCAAACAATAAAATTGAACGAAGCAGTGTGGGTCCTTTATATGAATATACTGGTTCTTATCAGACTTACTCGTATGGAATCGAAAACATGAAAATAAATAACTCACTCAACATATATTTTAATTAATGCATCAAGAGGGATCCGAATTCCAAAGATTATAGCACTAACTAAAGCATTAAACAAAGTTGAGAACATGCCTCCGATTTTTCCCTTCTTTGCCTTCTTGTGGAGCTCTATGATCGGTGGAGAATGATGGGGAGGGTGGAGCTTCTTAGGGCCGGCTACCAAAATCCCTTAGAGCTTTTAAAGGTAGGGTTTTAAAGAGGTGGAGGCTTAGGACTTCGTCTAAATTCTAGCAATTCAGTTATATAAATTTTATTTTACTCAGTCTTTATAAAAATTCATATCCATATCTATATATTTATATAATTCCTAACTTATATTAATGTTATAATTATCTAAACATTATTGTGATGCTATCCTTTTATATATATATATATATATCCACATGTATATAATAATATTATCTATCCAAATATTACGTTTCTAATCTATTATATATTTTATATATAATATGTCAATTATTATTATTATTATTATTATTATTATTATTATGAATAATCTTTATGAAAATTCTGTATACTTATATTTTATTATTTGGGTTAGTCTACATTATACATTGGTAGACTAAATTAAATAAATTCCTAATTATAATTAATCCAATAAATCTCTTAGTTAAATAAATCTATATTCTAATTAAATTATAATTTAATTCAATAAATTTCTTTAATTAAATAAGTAATTTTGGACACTACAACAGTGAAACAATCATCAATGTGATACGTGACCTAACATATCATATCCCCCCAACTCAAAGGCTTTCTCTCTAGTGATCAACCTTTGGATAGCTGCACCAATAAAATAAGGGCACATCAGATTAACTTTCTGAAGAAATGGGAGAGGGTAGGTGGTGGACAACTCGCAGGATCTAGTTAGTCGGATTCCGCCTCTTCCGACTAGACTTGAAAGGATAATTTGTGATGTGAAACTTCCTTTTTCTCCTATATGTCCCATAAATCAAGAGTTGCGTTGATTTGTCAATTAAAGTCAAAGCGAGTCAAACTTGATCCCAGCAAAGGCTAGCTCTGCTCAAAGGGGTCTTAAACCTTATTGAACAAGCTTAATGCATAGTTTTCATCTTTTAAAGTTCAATAAAGGACCGATAGGTGGCCATCTCAGTCTTAGCCTTCATCTTAGTCTTACACTCTATCTCAGTTTCAAACTCGGTCTCAGTCATGGGTTCCACCTAAGTCTCAGACTCCATTTTAGTCTCGGACTCCATTTCAGACTCAGACTTCGTCTCAGTTTTGGATTTCATCTCAGTTTTGGACTTCATCTCAGTCTCAAACTCCGTCTCAATCTCCGACTATGTCTCAATCTCATATTTTGTCTTAGTCTTAGACTTTGTCTTAGACTCCATCTTAGTCTTAGATTCGATCTCAGTCTTGGACTCCGTCTCAGCCTCGAAATCCATCTTAATCTCAGACTTCATCTCAGTCTCAGACTCCGTCTTAGTTTCAAAGTTCGTCTCAATTTCAGATTCCGTCTCAGTCTCATACTCTACTCAGTCTCGAATTCCATCTCAGTCTCAAACTCCGTCTTAGTCTCAGACTTCGTCTCATATTCGGAGTTTATCTCAGTCTCGAACTCCATCTCAATCTTAGACTCTATCTCAGTTTTAGAGTTAATCTCAGTCTTAGACTCCATCCCCGTCTCAGTCTTGGACTCCTTTTCAGTCTCAGACTCCGTCTCAAACTCCATCTTAGTCTCGGACTTCATCTCAGTCTCAGACTTTGTCTCATACTTAAACTTCATCTAAGTCTCAGACTCCATCTCAATCTTAGACTCCATCTCAGACTCAGGCTTTGTTTCAGTCTCAAACTTTATCTCAGCCTCAGACTTTGTCTCAGTTTCAAACTTCGGTACTAACTTAGAATAATCCAAGGCCATTCCACTTCGATATCACCTTACTTCTCCTAAAGACAAGCCTACACCCTATACAAGATCGCTAATAGTAATAGAGAATATTTCAAGACATGTGACGTTATAAAAATGGATTTGGTCTCTTCAATACCCCCTATTGACACGTGGTGTTGAATGAATGAGAAGACAACCAACAATGTCAGATCCAGTCCATTCTCGACCCCTGCAATGATGATATTCCAGCTGACATAGAGATACACTTTAGAGAGCTATATAAGTACTCAAGAAGGTAAGAAAATGACCTTTGATTTCTCTCTAACTCCACCCGATTCTACATTTTTTCTCTACCTTCAGTCTTTAACATACCATCTCAAGCAAATCCTAATTTGAGCGTCAGAGTGACCCTGGGATCATTCTCTTGGTTAGCCTAACTCTCTCTCTTTGAGTGCATCTTAGGTCCCCTTTTATCTCCTTCACCGACGATCTCTAGAGTTCAGTCACGTCAGTAGGTTCATTGACTAGTGGCATGACCATTCACTATACTTAGCCGAAACATTTAGTGTTAAAGGATCTAATTAGCCAATTTTTAGATTTTAATCTTGAGGGGGCAATAATTGAATTCTTGCCAATTAGTGCATAACCTTTTTCTGGTAAAATCTCTAGCATAATCAAAATTATTGCAATTATTTTTGTTAACTATTTCAGTAACTTACTTTTGTTAATTGACATGACAAATACTGAAGAAATTGCTCATTGTATCTTTTTAGCCTTCTTTTAGGGAACAATTATATTGGGCCGCGACCAAATCAGATCAAGACACCCTAAGTCTTGTTTTCATAAAGTTAAGCAATATTCCAAAGTGCAAAGCGAATTTGTTTCATTTCTTCCATTCTTTGTCCTGAAAAATGACTACATGCTTTAATGTTAAAGTTATGTTTACTTGAAAACAAAAACAGTGCTTATATTTCCTTCAGGTATTCAATTTCTTACAAGTCCTTCCACTTTAGACTCATTTCACAAGAAACCCAAATTTGGACTTCCACAAGTATATGATCCGTGCATTTGACTCTGATTGCCAGCAAGTTACGTCGTTGTCACAAGGTAACTCTGCTTAGGATTTATTCTTGAACCTTTAACTGAAACTGATGATCACATTTTGCATATTCATTTGAAATGGATTGCTCATTTGGTTTAATTTATTTGCTAATTGCCTTTTCATTCTGGTGCTCACATTTTGTATTTTTGTTTCAGTTGGTATCTTTGGCTAGCTGTACGTGGTCATGTTCTTATTGCTCAATCTCAATGGCATATGCTATCATCTCAAACTTTTTTTTTTCATGTTAGCTCATTTTCTATTGATGTGTTATTGCTTTGCGAGAATCAATAAGGTTGTATTGAAGTCTATTGTTTCCGTCGTTTACATTGTTTCCTCTTTATTCAACTGATTGAAACGACTACTCCAAAATTGGAGGAGTTTTACATTTTATATGGTTAAAGTGATGATCATGAGTAGGATTCGACCTCCCTTTCAATTTTAACAAATCTATTCCAATCTTTTTAAATTTCCAATAGTTTTATCTGTATTAAATAGGGATATCAAAAATGAATCTGACCTAATGGTTCAATCCAAGTCGATAAAAAAAAAAAAATCAGATTTATATTAGAAATTTAAGGGTTCGGATCGGGTTGGAGGGTTTCAGATTTAAAATTTTTAGGCCGGATTCGGATTGGGTTCAGGTCGGATTCGGGTTGAACCGAATTTAGGATTTGGTGGGATTTTTAGGATTAAATTAAATTTTATTTTAAAAATTTATTTTATGTATATTAATACCAATGTATCATAATAATACTGAAGTAATGAGATAAAAATTAAAAAAATATAGGAAAAATAGTAAAAAAAATCATTTTGAATCAGATTTTTTTGAATTTTTCAAGTTGTACAGGTTGGATTCAGGTTGGTTGGATTTGAATTTAAGTTTAGAAATTTCGGATTGAAATCAGGTTCGGGGCAAATTTGGATTGAGATTTTTTAAAAAAATTTGACCCGACTCAAATCCGATCGAATCCATCTGAATTAATATAGTTAGTATTAAGTTTGTTATCCAATAACATTAAAGTGCTAAAACAAGACAATGAAGTATTATTCGTATATAATCAATGCCACTTATGTATTATATTTTGTTGCTCTAGTTTTTTATTAGGTTCAATTGAAGAAAAAAAAAAACTATTGAAATCGTATTCAATTGAAGATAAGCAAAATACAATGTAAATAAAATTAAGAAAGAAAATGACAGATGTAACTGAAAATATGAAAGGCCTTCTAATCTCTTTACTATCAGTTTCAATGGAATTGGTGCTTAATGTATGATTCCGAAATTGAAAAAAAAAAGGAGAAATTTAGTTAATTTATGGACTAGTCCTGATTAATTCGATCTTATAAATTTTTTTTTGTTAGAAGTTCATTCCATGTGAGTTCTCAGAGTTATACATCCATTTAAAGAAAAAATTCTTATAAATTCACGATAGTTGGAAATCGACCGTAAATATCTGAGTATTAATTTGAATGTCCTACCGTTGTATCATAGCTCTAGGGGACGTGATTCCAAAAATTAATCATGTAGAAAGAATCACCGATTAATTGTTAATCAATGTGCTGTACTAAGCTCGTGCTCGATCCAAGTCTAGGTATTAAATGAAAAAGCTTGGATTTGGGACTTGTTTGTGCCCCAATTTGTGACAGACGCCATCTTAAATTTTGCTGAGTGAGATAGATTACATGCTAAGTCAATGTTGGTGTTGGCTTGATCTAGTTGGCTTAGCGATAGTGGTCCAATGCTTTGTGGGGGGCTCTTTGATCTTGGCTAACCTATGGATGCAATCAATGATGAAGGTTGGACAGCAAGAATTAATGGGAGGTTGCAAAGGAGTTGGAGATATCATAAGAACATAAAGAAGATAAATGAATAATTATAGTAAAATGGTGATTATCCATATTTTAGGCACCACAGTGTATCCTTGTGTTATGTGAAGGGGATAAATCACATTGTCAACATATAGACGACTGTCAAGTAGCTAAAATTTGTAAATATTAAATTGAAGATAAATAAATAATTCTTATTTAAATAAGATGCTTAATTAATTAACACTAGAAAATGTTTTAGTGACAAAATTATGTGTCGTAAATCGGATGCTAATTGAGCATAGTGACAATTAGCAATTGATTATTACAGTCGTTGGTCACTTTAGGTATTGATATTTCATCTATATTAGAATGATCAAATTGTATTTATCGTGTCGTGAACTATTGATTCCCCTAGAACAGTTGTGTTGATGAATATAAGCAACTGAAGTATGATAAGACAAATAAGACTCTGTGACAGTATAATTGTAGTAATTTAGAATAAAATTATTTTGTATTTTATCACAAAAAAAATTATTTCTACATTTAAAATAATTACACTGATATCATAACTCATTAACATTCATATATTTTGGATTACTCTTAGTAAATTCCATAAACTTTACAACTCCTCTAGTAATATATTTATCTTAGATAAATTTATTTTCTAACTTTTGGATTACTCTTAATAACTTTTCAACTTTTCATTAACTTTTCAACTTTATTTCTATCTTTTCTGGCGCAATCAAGTTTTAGGGTTTAGCGCGCACGATCTCTTCTTCTCCTCTGACGCCGTCGCGAATCTTCCTTGTTTTGGCGAAACCTCCTTTCCGGCTCCGGTGACTCTTACTCTGACCCAGCTCAGGTTTTCCTCTGCTTCTTTCCTGCTTTGAGAAAAGGTACTACTATTTGTATATTTTTTTCTCTCCACATGATTTTACAGAAATTATCTTGCTCTTACATTTTGAATCAAATATAATGAATACACATTTCACTTCTAGGCTCACTAAATACTTTACATGTCCATCCCTTCACGTGCCCTGAATTTCTTCTACTGTTCTAATTTTTATAGCTCCCGTGGTTTATGTTTGGCCATGTATTTCATCTACGCTCCAGTTGTTGTTTAAGGATTAAATGACATGTTTTGAGTTGCTTTAGGACAATCTATCTATATCAATAAGGGAGGGCAAGGAAATCCATTTGGTGCCTACATGCGCAGGCTGATGCATTGTAAATTCACGTGCCATGTTGAGATATGGTCAATTGACTGATCATGTTGAGATATATACTTATCTGGCTTCTATGGATCGTGTTTAACCAAATTACTCATGAAACTTCTCTTAGAAGCTACTTAGTTGATAGTTTTTTAGTCATTTTGATATAATTAATTAATTTAAGTTATTTAATATAAATTACTTATTAATTTTATTAAAATTTATCATCAAACTTATTTATAAGAGTTATTTATTAAATAATAATTGATTGATTCTTTTATTTAGTTGGATTTAGACATCAATATTGTTTGGATATAATAGAATTTAGGGGGCATTTTTATAGTTTTTCTATTTTCCCTTCCCATCTGATGCTTCTATAATTATTAATTATTTATACTTATTACTCTCTTATAGGATTTTCGCAGTTACTAATTATTAAACAATCATGTGCTATCTAAAAATATGTTGAAACTTATATCAGGTGCTCGATTTTTGTTCGAAATACGTTAAAGGAGTTGGACGTGGGTCAAAGTCAGTTAGGTCCACTTTTTCAGATATCACCTCCTCATTCAGATCAACTAACACCGCATTGCATAAAAAACTTAAATCCACCCAAAAGAGTTAGCAAACACCAAAGTTCAATTAGCAAGCTCCCAAGATGAGTTAGCATCAGTGAAATCAAAACAAGATATATTTGAACAAATTTTTAACTAATTGACACCTGAAGTATTAGATTGCTTGATCTATGATTCATCTTCGGCTCCACCTCCTCCTCCTCCTCGATCTTAGACTTTGATGTTGTGGACATTTAGATATGAACATGATGTTATGAAATTTATTTCAGATTTTTGGATGTAAACCTGATGTTTTGAACTTGTTACTTGTTATGTACTTTATTTGTTGTGTTACTAGCTTGTTGTTAGACTTTGATGTTGAGTACTTGTATCTCTTGTTTGTGAATGTTGTAGAGTTGTCAACTTATACTTTGTAGAAGAATGAGTTGTTTGTGAGTTTATTTGTGAATTTGTTCTTAGAGTAATTAGTACTTGTATAAGTTTGTGAATATTGTTGTTAGAGTTATGATTGTTGTGAATATTGTTATTATAGTTGTGATGATTATGTGAATTTGTAAATTTGTATACAGACGAATTTATACAGATTCGTTACTAACATGTAATATTAGCGACGAATTTATACAAATTCGTCACTAACATGTAATATTAGCGACGAATTTATACAAATTCAATTTATACAAATTTGTCACTAACATGTAATATTAGCGACGAATTTCTATAGATTTGTCGCTAATATTACATGTTACCGACGAATTAGTAGAATTTGTCGCTAATATTACTTGTTAGCAACGAATAAAATTAATTCGTTGCTAACAATTAGCGACGATTAATATGGTTTTGTGATGTGTTAATCACGTCATTAATTTATTAGCGATGAAACATGAAAAAATCATCGCTAATAAGTGTTTACGACAAGCTTATAACGATGATTCTACCGACGAAAAGTTATCGTCGCAAATATTTGTTAGCGACGAAGATTAATATGTTAGCGATGAAACATTTCATCCTTAAATATCAGTTTTTTTGGTAGTGAGTAAAATATTTATCCTAGATAAATTTATTTTCTAATTTGTTATATATCCCAGCTTTATTCATATATCTTGTATCCTCGACATCAAATTTCCAACATTATACCAACACAAGTACAAAACATTCATAGTTTAAATTTCCAACATTACCAATACAAGTACATCTACAAGTTCACAAATTTATTGACATAATTAACATACTAGTAGGTTCAACGTATATTGTAACAATGTTGACTAGAATTGATTTTAATTAATATAATTAGGGTTGTTGTATAACTATTTCAATTTTATATCATAATAGGAGATGTGCAGCAGTAATAAGTTTTGATCTAACATACCTAACCAATAACTACAACATATTTCAATATAAGAACTTGTGCAAATGAAGGTAATTCTTGTATAGAAGCAATCATGGTGTTCAATATTTCATTGGAGTAGTACTGATTTACTTGAATAACAAAGCATATAGATCAAAAGACAGTAACAAGATATAAATTTTTTTCCATCTCTAAATCCGTCATTAAATTCATGTTTTCTGGCAGTGTAAATTTGATTTTGAATAATTTAACGTTATTAAGTAACTATTTGATTAAAAGGAATAGAATATAAACTAATTGCTTCAACAAAATGAATAGAAATAAAAAAAATGGGTAAATTATATAACACAATACGTACAATCAAATAGCAATAAAAATATTTCCAAATTTCCAAATTTGAATAGCAATAAATCATAATTTAAATTAAAATATAAGTTAAAAGAAAGGGAAATTGATTTTATTTCCATTTTATAGGTAATTAATTTGGAATTGGTGTGAGAATTATTGGACTTTCATTTATTAATTTGAATTTGCAATCAATTCAGTAAATTTTGAACATGTGAAAAAAAATCTTAAATGATATAGAATCATTTAAGATAAATAAATTATTAATAAATCATTATTATTAAATATTACCTTTTTAATACTTATCTGGATTATATTTAAAATTCGATGTTACTAGCGTCGTCTGCTTCCATAGCTGATCATCGGATGTGATGACCGATGACTCTTTTGCATTTCTTTTGCTGATGACAAATTGCACTCTATCGTTGTACCGACCCTTAAAGAAAACAAGAATGTTGAGTTAGGGATTGTCTCATGCGGTTGGGACAAGAGAAATCTTATGCCATCTTCCTCCTCAACCCCAACATGCCCTTTGACCCTCTTCATCCAGAGACTAATCAACACTTAATCCATCGGATGACGGTATCTTTTAATCCATTGTCCATGACTGATTGCATCATTGTCGGCGTCTCAGCCAGAAACAAGGCATTGGTATCACTTCCCATGGGGGTCGATGACTCTTCATGGCGCTTGATGAACAACGAGAGTAAATATGAGGACATCGTACTATTCCACGGAAGTTTTGCTGCTCAGGTATCGACCTTAATAAATTGCCCACCATCACTTCTCCTTTAGCGGAGCACAACAAAGTTGATTGGAAGTTAACAAGTATGTCCAACAGATGTCTTCTTCTCTTTCAAAAATTAAAGTGATTGTGAGGGATATATACATGTCCATTTTACAAAACCAGAAGGGTTAATGTGTATAGGCTAATACGACCAAAAGTTAATTCAATTTTATTCTGGCACATGCGACGACCAAGTTAATTATTGTAAATAACTGTTATTTCTTTATTAAATTTTCTTGCTTTTTATATAGTAGTTTTGTATTTATGTCACCTAAGATGGAAAAATAGAAATTGAATAGTCCTCGTCAAATATTTTTAATAATTTTATTTTATTGTTCAAGTTCATTCTATTTAATCATCTTTATTAAATGGTCTTCCTCTTAGTTGTGTCTTTGTTGTTAAAGTTAATGAGTAATTTAAACCGTAATTTTAAAAAGATGAGCACATATGACTAGGTATCAGTTTTAAGAGTGTTTAATTTGTTTTTAAAAAACATGTGTGAATTGTAAACTAAATTCTTTAAAATTATAACTTCACAACATGTCAAAATATTTTTTGCATAGCAATTGATTGTTCATGTAATGTTCCTCCAGATTTTAAAAAATAAAATAAAATAAATGTAACTTAATTGGAGAAAATAATTATTTATAGTTAGAGATATATAAAAACTTTTGATAATTATCAAACATGAATATAAATGTCCATTATGATGATTGCTAACCTAAGAACATTATACTGATAGATTATCGGTTGTGAGAATTTTTTTAATTTACTTTGATGGTTGCTAGAAATTTTTTTTGGGGTCAAATCGATCACCTCTAAAATTAGTTGGCGTAAACTATATACTTGATGTTAATAAAAAAATGAATATTGATGAATATATTTAAGTTATTTAGTGAAATTAGACATTTATTATTAATAAGTATTAGCCATAAGCATTGTTTGTCCAATATAATATATGAATACATATAAAATATATATAAAATAAATATTTATTGTCAAGTAATTAAACAATATTATTTAATGTTAGCATGGTTTATTTTATAAAAATTTTAATTTGAAAATAAAATAGAAATTAGATTATTAATTATATTTCAAGTTATCCAACGAGAATATCTTATATCATCTAAAGAACCGATGAAATAATCGATGAGATATATAGATGAAATAATCGATTGGAGCGTGAAAAAAAAATAATGCTTGAAAAAGATAAGAACTTGAAAAATACTAAAAGTACAATTTGTTTGAATTTTGATATTTTTATTTTAATATTCAAAATAGAAAATCATTATTTTTTATATAAAAATTTTTTATTCATTAAAAAAATTAATACATAATAATCATATAACAAATCTTTTGTATTATAATGATAATATTTTAATAAAATATAAAAATAAATAATTTTAAAAATAAAATCAAATTTAACAAAATTTATAAATAAATAATTTTAAAAAATAAAATCAGATTAAAAGAATATAAAAAGAATAACTATATAAGATACTAGAACAAATTTATTGATACTATACTTTACCAGATTTCTCATAAAACATGAGTTAAATTTGAAGTTTTAAGGTATGGAGAAGAGGATATATTGATAAAATTTATAATAGACTTTGAGTATTTGGGCTAAGTAGTATACGTTTATATACGTTTATAAGGACAGAGCTAGCCTAGCTTTTATGAACTTTGGATATTTAGACTAGATAGTATATTCTATAAAGAGGGGCTAGCTAGCCTACCCTTTAAACAAAAGTTTATTTAAAAAAGAAATTATTGCAGGCTATTTTGTAAAATAGCACCCTCTATCGAAGGTCCATCCAAGGATATTCTATCAAAAATATTTTTTTTTGATAAAATAATTATAGAAATTCCGTTATGATCATTCTTAATTACAAAGAGCTCCAAATTCCCTAATATATTTTAATGTGTTCATGTTAAATATTAACACACGAGGGACTATGAAAAAATATATTAAATCAGATATTACCAAATTTGGAGGACCGATTTAGTTCTATAAAATTATGAATCATAAAGATAAATTAAAAAGTGTTCATGACAAATGGTCTAAAAGTATAATATCCTATGATTACCATAGGCAATACGTGAAAAATAATTAATCAGACTTAATAAATTGAGAAGTGCTATTATTATAGCGGGTACAGAAAATCAGCATCTTTAGTTATAAGTTTTATTAAAAAAAATCTCTATAAATACTTAAAAATTAAACTGTAAATACTTGAAATTTTTTTTTGAACATTCTTACCGCTGCACTATCAGCGTAGTCCCGGACGAACACACGACTACACGAGAGACAGAGAGCGTTGATTAGGATGACATGATAACGCATGCATTAAGATTCTCATCGCTCAAGATCTGCGGCGGATTCGCGCAGAACTCCACCAGGTACTTAGGGCAGTAGTTGTAGTTTTAAATAGTGTCTTCCTTGCGCCGGCGGCGCTGTTGTCCCCGTCGCTCCGATATCAACGACGACGACTTACTCCCCCTTGTTTTCCTCCTTCGCGTCGGTCTTCTTCTCACCGCCCTCCTCGGGCCTTTATTTTTCTCCCTCCTCGTCCTCTTTATTATCTCGTTCGCTACTTTCAGGCTCCTTCTCGTCCTTCGCAGCATCCCCAGCTGCAGAAGAAGGCGGCGGCTCCTCTGCCTTGGATTTCTCGGGATCCCCTGCTGGCTTATCCCTCGGGCTCCTGGTTCACCACGGTCGCTTGCTTTCCTGTTATCTTGAGGACGTACGCCGCCAGGATATCCGGGTGGAACACACCCTTCACCGTCACCTCAGACGCCCAGGTTTGACTCCGCCGAATGGACAATCGCACGTCTAGTCAAGTTGATTCCTTCAGTGCGAGCATGATTAAAAAAAAAAAAATTGAATTCGCCTGTACCAATCGTATGATTTGCTGTTTTCATGAAAAGCTCTCCTAGTCGGATACTAGTTTCCGTTATGGAACAAAATGCAAAACAAATGGTGGAGACTTCTGCAAGTTGACAAAGACACCATCCTTGACAATCCCAGCCGACATAGCTCTTGAAAACTCATTACTGACAGCGGATGACAGTATCAGAGCAAGAAGATGCAAGCCTGGTGCCAAGGGATGAAGATTCAGTAGGTCTTCTCTTGTCTATCCTCAAAACAATGGGGACCTGGTGGATTCCCATTATATAAGCATCCATCATTATTCTTCTTCAGGAGATTGCTTCTGGAGATCACGGTAAGTTTTTACAGTGTTACAGGCTTCTTATTTTAATAGCACATACATATTAACCTTGTTGCATTGGTATCAGAGCATTAACAGACTTTTACATACATTTATAAACTGCATACTTTTACATACATTTATAAACTCCATGCAAACTTACGGATTTACATAAAAGAAAAATTATAAATTTCATTATTATCAATATGATAAACATCGCTTTATATTCATTTCGTAATTATATCTCTCCCCATTGGATTGACTTTTGGCTTGTTTTGGTTTAAAAACAAGAGAGGATAACATTTCACTTTATAATTAATTTTTTTTTTAATAATATAATTTTAAATTCAATAATATTATAATAATTTTAAATATTTTTTATTTATAAATTTGATCTAAACTATCATAAAATGTTGGTCAATCCTATAAAGTGCTGAGTTGAAAGAGTAAAAAAATGTAGTAATTTGAGGAAAAAAATAGAATATATTATAGTTTTTAATATATCGTGAATTGGCTATAAAGGCATAGGAAAATACCAAACAACATAGGATAAAGAGTCTAAGAGTCTATCAAAAGAGAGGGTACGAGGGAAAAGATAAAAAAAGAAGAAATGAATTCAAAAAGGTAATTCCAATTAATAGATTAATAGATAAATATAAAGAAATTCATGATGACCCAGAAAAAAAACGCCTGAAAAGAGAAAAAAAAAAAAACTTAAAATGAAATATATGAGCTTATGAATTATAGATATCGGGTCAGCTGGTACAGGTTGTGGGTTAAGCAGCAATGAGCCTTTATATCCCATGATTATCTTAACAAAAATGTTTGTCTGTAGGTCCTTCTTATAAATTAAAAGCTTCTGACGAATTGAAGAAGCAGAAGATGAGAATCTCGAAAGAGATGGTCAATGATGTGATCAACAGGCAAAGAAGCCACTTAGTAAAGGCGAGGTCTTGTGGTGCTCAATGCTATGGTTCAACCTTGATGGTTGTAGTGTCTGTTCTAGGAATCTTGAGCAATTGTATACTTTTGTTACCTCTCAAATCGAGTCACAATTGGACTCGAAGAGTCTCTTATCTGCAATCAATGAGCAAATTGCCGGACATTCAAGTAAACATAGTCGCGAGAGCACTCGACAAAATGCTTTGGAGGACTCTCAACTTCGCATGAAATAAAAGGAACTGGAAGAGTGACATGATTAGGGTATGCAAAATGAGATGTAGGCCGCCAAGAGGTTGAGCAAGGATAAGACCTTTAAGATCAAAGAAATAATCAAAATCGAGGAGTGAGAAGAAAAAGGACTTATTCATAAAAAATTAAAGCAATTTGAAGTCTATAGAAATTTCAACGGTGAGAAAAAGACTTTTTATTTTATTTTTAAAGTTGTACCAAGTATTTTTGAGAGCTCTTATTGGTTAAAATTTGTATCCAAGGAATTATAAAAGAATCTATGAAAATCTATTAAAACTTTGGATACCAAAAGATTTTCATAGAGTTTTAAAAAGTCAAGTTTGAATACCACATGACTTTTTAAAACTCTATTAAAATCTAATTTGGATACCACTAGATTTTTATAAAGTTTATAAAAGTCTAGATTGAATATACATAGATTTTTAAAATCCATAAAAGTCATTCAAAGTAATTAAAAGTTCAACATTGAATACACCCTCCTGAATCTTTATAGATTTGATCAAATGAGCTAGATTTGTTCTAATGACCCAGATTTAATCAAAATTGGGTTAGATTGGCTAATTGGTCAAAATTGATTAATTGTGCTTAGGTTTAAACAAGAACAACATAGGTAAGACATTCATGTCCAATTAAATTAGTTCTAACGAGAATAATGAACCAAGTTTAGGGTTTAGTTTTCCAACCGACCAGTCCAGTATGTCAGTCCACTGAAGCTCCTCACATCAAGAAAATTAGTTTTTCTTATTTGCTTATGGATTATGTATATTTTTCTATGCATATGTACGAATTGAAATGAACTGATTTTGTTACTAGTTTATCGGGTTTGTATTGACATTATTATTTTCAATTCCAAATACCATGAATGATATGCATGATAACTCGACACGATGTGCGATAGAATGAGCTACAGGAGGAGATTTAGGAGATCGAGTATGACCCATTTTTGGGGGTCAGAGGACATGTTGGACGGCTTGATGGGTTGTTCTAGAAACTCGAATAGGAAGAGTTTCCGATCCTGAATAATTATAGAATTTGGACTTTGATTCAATCATTACTAGGGTATCTTAAGGTACCGCACATCATATATGAGGGCAATTTGAAAGGTGCATCTCATATGCAGAATTGTATGTGGAGCTACTTCACCATGACTATCTAGAGAAGGATCCTGAAAAATCTAAGGAGAATCCAGAGAAGGATCTTGAAGAACCAGAGGAGGATCCTGAGAAAAATCTTGAATAATTTGAGGATCCAGAGGATGTTCCTGAAGAATCTGAGGAGAATTCTAAAGAAGGTTCAATTACAGACCAAATTGAAAATTCTGAAGTTGGTCTACCTGAGATTACCACAAATGAGTCTAGGTTGAAAGGGATTGAGTTAACCACTGCATTGATGTTTGTTCTAATGGGAGTGGTGTTGATCTATCTAGTTTATTAGATTTTTGTTATTGTTACTATCGTTATGTAGGGATAGTATTAGTCCATTTAGTTTATGAGTCGTGTAATAATTTCTATCGTTATGTATTACATAGTTATTTTATTAAAAGTTATATTATGTGTTAACAAACTTGAAAATGATGAGTTTATTTCATGATTAGTTCATGTTTAATTTAATGATTAGTTCATTTCATAATTAGTTCAGTTGTTGGGATGTGTGTAATATAATTGATCAATATTGATTTAATTAGATCATACAAATGATGAGTGAAAACATAGTTATTACTTAATTTTATATACTAACTCAAATTAACATTGAGTCAATCATAAATTGTAGGTATATGAATTACATTGAATTACTAAATAATGTGTTTATTTATGTTAGATTATGATAACTAAAAATATCATAGTTGAACTCAATAAGGAAGAGAAATTTAATGGGGATAACTATAAAATATGGCATCTCAAGATACAATATGTTCTTGAATAACAAAAAGTTCTAGAGACTGTTTATCAGTTTATAGAAGAACTTGCAGATGTTTCTATTACACAACATAAACGTGATCTTGATGCCTATAAGGCATGGAAGAAAAAAGACCTCCATTGCTAAGAGAATATTGATTAGTTCAATGATAAACAACTTGATATTTGAGTATGAGTCATTACCATCAACTCATGCAGTTTGGATTTTCCTAAGAGAAAAGTATAATGGAGTTAGCCTAAGTAAACTTCGTTAACTGACAATAAAGTTTGACAGCTATAAGAAGTGCCTAAATGTTACCATGACCCAACATTTGAGGAAAATGGTGAATATGATTCGGGAGCTAAAGACTCCTGGTCATGCGTTGATTGATGGACAATATGTTTAG
>JBBMJZ010413097.1:8666838-8682787 GCA_037833815.1 Zingiber zerumbet | reverse complement strand
TTTATTAATATAAGAATATGATACAAACGAGTCCATACAATCATCAAATGATTGGCTCTAGGGCTCTAACTAACAAAAAATCATGTAATTCTAAGGAAAAGCAGCCAACTGAGAGCCAATTGAGGATGATCGCTTAATGCAATTGATGAGTAAGAATATGATTAGAGTGACAAAACATCATCGTCTTCAAATTGTAGTCCAAAAACTTCTAGTGGTGAATCAAAATATGTTGACGTATATGTGGAGAAATCAATAATAATGCCAAATTTAATTTGAGTATTGGAAAAAATTATGGTTGATCTTACAAGGATGTTGCCAGAATCGATACTTCCATTCGATATATGACATCCTTTTGGTGTTAACAAAGTGACATGTTATGTAGACTCTTACCAATATTGAGACTCTTACCAATATTGAGGAAGCAAATAGGTGAGGAAACTGACAGAAGATGTGGCGACGACTAGGTAGATGGAAGGTGATGAGAGGTGGATGACCAGAGGCGAGAGAAGATTGATTGATTTTGTGAGGGTAGAGGACCAGAGGCAAGAGAAGATGGGTTTAGGGCTTTCACCTTGGCGGCAACGCTAGGCAGATGCGATGCGGTGAGAGGAGGACGGTAGAAAGATGGCCAGAGGTGAGACTTGAGAGAAGATCAATGGGTTTAAGGCTTTTAAGCCTTTCATTTTTTTTATTTAATAACTCTGCCAAACTTTTAAAAAAAGTTGACTTTTCTAAAGTGTGAAAGCGCATGCCGCGCACTTTAACGCAAAGCGCAATAAAGCAGAGCGCTTTAGAGACCTCATGCGCTTTCAAGCTCTCTAAAGCACATGGTTTGCGCTTTGCGTCACTTTGCACTTAAGCCAGCGAAGTGCTAATTTTTGACAACTATGGTATATCTATATTTATTCTAGCTCCAATCGTTCTAGTGCAAGTCTAGAGGTGGATGTGTGAATAGATGAATATATAGATTGTTTGCTTTGAATGCCTATTTGGAATTATAAGTCTAATAATGGATGTGTAAATGGATGAATGGATATATATACATCCATTCATTTGATTGTTTGGTTAGAATGAAAAATCAATCGAGGGGATTAGGTGAAGGATAAAGATTTTGTTTTATCCCTCATTTTTGATTCACCCAAATTGGTAAGTTGGAAAAGATGAATGAGAATAATTATTTAATTACTAAATTACAAACTTTGGTTTTGGTTCATACCTAAAGGAGGTGAACTTAAGCACACCGAAAAACTCAATTTACAATCCTAAATTAATCTAATTTTTGTCAACTATAAATAGTTACTTGCTTAAATATGAAATATTAGTCTTAACATGTAGTAAGAAACAAACTTGAAACTCAATTAATGTTATTCAAACCTAAATTAAACCTATTTTTTTGCAATCGTAAATGATTACTCCATTAGATATGCAATTTTCATTAATCAACTTAAATATGTTAATAACTATAAAATATAGCTACATAATATGAGTTACGCACGAATAAGTATTTGAATTATCAATAAATCCTTGACCCATCATTGAATTTCATTGTACTTACAAATTTCCTACTATTATTCTTGGTTCTTGGGCACTTGTTCGTATCTTTATCATGTACCTATGCTTCTTTTAATTTCAATTATGCTAGTTCAACTTCCGATTATGCAATACATTATGATACTTGATTGACCAATTTAAATACCAAATATTGGCAATATTTACTTTTAGAATGAGTGATGAAACATTATGAGGTTGATCTCACATAATGCTCTAGGAAGTAATGCTCCTATCCAATGCAACATTTAGGCTACTAGTAAGATAATAGTGATCATGGTTTAAAATTTCCTACCATGCTGGGCTACACATGTGGAATTTGCTGTCTTGCTCGCCGTCAACACCGTGGGCTACAACGATCCTGCGTTGACCTCTATGTGGTCACGAGAGCATTGGATCTCACTTTTGTTAAAAAATTATTTTTATTTTGTATTTTGTATTTTTTAAATTTAAATTAATTTTTTAAAACAATATTTTTAATTAAAAAAATATTTTTAATTAAAAAAATATTTTTAATTAATATATTTATAAAAATATCGAAATTATAATGGTATGACACGATACGATACCGAAACTGTATCGTTCCGGTCATAAATCAAAACTCTGATACAACTCGAAATTTTAAACAATGGTAGCTATACTCTTACTAATGATTTACTAATAAAGTGTGGTATAATTTAATTTGATTGTTTCCATAGTTGTTTCTATGAGATTTTAGTAATCAACTATGCATAGTTATTTAAGGTGAGAGGTGCCAAAAAGTGCATATGTGCTATGGGGCCTGAGGCGCACGGTGCACGCTTTATCGAAGTAAGACGTTTTTGGGTATAAATTTTTACAATTCAAACATATATAGGGAATTTTTATTAAAATATTTATCTAACAAAATCATAGTTTATAAAATATTAAAGAGTAGTGTAAATATAAAATTCACTAGCAAATAACTATGTTATACACATAATTCAAATTAAACAAAATTCAGAACTAATTTACAATTTTAACTACTAATAAAAAAATAGAATCGATAATAAAAAATCTGAACTAATTTACAATTTAAATTTGCGAGGGAAAAAAATATATCGTTATTATGACAAAACAAAAGAGAAAAACTACCAAAATTTGACGCAAGAAAGTGTAACCAAATCTAGAACACCAATGTTAATGCAGTAGGAGAGAAGAGTTCACATTTGAGAAGGGATGTTGATGTTGATTTTTAAGAGAGAGGAAGAGTCATGTAGAGAAATAAGTCTGCAAGGGAGGTTGATGTTAATTTTTTAGGGGAAATAAAAATTTAGTGCCACATGAAATAAGTGCTGGGAAATAAGTGTTGCATTCATGTTACGTAATTAATTAAAAGGGTAATTAAATGTATGAACTGACCTTTAAAAGGTTTTTTTGGGCCTGATTTGCATCTTGCTTCAATGAGGCGAGAAAAATTGCATTTGTCTCCTCACACAAGGTGCGTGCTTAAGTGCGCTTCTTTCAAACAGCGAGCTTCTTTCAAGCAGCGCACCTGGGTCACTACCTAGGTGCAAGAGGCTCGCTTGGCTGCGCCCTGCACCTAGGCGCAATTAGGCGAGTGCCTTTAATAATTATGCGACTATGAATCTATTGTATTCTTGTTTAGGTAGTAAACAAATGAAATGATATGAGATCAAAAGAGTGGCCATAACCATGTTGGCATGGTCTGACCTTGGCTGACCATGCATAGTATCAACATAGCTTAACACATCTTATCTGAGTATTTCTATGATATTTTAATTTAATTAATTAGAAACTGTTGTATTCTTGTGTTTGGAGTTGGAGGTAAACAAATGAAATGATAGTGGATTCATAAAGGGGCCTGGTAGCATTGTCTGACCCTTGGCGACCATGTGCAGTATCAGCCTGGCTTAACACTGAGATGATACCTAGATACCTAATTGCTACAAATGCCTATTAAAATACATGCTTTTTTATGTTCACTTTGTCCCAATATTTTCATTTAAGGTAAGAATCTAGTTTGTGCTTTGTTCCAACATTTTAATCTAAGGCCAGAATTTAGTTTTTGTCTTATTCCAGTATTTTCATCTAAGGCAAGAATCTAGTTTGTGTTTATTTCTTGATGGATCATCTTATGGTTTTTTATTGATGTTAGTTATTTGAATTCTTATTAACTTTGGTGGGGAATTCTAGATTGGCAAAGGTATATATGTTCACACTCTACCATCATTTTTTAATATCTAATCATTTTCTGAATTTTTTGTTCATCCCAAGTTGGTACTTGTTTGAAATTTGAAGGTTATTGGTGGGAATTTGAAGGAACTGATTTATTACACTATAGGGTTCCTGCAGATAACAGAAGAACAGGTATTGCCTTAAATTATTCATTGTTATTTTTTCTTGCCAGAGTTTGGTATTGGTTTTTCCATCAGGGATCCTTTATTTTGGTTATTTTAAGCACACATGTAAATATTTTGACAGAAGTATTTACACTTAGAGGGACATAAATGATTTTTTGATGCTTCATGTCGTTAGTTATTTATCAGTGAATTTCATTTGTAGTGTCTAGTTGGTTTTCTCTTTTTTGTAGGAACACAATTGGCTACTAGATGTTAACCAATATGTTGCAGATGAGGATGATGCAACTTACAGCTGTCGTGTATCAGGTACACAATTTTGACCAAATGATATTTGACTCTTTATCTTCGTTAATAGGAATGAGAGACAGTCTGTCCTTTTAAATTTGCTTGTATAGATTCTTAGAATTTTGTGCTTTAATTGGACGAGGAAACTTGATTCTAGAAGAACTATATCATCTTTTGTATTGTTTGCGATTTATTTAGTGTGTTTCTTAGCCATGTTAAACAAAGGTTTGAAATCTGGAGCTGGAGCTGGAGCTGGAGCTGTGTCAGAGTTTCAGACTTTGACGGGAATAGTATTGTTTTGGTACCATATCGGTGTTTCAACGTATGGTGTTGGTGGAGAATTGGATAGAGAAGTCAGAATGAGATGAAAAGGAAAAAATAAGAAGAGAATATCTATTCCTAACTCATATGGAACGATACAATTTTAATATTGTATTGTATAATAAAAACTCAAAAACAAAAAAAAACAAACGTAGCATGTCAAAGGGGGTCAAATGTTAGTATGAGATGACATTCATCGACATGATTAACACAATAATATAAGATAAATTACTTGTGCCAAATAGTTTCAATTAATCTTTGAGTTTTGGTAATTTATCGGAATCATACATTTCCATCATGCCGCCTGCCACTGTACAAGATTTCAACCCATGTGTTAGACATTTGACTA
The DNA here is from genome assembly GCA_037833815.1 of Zingiber zerumbet. Classification (NCBI taxonomy): domain Eukaryota; kingdom Viridiplantae; phylum Streptophyta; class Magnoliopsida; order Zingiberales; family Zingiberaceae; genus Zingiber; species Zingiber zerumbet. The sequence continues at coordinate 8,677,942 of JBBMJZ010413097.1, read as the reverse complement.
TGAAATAGTGCAGTGTTAATGGAAATATTCATTAATGGCTTATTGCTTCTCTAAAGGGAGGGAAAGGGAGGGAAAGGAAAAGAGTGCAAAAGTATTTTTTTCTGGCAATTCAGTTAGGTAGATTTAGGAATCACATAAAGGAAGGCAAAATAGGAAGAAGATGTTTTATGGGGTAAAACTTCCTTATCTTTCTTGCCTTGAATAACTAGCATTCAGAGGAACTCCTTCCCTTTTATGTGCTTTGAGTAGCCTTGAATATCCATCGTGTTGTTATGCCAACTTTTATTTCAATTTCCTTTATGTTATGTTTTTACAGTTCATGCTGTTGTGCAGTAAACTGACAACAGTAGTTGATCTGTAGTCTCATTCCTTTATGATATTTCAATTTCCTTTCATGCTGTTGTGTTGTGGATGGCTCATTTGTAATTATCACTTGATGAAATTGAGGAGAAGTAGCTAATATCTGTTGAAACGTCTTTTTTAGTGCCTAAGTGTATTTTACCATGATATTACTGGATTTTTATTTTATTAAAATATCATAGTTTGCTGGGCCTTGTATATTTTTATAAATTACCATGCAGGATCTATCTTACTGGAAGAGTTAGTAAATTCTTTTGATGGCGAAGCAATAAACTATGTGATTGAGTCTTGTCAAAGCCGGTTTTTTGAAACTTGTCAAGCGAAAATCACTGGTTCTGCTCATTGGTGGAGAGTGAGTACTCTCTCCAGTTAATCACTTTGCACTATTTTGGTCTTTCATTTGTCTGAAATTTTTTTATTTGTTACAAGGAGTATGGAGAGATTAATCCCACATCTTGAAACGAGGATATTTAGATATACTTAAATATCAATAAATCTCCCCCCTAATTGCCTTTGCTCTCTTTTGGGCTTTAACACGCTATTAAAGTCAAACTCTCACCTCTTAAAAAAAATGTTAGGCCCAAGGGAGCATGTTATAAGTAGGAAGTGAGATGAAGACCCTAAATTCTAGTCTCTAGTTCCTTCTCAAAATTTTGATTATTAAAATATACTTAAATATCAAGAGATTCCCCACGTATCGCCTTGACATTTTGAGTTGGATTGGACTCTCTTAAGCTTTTGACATTACCTAATATGATATTCTTCTATAATATGTATTAACAAGTTTATTTTTATCTTCTCTCGCCATGTACTTTTAGCTCAACAAGCTTAGACATTCTAATCATTGCATTTATAGGTTACTTTGCAACATCTCCATCCTGTGTAAACATTGAATCATGAATCATTTGGCTGGGAATCTTTAAATTATAGTATTTATGAGTGCAAGAGAAACGTAAACAGTGATGTCAGATCTCTTTTCTTTATACTCTTTTTTGTTTTGTTTAATATATACACGAAACTCACTTCAATACCATTTTTGCAGAACCATGGCTTGCACTTTCTATTTGGCTATTGATGAACTTAATGAGATGACATCTATTTCTTCTTTTCTTGAAGTCGATTTTTATCTTATGAAGTGGTGGTTCTCATATTTGTTTGGTTGTATGTGCCCATTGTCATATATCTAACCTGTATAAGTGTTTCAGTTACGTGAAGCTTCTCTATTTGCGCTGGTTTCTATATCAGATCAGTTGATTGAAGCAAAGGTCTGCTTACTTTTTTACTTTATTTGAAATGTTGTAGGCAATAAGATCTACATTCAGATTACCATGTTATTGTGTCCTATCTATGATTGAGTTTCTGATAGTTCAACCCTTGCTTTCTTTGAGTTTCTTTTTCCAAATATGTAACTTGGCTGACACTCTTGTTTTCAGGGTTCAAAAGTTATGAAATTAAATTTGGGCAATCTTCTTGAGCAAATGATCAATGAAGATATGTTAACAGGTAACCAACGATTTATTGGGTCACTTGAAGAGTTGCTACATTTTCTACTATCTAACTCAATTGTCCTTTTGCTGCTAGGGGTCCATCAATGTCCTTTTCTTCATGCACGTGCATTTTCTACTATATCCAAGTTCTATTCCCTTGTATGAAATATTTGGTTTCAGATAAGTAGACAAGTATCTGAGTATTTTAGTGGCCTATGCAGATACTTGTTTCTAGTGTACATTTTCTAGCCACTAAATCTGGTTTCTGAGTATTTTAGTGGCCTATGCAGATAAGTAGACAAGTATCAGAACAGTTATTATATGCTGCTATTCAAGTAATTGCATCAGATGTGTAAGAGATGTTTTTTTGCATTTGCAATTTGTTCTATTAGATCTTTTGCTAAGACTATACCTCATTGTGCAGCCCAGCACCTGTAAAAGTTGGTGCCTGCAGGGCTTTAACTCAACTTCTGCCTCTTTTTAGTAATAATGTTCAGCCATATATAATGGGCTTGATGTCTTCCCTAACAACTCTTTTGAGACAGGTAGGCTATGTTTTACTTTTCACGTTTGTTTCCCCTCTTTTAGATTGTCTGGTTACTATTTTATCTATATGTAGGCATCGGAAGAAACTTTGCATCTTGTACTTGAAACACTGCAAGGTGCCATCAAGGCCGGTTGGTATATTTGAACATTATCAATCTCATTTATCAAATGTGGAACCTGAAGATTCTCTCTCTTACATGTTTGCATAGGCAAATGTTAATGATTCTTTTTTCATTTTTACTGAAGTAGGTCATGAACAATCAACAACAATTGAACCTGCTATCTCCCCCATCATTTTGGACATATGGCTACAACATGTTTCAGACCCGTTTATTAGTATTGATGCAGTTGAAGTGCTGGAGGTAATTTCATGTATTGATTTGGACAGTTGGAAATTTGATTAATTTTGATTTGTTTGGTTGCTATGCAGTATATCTGTATCATGGTACTTTAGTAGGTGGTATTTGGCAGCTAGAATGAGTTGTAGAATAACTGAAGTTTAGGGCTGAAGATTGACCATCTTATTTATGGCTTCAAATGCTAATCATAAAATTGTCTCGACCAAAACATATCATTCAAGCATCAATAAATATTGAAATATTGATCACAGACTGACACAATTAGAATTTTCTCGTTCTGCCATTGCACTATGATGTGGAATGGGTTAATACTGACATGTCCAAGGACAAAGCCAGAGGTGCTTCCAGACTGCGAAGCTTGAGTGAAGTTTGGACCAAAGATTTACTTGTTGTACTTGTATAGAGGACATGAAGCTTTTACACAATTAATTCATATCCAATACCACTTGTTCCCTATTACAAATGATATAGTTTCATCAATTTAGCTTTATTTTGATATTAAAAAATAATGCAATTTTTTTAAAAATAAATATTAGTTTTTGTATCTTGTCCAATGACAATAACTACTAGACGAGTAGGCAATAGAGTTTAGTAGAATAGAATAGTTGACTATATTTTTTTACAAAGAAAAAAAGAAAGATTTTGTTTTTTTCTCTCTTTTGGATTATAGTTATTACATTTTGATCTCATTTTGACAGTTCTCAACCTACAAAAGTAATGTTGTTGCAAACATAAGCATTAATTTAGGTGAATATAAATTTTACATAGGTCTTTTTTTTTAAATACACATCTCATGTGATGAAGCCCTTTCTTGCTCTTTCTTTGGTTAGTTTGATCCATATTTTGTACCTCCTATATCTATGCCTATTTCAACATTAATTTTGCTAGCACAAGTCTAACTCAGCCGTTAATTATGTTATATTTATGTACATGTAGAGAACACATTCTACTACCATATATACTTGGGCCAATACTTAATTTATGATTTTTAGAATATTATGAGTTTTCCATAACTAGAATATTGCCAGAGTTAATAATCCCATCTGATGCACAAAACCATTTTTGCTATTATAAGGTATTATTAGTTGATATACTTGTTATATTTGTATTTTTATAGGTTGTTATTCTAAATTTTAATTATGTTTAGTCTAATAATTGGAGGAGACAAGCAAACTAAGTAGAAGAGGATTCTAAAAATTAAAACTCATTTGAGTTGAGCTTAGCATTCTGTGAAGCATGCCAAATGTGTGCATGCCACATTGTATTAACACTTAATCTAAGGACTAAGGAGTGACACGACCTAAGCTAGATCTGGGAAAGAATTTTCAACAAAAATTCGGTAGCTTTTCCTAGACATGATCACGGTTCGGAATTAACAATTCGGTTCAAATAATTTTGACCCTTAACTTTAACCTTCAAAATCAGTTACAATTCATGGTATGGAACTGTTGGTTGTGGTTTGGTTCACGGTTCACAATTATTATTTATATTTTAATTTTTAAAGAAATATTTAAAAAATTTAAATTTAGAAAAGTAAAAAACAAGACTTGAATTTATTTAAGTTGCCTATATATTCTCTTAGGGTATAAGGAAATTAAAGCCTATGTAATTTGCTTATTTTTTTTACCAGTATTACCTTAGGAAGTGATGTTCACTCACTTTCATTTCTATTCTCATAGTGGTGCTCCTTTAGTATCAAGATATTTTAGCTCGTCCTCTAAAAGTTGCATTTCTTTTATTCTTTTTGTGGCTTTTGTCCAATCTAGTAGTGCTTGAGCTTCCAAAGAGTTGGGAGCTAAAGTAAATTGCCTTTTATTTAAGATATTACTTCAGAAACTAAATGCTTGTTTTATGAAAGTTGACACTAGACAAGCTATAATCTTCTTTGCTATGACAGCAAAAATGGGATAACTTTGGATCTTTTGTGACCACCATCGTAATATATTGAAAATCCTTCCGATTCATTAAAATTAAAGGAAGTCATAAAATAATTCTCAAATTTTGTTTTGAACTTGAGGATCTTCGTGGATTATTCATACATTTTTGTAATAAAAGTTGTGCCTTTAATGGTCTAAAACTACTACTACCACTATTAGTACTATGTGTTTTAGGTGCATTACCTTTTAATTGATATTTTAAACTATAGTCTTTTAAATATAATATAAATTGATTCTAGTATCTTTTACAATTAAAACAGTATCGAGAGAACAAGCATCTTTAAATGATATTAAAACATCATACATAACTAACATTTCATGTAAAATATCTAAAGTGTATAATTTTAAACAAATGCAACTAAATAAATATTAAGAATATAATAAAAATATTTTTACCATTTTACCTTCATTGCTCACAGTAAGAAGATAGAAATTTATTAGAATTATATTCATTTAAAATAAAATTCATTAGAACTAATTGAGACGTAAGATTATTACATGAGATAATTGTTGCATCATTAAATCCCTTTAAAATTTCATAAATGCGGTTACATATATTCTATTGGTGCAAAAATAAATATACATTGATATTATTAACATTTTATACAAAAAATAAAGAGAATAATTAAACCCTGTAATAATTTATACATTGAATTCCAATGTGTTGGTAGATCATATAGAAATTTTTTAGGCCTCATTCCATTAATTTATAAATTCTCCCCTATATTTTATTATATTAGAATGTGACCGCAAATAAAAAATAATAATTTTAATTGGTCTAATTTTATGTTTTTGAAGTTCTTATTCCATCTAACATTTTAAATTTAAAACATGACATACACATTAAATATGAAAATATAAACCACCACCGATAGTAGGTTGACATACAATTTTAAATTCTTTAATACTTGCAATTTAGAACTGCCATTATCAAATATTATTTAAAATCTTTTAGAAGTCAATCCATATTCTTATTCTGATATCAAGCACATCAATTTAGATATGTTATGAGCTATATATACTTCATCAAACACTATGCTAGCAAATATTTTTAGATTGACCAAGAGTATGACAAATTACACCTATATATGAATGAGTGATCTTTGATAAAAATCTTTAAACGTGTATTTAAAACTAAAATCATAAAGTGTTTAATGAAAATAAATCTAGCTAATGATACTCATAATTTAATATTAGATTATTTAAATGCATTAGAATATGTACCTCCACTAATCTATGAAAATCTGGATAATTGTGTTTGAGAATGATTCAAACTAAATCAAATGCTTAGTTTTAACATATCGCTTCAATGACCAATAAGATTGAAATTTATAATACACATTGCAATGCTTGTTTTTTTTGCATGCATTTCTCCATATGGAAGAGTGAATCTTCTCAAAATATTTTGGTAAAAATAAATGATTTTAGAGGTGTGGTATCTTGAACTCTAGAAGTTTCTATACTTTTTTGCGTCTCGATGTCGGTAATAGCTCTAGCTCATCATCAGTAAATTCAATATCATTGACATCCAAATTCGAAATTGTTTTCATCTTGACTTTGCAAGTTCGAGATGAAGTTCCTTCCATTTTAGAGGTGGGGTACTCTAGACAATCCAAATTCGAAATTGTTTTCATCTTGACTTTGCAAGATTGAGATGAACTTCCTTCCATTTTAGAGGTGGGGTATCTCGAACTCTAGAAATTTCTATACTTTCCTAGGTCTTAGATGTCCATCATCGGTAAATTCAATATCATCAACATCCAAATTCAACATTGTTTTCTTCTTGCCTTTGTGTGACCGAGATGAATTTCCTTTCATTTGAATTGAAACTTGAAGTTGAAAATGATCGAGATTTGAAGAGACACAAGTAGAGAAGTTGGTGTAAAAATAATGAAACAGAGTAGCCTATTTATAGCATTTATGGAAAAATGGTCCCTTGTTAAAAAAGAGAGAAAAGAGCCATTTGTCAGTTGGAAACACTTTCAATGACTATTTTTTTTTTTTAAAAAGCAGTAAACGGGTAATTCAAACCGGTGTTTCATGATTAATTTTGGGCCAGAACTATGATTGGTTTGTCTAGCGACAGACCGATTACAATTCTTGACTATTAACCCGGGATGAGTAACTGGCCCACTGACCTTGTTAAAGTTCCGGGGCGGACCTAAACTTGTGGTCAGGTGTAGCATCTCCCCTGTATTATGCTTAAATCCTAAATACAAAAATTCACTAATAGGTTTCTTACAGCTCAAGTGATGCCACATAAACACAAACAATCAAAATACTAAACATTCAAACAAATATTTTAAAAAATTTTGTTGAAAAGAACCTGAGCGACAATCCAATTCAGGGTATGAAATATGAAAGCCACAAACACACACTAATAGAATCCAACATCTGCACTCTAAGCAAACTGTATAAACAGACCAGATAAAATAGCAAATCCATAGGATGATCTTCAAGAGAAACACTCGACTAGATCAGATAACCCCTAAGGGCAAGTAGAAACTGATATGGTGTTATATGGTCCTCCCCTCTAAGATGATCATAGGCGTGAAACACTTTGTACCTAGAGATCTAGGGGCAACACAATAACAAGTAGGGCGTCAGTCTGCAATATATCAAGACCAACAACTGATATAAAATGTGAACAAGAAGTAAACTCTAGAAACATTAAAATGATAGCATTAAACCACTATTGATGTCTCTTGGTTGCAAAGATACCTATGAAAACATAATATTTGTCTAGAACATCCATATAATCTGCATGAGAGTGATTAATTCACCATTTAGAAATAATATAAGTATCCATAAACATGACAATGAATCTATGTAGCCATGTCATCTTGCAACCATATAGAAAACAAATGCATTCTCTGTCGATGCTCCATCTATGTAAGCACCTTTCAGCAGATGTCAAATGCGACTTACCATGCATGTTGTGTGCCTGCACCATTATGTGGTTGATGCTATTAGGTTATTTAGTCGACGCCAAATGGTTTAAGAGCTATAGTTACTGTCTCAACCTTATGCAACAGAAACATGCAAATAACCAACATGCCCCTAGTTTGTATTTAACACCCTGCCTTAGGTGGTTAGCCAAAATTTAGGATTTAGGAGTGTCTCCAAGTCATTCACAGTCCTGCACTATTGCATCAACGATCCTCAAGTCATCCCCGTAACTAGAGTTAGGTCAATATCTAAAGTATGCAATTTAGCTATGAGGTTAAGAGGATTTTCAACTCTTCAAAACAAGGCTTAGTTTTCCCTCTAAGAATGCTCTTACTAGATTTAAGGGCGCTGCGCTATATAGCAATAAAATCCTTGTTAATGCTTAACAAGCAACACATCCTACCTCATTCTCGTAAGACAAGCTTACATCCTCAAGTCATCCCCGTAAGTGCCTTATTACGTCCCAAAACTAGGATTGCGAACCACAAGCATATACATATTATTTTTACGTCTTTTGTAAACATTGGAGGCTCACTGTGTATATGCTCGTGCCTACACCATTCCTTCGTCACTAAGAGATTGCTTCTTTTGGACATTCCTACATATTCATGGAGTGCAACTTTGGATTCCAAATCTTTATTTTTGGCTAACATCCCTTAAGGATTCTAAGTAATCCATCTAGGGTTCTAAATGATTTTATCATAGAAAAAGTTAAGGCCTAAAGTTTACCAAAGCGCCTAGGATTTTTTGATGTTGTTAACCACCATGGAGAAAGGAGAGGAATTGGAGAGGAGGGAGTCTGCCACAACTTTGAATATTGTTCTTCCCTCAAGGATTCCCCCACCAACATGAAGGGTTAGGTTTGGAGAGAAGAGGAGAGGGAGGTTTAGTTAGGAGAGGCAGAGAGGGGTTTCAATAATTTGTGTTGGGGGTGGGGGATTTCAGCTCCCCTTGTGTGCAGACAAGCATACCCAAGCCTTAGATCGTAAGTTGGGTAAATTATCTCTTGCGGCACGTTATAAAATAACCCTTAAAGTTTTTCCTATCCACTATTAAGCCCTTAGACATCCTCAAGTAATGATAAAATTTCCATTTGGATTAGATACAACTTACCAAGGTTTAAAATTTCATGCTATGTTGGAGTTTCATTATTGACAATACTGTAGTCTTGTGTTAGAGTAATGATGCTTAGTAATAATGATAAATTAGAAATTGAGGAAGGAGATGAAGGTCAAAAAAAAAAAAGAAAAAGAAGAGAAGACAATAACTAGAAAATGTTTATTGTTATATGTCGTAGTTTTGATCCTCGACTAGTAAAGGGTGGTTTCAACCCCATATTGTGCTCACACTTTGCATGGTTTGTGACATAAATGTAGCAGGCTAAAATGAATTAAGATGTCCTCTATTTTGTTTAATATCTTTCACTTATTTTTTTCTTATAAACATAAGATGATATCAATCATATGCTTAATTGAATTTAATTTTGTTGTATATACTGCACCAATGATACATTTTAACATGTATTAAAGCATGATATAATCGTTCGAAAACTTTTGTGGGTCGAGCCGGTCACCTAGGATTAGTCGGCGTAAGCTAGACACATGGTGTCAACTAAATAAAAGGAAGCATGATATATAAATCTAGATGTGATTATTCATTTAATTTTTTAACATAAATTTTCTACTATTAATAAACTATATCAATATTATATTAAGAATGATTTTATTCATTTTTACTTCAATGCTTATTGACATAAATTAATATAAATTCTACTCTGATAATTTTATTGTACTTAATTTTTTTTTTTATAAAAATCATAGTAACTAATTAGCTACTTGAATTAGAATTTTAGACAAAAACAAGCCACAAAATAATAAACTTTATTGAAAATTAAGGTGTGTTATAGTTTACTAAGGTGTGACGAATGTTAGCATGACATGATACTCATTAGCACAAACAACATATGGGAGATTACCTATGTTGATTAATATTAAAATTATATGTTGTGTGTGTTGCTTGACATGGTAGTAAATTTCAAACCATGGCATTTATTAGTCGAAAATTCGTCAAAATGAGTTATAATATGAACCTTGTTAAAACTAAAATTGTCAAGGAATCAAACAACTATTTAGAACTATCATTTTGATTAGCTTATTCCATATTGGAACCTTCAAAGATTCATATGTACTTGGAATTTATGAAATTGCACATCTTAAAGAGGTTCTATTACACTCCGTAACATGTAATTATCTTGTAAGGATTTTTGAACTATGCATTTTTAGATCTTGTTCAACTTTGAGCTCAACAAGGTTTAAAATCTCGAGCTGTATTAAAGTTTCGATCTTTGATTGAAATGATACCGATTCAGTATTGTATCGATGTTTTGATGCATGGTGTCGGTAATGGATTGATGTTGAAGAAGGAAATGATGCATAGGAAAGAGACGTATTGTGGTTTTCATTCTTATACTATGTTTGACAAAACAGTCAAAACATATCATTCCAAAATTATCGACACTCGAAATCACTCAACATAGGTAATGTCTCATTCCTACTTTAACCTTCAATTTGTCACACTATGCATCGGAGCGTTGACATGATACTAGAAGTTTCTTTTTAGTTAATAACTAAAATTTCAACATGGCTCTAGATTTTGAACCACAGTGTTGACTGGCATTGAGTTTCAGTGATTTATCGAAATGATATATTTTGATTGTTTCACTCGGCATGGTATGGTATGAGATTTTAAACTAGAGAGCACAACATATAATATTTTGTATGCTTGGTCTTGTTAAGGAAGTCAATAAATTTGACAAGAGCAAGTTGTGTCATGCCTCCCACAGTGTAGGCGCTCAGTGTTTAAAATACCATACTTGTTGATACAACAACAACCAAGCCTTATCCCACTAGGTGAGGTCAGCTATATGAATCTTTTTACGTCATTGAGCTCTATCTCCTACTATATCATCATCTATATTTAAATAAATTTTATCTTGTTTTATTGTTGTTAACCAAGTTTTTTTTGGTCTTCCTCTTCCTCGTTTGATATGCATGTTTATCATAGTTTCACATCGCCTAACTGGATTGATAGTCTAAGTACATGTCCGTACCATCTTAAACGTGTCTCTCGGAGTTTTTCCTCAATAAATGTCACTCCGACTTTCTCTCTAATGCTCTCATTTCTTATTTTGTCCATCCTCGTATGTCCACATATCCACCTTAACATCCTCATCTCTGCAACTTGCATCCTCTGCTCATGTGCCCGAGTCATAGCCCAACATTCAACTCCATATAACATAGCAAGTCTACTGCGGTTTTATAGAACTTACCTTTAGGTTAAGAGATATTTTACGGTCACACAAAACACTCAACGCTCCCCTCCATTTCACACATCCTGCTTGTATTCTATGTAAGACATCTCTCTCAATCCCTCCATCGTTTTGCAAAAATGATCCTAAATATTTAAA
>JBBMJZ010413097.1:8643619-8666738 GCA_037833815.1 Zingiber zerumbet | reverse complement strand
TTAATTGAACAACTACACTTGACAAACAAATGTAGATAATTTGACCAAATGTGATTCATATTCAAAATAAATGTTTACAAAAAGCTTAGGCTTTTAGTATACACTCTAACAGATGTGGTCGGCCATGATAGAGGATTAAAAGTAAGTTTTATTTTTATTTTTAAAACTTTCCTTTTTTGCATTTACCAAGGATTATAAAAGTAGAAGAGGTGGTTCCTTATGGGAGAACACACCTTCCATTTCCCTCTTCCCTTCCTTGGTGGTCGGCCCTTCATCTTCTTCCTTTATTCTTCTTTGTGGCCGCGCGGCATCAAGCTTGGAGATACCTTGGTGGTCGGTTACTTGGTGGTGAAGAAGGAAAGAAAGGAGGTTCTCTAGTTGTGATATTCCTTTGGTGGACGAAAGCTTGGAAAGAAGAAAAAGGCTCGGGTGGTTTTTCATCTTGGTAGATCGTCGTCCACATGATGTCCAAGAGGTGGAGAGGAATACAACAGAAGATCAAGAGGTTATTAATCTACAAAGAAAGGTATAACTAATTATTATTTTCCACTGCATAATTAGTTCATATTCTTTGTATGGATCCTGAAATATCAATACAAGAGGCAATCAATTTTGTGTTTCGACTTAGTGTTTCATTTTTGTGTTTCGATCTTGTGATTTGATTATTCTTAGTGGTTAAACCTAAGGTTACTATAAGAAAATTAAATATTGAATTTCTTTGAAAGACTTTGTCTAGGAAGTGGTGGATGATCCCATACCTAAGAAGGTCAAGTGTCTCGCTATGTTTAACCTAGAAGCTAATCCTTGAAATAAATATTTAATCAACTTCTATAATATGGGTAGTACTTGGATTAAAAATGTTAAGTTTCGTTTGCAATCTAAGTCTAACCTCTAAGAACAGATAAGTTGAATTTGGGATTAATAATATTAAGTTTCATTTGCAATCCAAGTTTAACTTCTAAAGAACACATGTGTTATTTGGAAAGGTTCTGTACTTGTACAATTTTTTATACAGGGGAACCAGAATGGTATTCCGAGTAGCATCCAACACCAAGCTGTTAGAGTTCCTACACGAAGTTCAAGGTAATATAACCGTGAAGACAACAATGATGATGATGATGATGGCATTTCTAAGGACATTGATGATAGAGCTTCTAGTGGCAGATCTGGTGGTATCAGAATTAGTGGTAGAAGGGGAAGGATGAGTGATTATGTTGATAGAAACTTGGGAAATATCAAAATGAAGATTCCTTCTTTTCAAGGCAAAAGTGATCCAGACGCATATTTGGAGTGGGAAAAGAAAGTGGAATTAGTATTTGATTGCCACAACTACTCTGAAGAGAAAAAGGTAAACTTTGCTATTGTCAAATTTATTGATTATGCTATTATTTGATTGTCACAACTACTCGGTGACAGTGTGCTTCATAGCAGCAGCGTCTTATCCGAGTTCTCCTCCAAATGATCACTATAAGTCTTTATTGTTTAGTAATAGAGTAACAAGTCTTTATAGTTTAGTACAATAGAATAACAGCAGGAGTCAAGGGTTTCAGTCCATGTTAATTTGTCTTAGTTTGTCTTAATTGGTTCTTTTTATTGTTTGAATTTTCCATTGCATTAACCTTATTTGTAGGATCAAACATGAAGCAAAAGAGATTAGCTATTCATCCCCCCTTAGGCTTTTTATCCAACATTTACTTTCTTTGGTGCAATCATACCCTGAATGATTTGGTATAACCTTTGATTTTAATATTTGGGCATAGAGTTTAAGTTAGGACATACTCATGTATTTGATGTGTGTGTTTGAGTGTGCAAGGACTTATAGGAATACAAGTGGAGCTTGGAGAGATAGTGGCTCGACAAATTCGAGTATATGGATGGTTGACTTGGCATCGCTAAGATGGCACACTCAGTGGTTTGGAGGTTCCTTGAGATTAGAGAATGATGATATAGGGTATCTGAGGGACCACAAAATAAGGAATATTGAGGCGGTGTTGGAAGCAACTATGAAGTGATGACCTAATGTGACTAGGTTGGCAGCTCGATAGCTTAAGGTCTATAAGAAATTGGAGAAGATTGCATTCGGTAAACCGAGGGACTAAAGTGTACATGAACAAAAGATGTTGGAAAGGTATAATGTTGGTGGAAGTTCATCCAATTACTCCATAGTCACTACTTTCCGATATAAATATGAAATTTGTCATTCTTTATTTATTGACTTTCTAACTTAACTGCCAATAGTAAATTGTATGGTTGTTATATATTTTCACAAATTTAGCTTGAGCATCTCTATCATCATCAATGCTGTAAAATTAGAATGGGAGATGTTTTCTTTAAAAAAAAGTTGGAAGAATCAATTTGGAACATCAAAATGCTTCAATCATTAAATGCAGATAGCAAACTATTTGATTCGAAGAGCGCCAAGTGTTCAATAAAAGAAAGAGTTCAACAAGTGTTTATTGTTTGATGCTTTCTTAAAGATTGATTATTTGTGAGATGGCGTGGCTGGGTTCACTAGGAGTGAGATTGAACTCTAGTGATTATTGATATGAATGTGACTTTGGAAGAGAGTGAAATTTATGGTAGTATCTTTGAACAAGTTAAAGGGTGATTCTAACAACTTATCACCTCTTGATGAAGTTGCTCATGTCGAAAGGATGTGGGCATAATTCAAGCAAATCCAAGAGAGTTGTAGTTGCTACTAGAATTCCTTGAGCATGTGCTGAGATGCCATAATGCATCAAATTAAGGAGTTATTAGTTGACGAAGACAGAGGGAAAGCCAATCAAGTTGTAAAGGCATTAGCTTTTGTCGGAACTTTGAGAAAGTGAAATTGATTTCTGGAATATAGAGAGGCAAAAGGGTTTGAGGTTTTGTTTCAGGAAGTCTATCAATATGTTTGCTCGGTCAGTAGTAGATATGTTCTAGGTGAGACGAATTGAGAATGGAGCATAAGTTGCAGGTGAGACATAATTTGACTCTTCCATCGGAGGCCTTGGAAGATTGCCTAGGAATGCAGAGGACAAGAGATATGACCTAGTGGATGCATGACCTAGAAGTTGCTAAGGACAGCACATGTAAGATTTCGAGTTCCTACACGATAAAAAAGAAGGGCAAGTTATAAGTTGTAAAGGCTATAGAGATCATTTAAGATCTTGAGTCCTCATTAAAATGAAAAATTAAGGGTTAACTTTAAGCTATAAAAGGCAAGCAACTCGGTCGAGTAAGGATCACGAGTCCCAATTGAACACAAAGGTAAGAAGTAGATTGCAGAAGACAAAGTGAAGGGAACCTTCAGTGCTAAGTTCGTGTGTAAAAAATGGAACAAGCTATGAATGTCATGAAGTTGCAAACAATGAAAGAATCACTGAAGCAGGAAGCGAAAAATACCATACAATGGTCACGGCAAGATATCCTTCCATAGTTTGAGGATTCTTATCATAGTTTTAAAAATTAATTGTATAGGTCAGATATTTATCTGCTTAGATAGGTTTGAAATGCAAATGCCACATATGACATACCAAATTGAACTGTATAGAGTTAAAAACCGTAAGCTAGTCAACACATATCATCTATGTCTTCCGAAACCTTAATTCTAATCATGATATCTATTGGGGTTCTTATGACCTGCAGTTTCATTACTAGGAAGGTTCTTGATTAGGAAGTTGGTCGGATTTAAATTTCAGCCAAATAACATTCCTAACCTTAACTCACATTATCACCGTCACACGGTTTTAATGTTGGAGATGTACAGGCCGATGATTACTGAGAGCGAAGCTAGTCAGTTCCAAGATATTCTGCTAAATTAATCAGAAACTCAACTCATGCAATCTGAAACAATATACACTATACTTAACACAAGAATGTACAATTCTAAAAGGAGAGTAGATGTTTGTGCTGCAGATAGTGCAAAGGGAAAACATAACAAGAATGCCACTATAAACAATTATTCCAAAGATCACTATGTCTGCATTAACTGAGTCTTACTCATTGTTGATCATGGCAATTGGCACTTTCTAATATTTGCTAAATTGCAGGATCTCATAGGCCAGACAATGCTTAATTTTAAATCTTTAAGAACTGAGCAGTTAGCTACCTCTCAACTCCATTTGTTCAAAAAATGTCTTGATCTTTTCAATCCATGTTCCACTACAAAGCACCATTGAATCCCATCAAGAAGTGATGGACAGTTGATTCTTGTGGTTCAATTCCATTAGCCTTCATCTTGTTCAATAACTTGGCAGCATCAACGACATGTCCTCTCTGCGCATAGCCAATGAGCAACGCATTCCAGCACACATAATCTCGCAAGCCATCCATTGAGTCAAATGCCCTTTGCCCCTCAATTGGGAGCTCATGTTTCATGTACATGTCCACCAGGCTGCTGCACACAAACTTATCTGAACTCGCCCCAAGTTTAATGGCAATGGCATGAACTTGCTTGCCGCTCCAGCCGGCATCCCTCATCTTGGCGCATGCTGACAGGGTGCTCGACAAAATGTAGAAATTCCTTTTCTTTCCTGCTCTTCCCATCTCCCTAAAGAGGTAGATGGCCTCCTTGAATAGGCCCTGTCTGTAGTACCCAGTGATCATACTCGTCCATGAACCTGCACTCCTTGAGACTGAGATTGCTCTCTTGAACACTGACATGGCACTTTCTTGGTGTTGAAACTTACTGTAGAATTGGAGAAGTGAATCCTCCAAATCACCAAAGACAGCACCCTCACAGGTTCCGAGCACCTTGATGACCAACCCATGGAGCTGAAGCCCAAAATACAGCTCCCCAGCATGAACGCATGACCTGAGAATGACACCAAGAGCAGCCAACCAGCAAACTCTGGGCTCAAGCACCGGCAAGCAACGATCACCGGTTCTCATGTGCATTTCGACAAACACATGCAAAGCCTGACGGTGGGAGCCATCGGCGGAGAGGGAAGAGATAACAACTGCAAAAGAGGTTGCATCTCTCAGAGGCATTTGGTCGAACAGGTGAAGGACGGCGGAAGAGCAGCCATAGGCAGCAAATAATTGCAGGAAGCGGTTGGCGAGGAGCAAGCCGGCGGGGCGGCGGAGGAGGCCAGGGCAAGTTCGTCGGACGTGGGAGTAGAGAGCGGCGCCGTGGGATGCGTTCTTGGACTCGGCGCACTCCTTGATGAGGGACAAGTAAAGGTCCTCCTCCACCGGGAGCCGCAGAGCGTCCATGAGCATGAGGACATCGGAGGGAGAACACGAAGAGTCCTCCGAGCTGAGTTCGTGATCGTCGTTACAGATTTCGAATACCTTTTTTCGAGAAGAAGGATTGTCCGGGAGCAGGATGGGTTGGTCTACGGTGGGAGGTTGCCGGGGCCGACGCAGTGATAGCAGCTGGAACGATTCTTGAGCAGTTGGCCGGGACAGCGATTTCCGTGAGGTTGGAGACCATCTTGTCGCCGGAAGTCTCACCGCCAATGGACTACCGCCGTTGCAGAAAGTACCGCAGCAGCAAATAGCGGGCATTTAGTTCGGGACAAGAAGAAGCACAGCGTGTTTTTAACCCACACTTGAAGAATTTTTAAAAGGTGCATCTACTTTTGAAAGTTATCAAAATCGTACTCACATTTGTAAATTTTTCAAAATGCTCCTCAAACTTCGGCTGCTCGCATTCCCACTTAGCACAATCAACTGAATTCTGCCCTGATCAAACTCTTCTAGTCTAGTTCCCAATTCAGGTTAGAGATAGATAGATGCCTAAGCTAGCAGACCCTTATACAAAAATTGTAAAACTATTGTATCTGAAACTGAATGAAATTAAAGAGGTGTGCCCTTTTAGCCTATTAACCCATAGCCAATTCGGCTGGTCGAGACTTACAGCTAGATACTGATTCTACAAAACATTTACAAAAGCGATCAACCGATACAAGCTCAGTCAGGGTTTAAAATCACTAAACTCACCGAGCGCATAACAAATGCAAAAGAGCAAAATCTCCAATCCACACGAGCAACACAGGAAACAATCAGCCAATGACATGAACTAGGAACGCATTAAACAAGTTGTTTTGACTTACAGCTTGCTGCAAGGACCAAATCGTGACAATAAAATATTAACATATTCTGAGAAGAAAGAGAACGAAAACATGAAAAGTTTAGCTCCAATATATGCACTTCCCTTGAGAAGAAATATATTTCGTCCATTGACCGTTGTCTCTCCCAGACAACCGATGTCCTTTGCAATCAAGAGCCACGAACAGGTAAACAGTTCGATGCAGATTAATAATTCCCAGGAAACCACTAGTCATCGGTTCCGTTGTCCGCCTCATTTTGTGAGGTTGTCAAGGAGTTAGAAGTGGAATTCTCAGAAGTAACAGCTCCAGATTCATTGTCTGCACCTTCGCCATGAAAGAACTGTGCAAGAGAAAGGGGATTGTAGGTGGAGCTGGCTCTCCTAAGTCCTTGTATCGCTCTCAGTGCAGCTAATGTGCTTCGATATACAAAATCAGCTCGAATGGGTGAAACCTCTGGGTTACGTTGTTGATGTGCCTCATCTTGGTTTGGTTCGACCACCTCAGGTTCCAATGGGAATAGAAGCTCAAGATTTGCTTCACATTCATGCACCAGCCGTGTTAGTGGCTCAGTTGTGAAGAATGGCTGATGACGAGCACGTTGAGTAAAAGGCAGACTAAGCCAACCTCCTGTTCTCTTGTCATATTTCTTGAGAATTTTGACAAGTCCTGGAATCAGAGTGCTAATGATAAATATTTATTGCAATTGAGCTCTCTAGAACACTTTCAGACTAAGAAAAGAGTGACCCTTAAATAACCTGCAAAGTTGAGGGAGCTGTAGTTCTTAAGTAGAACCATCTCCCCATGGATAGTAACAAAGGCTTTACGAATCTCCAACATCTCCTCACTGAATACTCTTTCAGATGAAAAAGCTCTGTTCCTGCTTGTCCTGATCCTCTCGATTCTTTCCTTAAGTTCCTAAAAGCAATCATGAGAAAAATGTACTATCAGTTCATATGTAGCTCTAATTAGACACATTGAAACATGCATCATGGAGATGATTAGACTCAAAACTTAATATACTCAGAGAATACCGATATGGAGGAAGCAAGTCTAGTTAAGAACGAATTTATATGTAGAAAGAGAGTCATAAGCACAAAAAGTTGCATTAAGGACATTGATATTCCTTACTATTTCACTTTCATTCACAGGTAATAATATCACAAGTTAAACATGAAGAGAAAATCAGAGAAGGCAATACAGAAAGTAAACCTAGTTGTCAAGGAATTTGCCTTAACAAAACTAAAAGGCACCTATAGATCAAGTTAGTCATTCCTCGAAAATTTCCAGCCAAGATGAGAAAAGCCCTACACTTTTACTTTTCATTGTGGTAATCGAGAAGAATAAAAAGAGGTTTTAGAAGATCCTCAGATATAAAGTC
Source organism: Zingiber zerumbet (assembly GCA_037833815.1). Taxonomy (NCBI): domain Eukaryota; kingdom Viridiplantae; phylum Streptophyta; class Magnoliopsida; order Zingiberales; family Zingiberaceae; genus Zingiber; species Zingiber zerumbet. The sequence continues at coordinate 8,659,322 of JBBMJZ010413097.1, read as the reverse complement.
CCATCTCGGTGATGCATAATCCTATATATTAACACTTTCTATTGGATGTGTTATTCTCTTAAGTCTGATGTCAGCCAATCCAAGGAATAACAGTCAAAAAGGGCTTTGCAAAGTGCTGATAAATAGTGGAAATATTTACTTATTCATACGGGAAATATATAGCAGTTAAGCACGCTCAATTAAGAAAAAAAATGTTTCCCTGCCAGTAATCAATTATTGCATATGCATTGGCAAATCCCTGCCACTCCATATGCCCCCTTTAACTATCACCACTTTCCTAAAGACCACCATTTTCCATTCCAGAATATTATTGTAGTACATTATTCTCATATTGCTTTAACCCAAGGTTAAAAATTTCAATCTGTGCCGAGGTTTCGGTCCTAGACTGAAACGATACGATTTCGGTACCGTATCGTGCTATGCCGATATAATTTCGATATTTTTTAAATATAAAATATATAAATTAAAAAATAAAATATTTAATATAAATATTTAGAAAATAAACAACATAATCTTTTAAAAAAGGAAAAGATATGAAAATAGATAAATAAATAAATAATTTATTATAATTTTTAAATTAACATAAATGAAATATAAAATTAATTAGATAATTTTATTAGGGTTTAATAAAGCTTCTTTAAATTATCTCCATCATAACTAAAAGTTGATTAAAATAATTAACCCAAGTTTAATTAAAAAAATCCGAAATCCGATACCACTGGCGAGTTCACGCGACTTTGGCACTGTCGCGGGGTTGCGCAACCCCTCAACCATGCCCTCTGGGATCGCGTGACTCCTTTGGCGCAACCACAGTGGTCGTGCGACCCCTCTGCAGCAGCCACATGGTTGCGCGACACCTACGCGGTGGCAGTAGAAGGGTTATGCAACCCCTCCTCCACTGTTGCAGGGTCGAGCAACCCCTCCGCTGTGCAACACGTCGCAGCTGTCCTGGGTCCAGTGTCGGGGTCGTGCCAGTGCTGGTCGTTGAGCGGAACGAGACGTTTCGTCCGTTTCGACCTTCTCGGCACAGCACTTTAAACCATGCTTTAACCTTTATTCAAACTAACCGGTGAGGGTTATCAAGGAACTTAACAAGGCTTAAATCTCAAGAATTATTTTAATGATTTCAAATATATCACAAAGAATGAGAAGAAAAAAAAATCCACAACACTCTTTTGCTACTAAAAATATACCTCTTAAATCCTTGATAGAGGATTGGCGTGGAGAAGGGATAAAGTGGAGAGGGAAGGAAGATTTCTCTATATTGTTTATTTTGAAGAAAAGAAGAACTTAGAAAATGAGGAAGCAATAATTTTTTACACAAAAGAATAGGTACATGAAGAGAATTTACAATAGAAAGGAAACTAATGAAAAGGAAATTTAATAATAAGGAAACTACAAACAACAACAACCAAATATTTTCCCACTAGGTGGGGTCGGTTGTATGAATTATTTTACGTCATTGAGTTCTATCTCTTATTATATCATCATCTATATTTAAATAAATTTTATCTTGTTTTATTGTTGCTAACCAAGTCTTTTTTGGTCTTCCTCTTCCTCATTTGATGTGTGTTTGTCATAGTTTCACATCGCCTAATTGGAACATTTATTGGTCATCTAAGTACATGTTCATACCATTTTAAACGTATCTCTCGGAGTTTTTCCTCAATAGATGCCACTCTGACTTTCTCTCTAATGCTCTCATTTTTTATTTTGTCCATCCTAGTATGTCCACGCACCCACCTTAACCTTAAAATATTGTACTTGTTGATATGGGAGGAGTTTATCATTTCGCTTATCGATCGAGATGGTATCCATACCGGCCTTGTGTGAGGCCGCGTGGACGCGCGAAGCTTCAGCAAGGACCCACAGCAACACGAATCCTCACGTGAGGACTCGCTACTGCATGATGCCCCCAGAGACCCTATGGTCGTGCGAGGCTGCCACGAGCTTCGTTCGGTCGTGAGGTCTTGTGGCGACATTTTTTAAATATTTATTCCTTTATTTTTTTGAATTTTGAATTTTCACTTTTGAATTTTTCCTTTTATTTTCTTTCTCCTCTATCAATTTCTTTTCTTATTTCTTTCTTCCTTAAACACATTGAATTTTTTTTTAGGAATAGACTTTCTTTTTCTCTTTAAATTCATTTCCTCCACCCACTCACATGGGTTAATACAAAAACTATGAGAGAAAAAAAATACCTCTTTAAAGATAAAGGAGAAATTCTCTTTAAGGATAGATTAGACATATTGTTAGAAAATATTAAAAAGAAAATTAAATATAATATAATTCTTAAATACTAATACGATTGAATTAAATTATTTTTCAGATATTCGGATGTTTCTAATTGTCTAAAAGTTTCTCAAGAAGTTTATCTTGCAATTAAAGAGGAACTTGTTGGTAAAAAAACATTAAAGTGTAAACAACAACGACAACATGAACTTGTTGATAGTCGAAGCTCTAAAGAACCAACCTATGGTGAATTTGAAGGTCATTGGGAAGTTCCAAATGATGATGATTTTTTAGAAGCTCTCAGTCTGTCTACCTCAATATGATTATGAGCAAAATATGTGACATAGACGTGGCTTAACTGGTGCCAGTGGAAGTGACTCAACTATTGTAGCAACATTGGGAAGGAGTGCAAGTGTTCGTATTACTTCAACACAAGGTGATATTGGTTGTTTTTTTTCCTTCTATGGGACGAAGATGTGCCGTTGATATTGCCGATATTGATCCATTGACATTCCCAGATCAAGCTAGCAAACAGACTAGGATTGATGATGCATATACAAAAGAGAAGAAGAAATCAATCGGTTAAAGTATTGTTAAATTTTTTATTTTAATTATATTCCTCCGAATACAGCAAACAACACATACTACCGTAGCATGATGTCTAACATCTAAAAATCTGGTCCTGATATTCAATCTCCGATTGCATATGAAATTGCCGGTCTATGTTTAGATGAACAAGTGGAAGAGATCAAGACTTAGATTCTATCATGTAAGAAACAATGAAGCTTATATGTGTGATAGTTGGACAGGGCCTACATGGATGAACATTATCAACTTTCTACTATACGACAATAAAAGGTGATATTTCATAAATCTATTGATGCAACCTACATATATCATTTGATGGATAGTATAGTTCAAGAGATAAATGCAAAACATATAGTGCATGTGATTACAAATAATGGTGCCAACTTTAAGAGTGCTGGAGAGTTATTGGAGCAAAAGCATCAAACATTATTTTTTGGACACCATGCGCAACATACTGTATCGATTTCATGATGGCAGATATCGGTACACTCGATATAGTAAGAAGGTAGTGAAAAAAGGTCAATTTTTAACAAAATTCCTCTGTAATCATCATGAGGTTCATGGATTAATGAGAAAATTTATTAATGGGGAGATTCTGCGAAAGGAGCGACTAGGTTTACCACTCACTTTCTCTTGTTAAAATCGTTGAATTAGAAAAAAAAAAGTTGGATTAAAGGCTAAGCATTGGGAAGCCTCTCGATATTCTAACACGACTAAAGGTAAGGAGGTGTACAAAATTATTATATCCGTTAGATTTTGGGACTATATCGCAAATATTCTTATAGCATTAAAACCATTGTACGTTGTTGGACAAGAAACTACAAATGGACAACGTTTATTGCCTAATTCACGAATCAAAAGAGGAAATTAAGAGACGTCTATAATTACCAACCAAGTATCAACATTACATTGATATAATCACTACAAGATGAGATGATTAAATGGGAAAATATATTCATTTGGCCGGTACGTATTTTTTAATAATAAGTTTTTTTAATATTGTTATTAGTAATTATATATGTTTAATTATTGTAGGTTATTATCTCAATCAGACATATAATACCGTTATAATCTTAGCACAAAACATGATTGATTAGTAGTCCTCATATATGTAATATCAAGACTACATACAAATAGAGAATCAATTACTGAGACTATCAATGAAAGTCGATTATTTCAAGAGGCATATAGATCTTTTAGTGATTCTATTACAGTGTCATATAGATATAAAAGGATGTTGATAAATATAGTAAAAATTATTGCTAATTATTGTCAATAAATATAAATACTATTTTAATTTTGTTCTTATTTATCTTATAACTGAGTGGTGGTTATAATTGGAGGATCAACTCCAAATTTGAAAAAGATTACAATACGAATTCAGACGTCTTTTAGTGGTTGTGAAAAATTGGTCAATTTTCTCCTTCATTTATACAAAAGTCCGAAATTGCTTTCTTATCGTCGCTTGGAGAAGATGGTGTACATTCATTATAATATGCGTCTTCAACTTAGAGGAATATCAAAAGAGAATGATGAACAAGTCTGGTGATGTAGACCCATTTGATATTGGATTTGTCCAAACTGAGAATAATCTAATCATGGGGTAGAGCGTTGTTGAAGCTGAGAATCCATTACTTGATGAAGCAGGAGACCCACCACGACCATCTTAATTTCTTAATAGATTGAAAAAAATACAAGCGAGAGTAGATATCTACGAGGAAGAAGATGATGCAACTTTAGATCAAGAATTTTAATTTTCTAGATCTCGGTCTAGTTGTTCTGAAACATCCCAACCCTAAACCCAACCAAAGCCCATAGAAAGCAAAGTTAAAGCTCTTGCAATTTTTACTAAAAAGAAAGAAAAAAAAGGCAAACTTCCTGCTTTTACGAAGGGGTCGATTGAGAATTAGAGAAAATCCACTCGATGCAATTGATGAGCAAGAACATGATGACAGTGATGAAACATCATCACCTTTTGACACTGTAGTCCTACAAGAAGTTCAAAACGAGGATAGTGATGTTGAAAGTAGGGTAAGTACTCATGGAAGTGATGATAGTGGTGATGCATCTGGTGGTAAAAATTATGTTCCCCCTACTCTATAGCACCGGAGCCATGAACATGTGAGATAAATTACACATGCAACTCAAGATTATTATTATAGAGTTAGAAGTAGAGCTATTCAATATCAACGTCAATATAAGGGTGACAAACACAAGAAAACTCACAATTATCAAGATATGTGGGAGAATTTTAGCTGAGATTGATTTTGGCCGAAGTTCATCATACTCGTAGCCTTCTTATTATAAGTTTGATGCATCATATAACGATCCATCATACCAGAGCTCGGGGACATATGCTTATCGTTCCAATTTTAGTGGCAATAGTTCAAATCCAACTTCCAGTGATGAATCGAGACACACTGATAGACATGTGGAGAAACCAATATCAATATTACATGTCATGAGATGATTATTTAATTTGAGCATTGGAGACCTAGGGAATTAACATAAGCAGAATGTTACAAGAATCAATGATTCCATTTTATTCACGCCACTCCTTTTGGTATTAGTAAGTTAATATGTAATAATATATCAATTTTAATTCAAGTTATTGATAGATAAATTTTCTTTAAAGAAAATTATATATAATTATTTTTTCTAACCATATTTTGGACATATTAAATTGTCCAATAATTGAGAATTTATATAAAATTAATATAAAATTTATTTTTAAATCATACATAATAAATATATTTATTTAATAATTATTATATATAAATAAAAAAATATCGAAACCGTATTGGCACGGTACGATACCGAAATCGTATCGTTTCGGTTTGGGACTACCTTCCGTTTGTCTTAGTGTAACTAAAGAAGTCCTGCATGTTGTCTTTGACAGATGGTGCATCCTCCACCAAATTAGTAGGTACGCCTCCAATCTTGCAAAACTCAGATTCAAAAGAAATCCATCAAAATCCGCTTTCTTTCCTTTAACTAATGCCTTTATTATTTTCAAGTAATTAGACTATGGAGCTCCGAAAACTACTGGATGATAGAAGTTCTTTGTGTTGTTCCCTTAGTGACTCATTTATTAAATTGATGTTGTGTATTTTTTCTTGTTGTGTACTTCCCATGAATTTGATTGACAATGGCAAGAGAGAGCTGTTCATATCTAGTGTAGTCATATTGTAAAGTGGTTGAATCAGCAACATCAAGGTACACCAACAAACTCAGCATCATCACCTAGCAATGATGTTGCGGTAGAGCGCCTTCTCAATTTCCCAAGCATCGAAGAATCGAGTCCTAACTTCGGCAAATTAACGGATGAATTTCTCTTAATGGGCGGTTAACCTATGAACACTAGGCTCGCTCACTGCGAGTACTTCCTGATTTACCCTGATGGTTGGTGGAAAACTTCCGTGGGATCAGGTTGATCTCTCCAGGATTAATCGGCTTAAGTTGGATACTTGGTGCCAACTAAAAAAAAAGAAAAGAAAAGTGATCTATATTATTTCCTTTTGACGAAAATCAACACTCGCCACTTGTATCTTTCGACAAAGAAAATGTCAGAATAGAGTTTCTTGGTGTTCATCCTCAATGAATTTTCAATCGTTCACCTATATTTAATGTAGGAGGATCCTCCACTCTGGTGCAATTGCTGGCTCAGCTGATATAACTTCCATCGGCTGAGATCCCTTTGTAAACTCTTGATGTGGAGCCATCATCTCCTCGTCCTCTTGTTGCTCACTCCCTTTATTTAGCCACGACAATTTGTATGACTTAGGATGACGGTTGGTTTTCAACTGTAATTTTTGGGCAACCTCCTCAGACACAACATTCTTGCAACTGTCACAATCGATGATCATTTTATAGACTAAAGTCGTGTGGAAAATATTGATTCTCAACCAATCATTCCTCGAATCGTCTTTAAGAGTCAATAGATTCTAGCGAACGACTAAAGTCTAATGGCTATCACCATAAAGCACCTCGTCAACTTCATCATTGTCATACACTGGCTCACTAATCGCCTCGGTCTCGTCTTCCACATCCTCAATCAAAATTTTTTTGTCGTGTAATGATTGCTTGATAGAACGCGAATCCTGAGGGTGGGCTGACAAACGATTTTAATCACTCGTAATCATTAGCTTTCAGTTTTGTGGCTTTTCACCAACTAGGGTACGCTGGGAATTTATATCCTGCCTCAATATATAAAGTCGCTGATAGAGATTGAGTGTATCCAAAGGAAAGAAAGTGATCTTTCATCATCTTCTTCTTTTTCTCTTAATCCGTGATCTTGGGCTTGCCTTATCAGTCTCGTGTGCATCGCAATTACTCCTACCATGTTGATGCTCAGCTCTTGATGACAACCAATTTAACTTTCACGTGATCAGACACTTTCTGATAATAAAAAGTTATCTCCACTTTGTTAATTCAATCAATAAATTTCTTTATCCGTAACGTACCGGAAAACTTGGGACAATGAACCTGAAAATTGAAGTCTACATATACTCCTCTCAACCATGGCGTTCTAGGAACTAGGCATGATTGTGATATGAGGTTTTGAAAGAAAAAATAGAATCATGATAAAAGTTCTCACGCTCTTCAAAATCTCGCGCTGCCCGATTAGTTTTGCAACTTGCCTTTATAAATCCTTAATCGTCATGCTACGATTACGATGTAGGACTTTCTCATTCGGAACTTGTCCATTACAATCCGCCATTGAAACTGATGATGTCGCTCTAAAGCAGATGTTAAGGCTTTGATACCAACTGACTCTAGACAGAATAGTGATTATTCTGTGGCTGAAGTTAGAGAGGAATTATGGAGAAAAGCAAGACACGAGAAATCAACAAATGAAGTAAAACTACTATGTCTGGAAAAATGAGTTATATTCAATAACAAAAAATAATCTTTAAAATCAAATTAACCGATGTTTATATAATCCAAAATCCTAAGATGCAAAAGAAAGGAAAAAAATTCTAACAGAAAAGAAAAAAATTTTAATTGACCCAAAATAAAAAAAAAATCAAAAACATACTCAAAATCCTAAAATGTAAAAGACTAAATAACTCTAAAAATATAAAATATTCGGACCCTCTGAAAATACCTTAAACAATGTTTTTTTGCTCAAGACTTGGCCATTATGGGTTAAACCCGAATAAAAAATTATGGTCTTTGAAAGTTCGGGCCCTCTTGTATCAATATTACTAAAAGCCTACATATGTAAGACAAGACCCAAGGACCCTTTTTTTAACTTATATGCAATGCTTTGTACTATAGTAAATTATTTTGTTTCATTAATTTAATAAAAGTAGCACAATTCTTTAGAGCACAATACCTAAACTTTATAATAAAAATGGTTTCATTATTTTATTAATTTAATATGAGTAATATGTACCTCCTTTAAGCGTAGAGCTGAAATTCTTAATAAGAGTAATGCATTCATTATTTTGTTAATTTATTGTGAGTAATCACGTAGCTTCTTTAAAGTGTGGTATAATTCATATATTTGATATAAGTAGCTACGCTTTAGTATTAAATTGGAGCAAAACGTGATAACGCTCATCTGTATCGTCAGCCCCTGGTTGGATACGGGCAGGTAAATCAGGGGGCATTTTGCCCTAACACAACCCTTTGCCTGGGGAGGTTAGACACCTAATGAGGTATTTTGCACCCATTGAGAATTTACCCCAAGACCCGTTGGAGTAACTACTCATGTAGTTACCAATTGTGCGAGCCCGTGAGGGCTATGCTTTAGTATTAAAGATTTCATGTGTGCAAGCTATCTCATGTTAATCAACATTTCAATAAAAAGTGTTATTAGAACCAGTTACAATGGATAAACAACTATTATATAAAAGGACAAGCAATATAGGAGAAACTTTCAAGCAACTAAAGATAAGTTCATAAATAATTTTTTTCTAAAATAAAATTGCAATTAATCTCATAGCATCTATTTCATCAATTTAAATTATATTTGAAACAAATTTGAGAAAAAAGCACGAACACTCACCTCTATTGAAAAATCTATTTCGACACTTGCATGGCCACATGAGACAACCTCATTCCTATTCCACCCTAGAGAACATACATCAAATTAATATTTACTATAACCTTAGAATATCAAAATAAAACCATGGTAACGAAGCTTACCTTATGCATAATCATTGAGATCAAGAATAGGGAAGGTAAGAAACGTGATCAAATTTCATTCAATCACCACAAAATGATTCTAGCACAAGGACGAACCAACTAATAGATCACACATGGGGTAGTCACTTCTCGACAGAACTAATCACAATCACAAATGAAATACCAAAAAACTCACCTTGGGAAAACGTTACAAATTGGGGAAATCATAGATGCAACACACTGCCCTAAAATATCAAGAGAATGATTAATAGTCATTCAGCTGTGAAAATTTTCAAAAATCAAAAAGTAACACAAGAATTCACCTACCAATCTAAAGGGAATCATTGCCCTAGAACAGATCAAAAGAGATCACACGCTATAGGAAGAAGAAACCACAAGGTCATGTTGAGAATTTCACCAAAATTTGACATCGACTCACTGCTGCCCCAATCTTTACAGAGAGTAGGATGGGACAACTTGATTGTTGCTTAAAGAGGTAAAGATTTTTCGAAACTCTGGGGATGTTGATTGCAGGTAGTGGAGCTGTGTCAAGTGAAAGAAGAATGAAACAATCTGATGTTGGCAAAGTTGGTTCCAATCAACAACAAAGTGGTGTCTTTTCCAGAAGGTGGTAGCTGAGGGTACAGAGACCTCTGATTACTCATCTCAATGAAATGTTTAAGCGGATAAGAGTGACAGTGGCTTCTCTGTTGGTTGCAATTGGTGGTAGTGGCAACTGGTTGATTACTTGGAACTTGGAAGATGGTGCTCCAGGGTGGATATTCTTGAGAGAAGAAATTGGGAGAGTTGGGGAGAAGTTTGGTGGTGCTCGCACAAGAAGACAAAGGAGGGTGGCCGGCATCGCTCGTGATTGGAAAGATTAGAAAAAAAAAATTGAGTCGGGAGAGAGGCAGTGGTCAACACAAACCAAGTAGTGTTTCTAGGGTTATTATCTTAACCTCCAAGCAATTAAACCAGACCAACCAATCCAAATTTTTTTTCTGGTTCAGCTAGGATTTTTTTGCTTTTGGATATAACAGGTTGCTAGTCAGGCTTTCTTGAAATCTCCAGCTTATGTGTTGCTTCCTGTGTTTCTTAATGTTTTTGTATTTTTGAGTACATATTGCTTAATCGTCTGAACATGGATGCCTCATTGTTTTAAAATTTCTTTAGGCTTGGTGTAGTTAGTTACATTTGTTGACAAGGTTATGTAGCATTTCAGGCAATCAAGAACTCTCCATACTGTCTAGAACCACTGGTGTTACGAATTCTACCTCCGATTAGATCTGTGCTGGAAAAGGTAAAGCTTAGTAAGATTATGATTCTTGTGCTATTGTCTTTTCTCGATGTGATGACACATTCCGAGTCATTTGGTCTTACAATTATTCATATGCATCAGCCTCTGTTACAGCCTACTGGTTTAGTTGCTGGCTCTCTGGACCTTCTGATCATGCTATTGAAAGTAAAGTTTTCTGCATGCTTATCTACTTATTCTTGATGTGAACAATTTGAAATATTCTTTCTCTTTATTTTACTTATTCTTGATGCGAGCAATTTGAAATATTCTTTCTCTTCATTGATATGTTTACATCCATAAGTGCTATTCTATGTTATAGAATTCTCCTGCAGACGTGGTAAAAGCAATCTTTGATGCTTGCTTCAATCTTGTAATTGAAATTGTCCTTCAAAGTGATGATCATGCAGAACTGCAGGTATAGTTATTTGTTTATCTATAGTGTTAGTGCAAGCATTTATTTTTGTTTTTATTTTACATATTTTGCACTCACTCCAGTAATTAAAATTCAGAATGCAACAGAATGTTTGGCTTCCTTCATCTCTGGAGGCAAACAAGATTTGTTAGTATGGGCTGGTGACTCGGGTCTTGTAATGAAAGGTTTACTAGATGCTGCTTCTAGGTAATGTTGGTCTAAGAATTTATCTTTTTTAAACTGAGAATCTTCCTAAATGCTATGTTCAGTTTCTTTTAGTTTTTATTCTGACAAGAATTTTCATTTATCTGTCTGTAAAATGGCCTTTGATTTTATCAAGATTGTGATTGTATGTCATAATGGTTTACATGTGAGTTATGAGTAGCCTTTGTAGTTCATAAATGAGGTTACTTTGATTATATGACCAAAGTTATCAGATTGAGGTTCACATCATCAATTTTTGGTGATTTTTTCATTGGGAATTGTGTCAAACTACGAATTGTATGGTTCAAATAAAAAATTATAAGATATGTTACAAAGATTTACTTTATTCAGAATTAGTTTTGATATCCAATATAGTAAAATAATACAATATTCTATTCAATAACCAAATAGTATAGATGTATTAAGTTGTTGACGATTTATAACCAAGATCATGATTTAAAATTTCATTATGGACTGGGTGAAGTAATAGGTAAAATTTATCGTTTTGTTTGTTGTCACTGCACCGTGGGGTTGTGGAGGCTGTCGTGATCCCACAGAGTGGAGGCCACCGCAGAGGCTGTTGTGATCCTGAGGCGAACTCCCAGGGGTCGCATTGGGGATGCCTGCTGGCACAGCTGCAAAGCAGAGAAAAGAAAACTTAAAGTTTTATTAATAGCTTAATCAAAGCCTAATAAAACTATCACATTAATTTAATATATATATTACTTATTTTAATTCTGAAATACATAATATATATATATATATATACACACCATACGGAAGCATTGTGATCTCATATTTTTTTAAATTATTTAATTATTTATTTTTTAAATATTTAGATTAAATCTTTTATTTTTAAATAACTATTTTATATTTAAAAAAATACCGAAATCATATATAGTACCAAATTCGTATCATTTTGGTTATAAATCGAAACTCCAATACGGCTCGAGATTTTAAACTAGGACCAAGATATATACATTCATGTAATTAAAAGAAATGACTAAATGAACTGTAAGAAATTTCTTTGTCAAATGCTTTTAATATAGAAAAATTATTATGGCCCAATGGAAGACAACTTTGACATGACACGGCTTGTAAAGCTCCTTTGTTTTCATGTTTATTGCCATTTAGTTTAGTAACGTGACAACTTTTTGCTCTTGTTTTCAGTCATCAATTTACTTTGTTCGAAAGCGCAAGCGGCCCTCGTCTGGCAGCTAACATTCCAGATTTTTCATCTAACCAGCGTAGTTGGGATTTGAACTGTGGGTGCTTGGGAAACTACGTTAGCACCTTGCCGTTGCACCATGGCCTGGGGGCCCATCGTGTCACCATTGATACTTAAGCTAGTTGCTTCCATTGCAGATTGTATGCAGATTAGAATATTTTGGTCATAATGGTTTCATATCCATAACTATCGGAGTTCTATGTCCTCTATATACATAGAGTAATTAGAGAAAGAATGTTGTTCAAGTGGTTTTGTGTTTTCTACACATTATACATTAGAATAATTTTATTCATTATGGATAGGAATGCTCTATGGAAAATGTGAACAAGTTCTCCATATTGAGGATGACAAGGAGCAACTAGCGGTTTGAGTGAGTAGATTTGAAATGAAGGTGTTGTATATTCATTAACTTAATGCACTCGACCCTTTTGGTGATTGGGATTGGTCATGCATTTTAATATATGGGCAAATAGTTTAAGTTATGATTGCTTTTGTATCTAATGTGTGTATTTGAGCTATGTAAGATTTGGAGAAATACATATAGAGATACATGGTGCGACCAAGGTCGGTGGATACCTGATGACTCGAGGTCCGTAGAGATCAGAGGATGGTTACTATGCCTAGGAGGCTAGTTACGTAGGAAGATTGTGAAGCATCACACATGGAGCGAGTTTAGGGTTCAAGATCATTGAGTTGTGTGTACCCAAGAGGAGAGGGTAGAGCTCAATATAAACAAACTCAAGCTTAAAATTGGTCATATTGGCTTCCATCGGCTAGTAATGGATCCAATTGAATGGTAATCTGTTGGTACCCCAAGGTAGTTTTGATGTGATCAAATAAGCTAAGTTAGACCTTGTTGTATTTAATCCTATGTCTAAGTGTGCAGGAACTTAGGAGCACAAGATGTTGAGTAAAAGACGCAGTTAGCGAGAAGGATGGCACGGGAGAGAGCCGACGGGCTCGGTGCGTCTGATGGACGAGGTGCTGCGGAAGAGTACGCGGGCGGACGAGAAGGAGGCGCGCGACGTTTCCGAGGGACGAGAAGCCGGAGTGGAAGCTTGCTCGAGGAGAAGGCCAGAAGTTGGGTTCGGGTGAACCCTATTTCGGATGGCCGAAATCACCCAAGCGAGCGGAGCCGGAGTGGAAGACCCAGACCGAAGCAAGCGGAGCCGAAGCTGGAGGCCCGGAGAGAAAGTCAACAAAATGTTGACTTTCCCCTTCGGGGCGCTTGGAACTATTCACAGTGCCCAAAGCAGCTCGGGGCGCCTGGAACCATTTTGGGTGCTCAGAACCCAAGTTTTATTAGTTTCGACGTGGCCTTTGACCGTTGCGTTGGGGATAAATTTCTATACTTCTATCCCACCCTAGGCTCTTGGAACCCTTCTAGGCCCCCCGAGCAGAGCTATATAAGCAGCTCTGCTCCTAGAAGATAAAAAAACAAGAATTATTCAAGCAACAATTGTACACACTTCTTTGTCAGTTTTAGCTTCATCTTTCTGTGCTTCATTGCTGTAAAGAGGCTTCCCGCCTGAAGGAGAAATTAGCGCGACTTTATTCCTTGGATTAACAACCTCCCCGGTTGTAACCAAGTAAAATTCTCTGCCTCTGTCGTTTCAGCTTATCTCTTATTTTGTCTATGTAAGTGTTTTATTTTAAGTTATAAGTTCGAGGAAGGCTTGTTTTGATTGATTTGTGCAGGGGTGATTCACCCCTATCTAGCCAGCCGTCGAGGGTTCTAACAAGTGGTATCAGAGCCAGGACGCTTCAGGAGGACTAACCGCCGAACGAAGCACACGAGATAGCCGGACCGAGCATATGCTCACCAAAGTTCGAGGGGGAGTTCGCGAGCTGGAAAAAGAAAATGGAGGTATTCTTTAAGACTGATTTTAAATTACTTTTAATAATGAAATTCGCTTTTGTAGCACCTGAAGGCAAGGAAGAATACTAGTGGACGAAGGAGCAGGCCGACTTCGTCACAAACGGCAAAACAGAGTTCCATCTGCTGAGCATCCTACTGTCACAAGAAGTCAACTGGATCGGTCCCTACGACTGAGCAAAGGAGCTTTGGGAGAAGTTCCTAGAGCTACACGAAAGGATGTTCGAAGCCAAGCTCGCAAGACGGGATCTGCTAAGGAATCAGTTAAGCAATATAAAACTGAAAGCAGAAGAAACCGTTGCACATCTTCACTCAAGAATGAAGGAACTCATCATTGGACTCACAAATCTCGAAGAAAAGGTAAACAAGTGAGATTCGCTAAGGTACGCGCTTAATGCATTTCCTAGAACTACCGAGTGAGCATCATTTGTAGATGCTTACTATATATCTAAAGATTTAGAATCTGTTACCTTAGAAGAAATGTTTTCAACATTTGAAGTCCATGAAACGAGGTGTGCAGATTCGAAGGAGCCGAAGCACAATATTGCCCTCAAGGCGAAGATGGATAAACTAGATTCAGAATCCTCTCTCGATGATGAAGAAACGACGATGATGGTAAATCAATTTAAAAAGTTACTTAAATTTAGAAAATCAAACCGGTAGAAAGAGAAAAAAAAATCAGATGCTACCACTACAATGAAGAAGGGCGCGTCAAAGACAACTGCCCTAAATTGAAGAACAAGGATAAGGGCAAGAACAAGAAGCCCGTCAAAACAAACAAGCACAAAAACCTAAAGGCGACGTGGGGTGAAACGCCGTCCGAATAAGAGATTGAGGCTTTCTTCGGACTTGCGTTAATGACAAGTCATCAAGAAGACGAAAACGAAGCAAGCTCGTCCGAAATGAGCATCGAGAGCATCGATGAAGCAGCTATATCGGAAGAAAGCAGCAGTTTAGGGGGAGCTACGGATAACGGGATCGACAAGGTAAGTCAGGTACGATCTCTTCCTCTTGATAAGTTATTTAAATTTGTTAAATTATTATCTAAAGACTGTTGCAAACTAGAAAAAAAAAATAAAGAATTAAAGTTAATTCTAGCCAAATCTTGTCTATTAGAAGACTTTGAAAAATTAAAATTAAAAAATGATAAATTGAAAATACAAGTAGAAGACTTGAAAAATCGCGCATGCTTAAATGTTAAAAATCAAAATATTAGGAAATATAATAATTTGAACTGGAATCTTACTTACCACAACGGACAAATTAAGAAAATTTCTCAGAAAGATATTCCTAAGAGATTTTTAATTAACCCAGTTGGAAGGAACGTATATTGGGTTCTAAAATCTTATACAAGTTAAAATTATAATTGGAATTAGCGCTTTCAGTGAGAAAATTAAATGTTTAATTTCCTTAATAGGCTTTATCTAGAAAGTGGTTGTTGCTCCAATAACCAAGAAGGCCTAGTGCTTCGCCATAGTCTGGAAGTTAATTCATGAAATAAAATATTTAATTGACTAACTGATAAAACATTTAAATGTAATTAAATAATGTTTTAAATAGTTATTCAAATATTTTTTTACTTAGAATTTTTTTTACTTAGAAAATTGTTTTTACAAAACTTAAAGTTTCTAAAAATATTGACGATGTAATTTTTTTAATATCAAAATTATTTTCAAAGTTTGTCAAAAACTTCAAAATTATTTTTAAAGTTTGTCAAAAACTTGATAAGTTTTT
>JBBMJZ010413097.1:8612055-8622610 GCA_037833815.1 Zingiber zerumbet | reverse complement strand
ATAGTTTCTTTCTTCTTCCTCTCTTTGTCTTCTTTTAGATCCTATCCGAGAGCCCTAGAAAGTGCTAGCACACTTGGAGTCTCTCTTTCCAAAAGTCTGGGTCATGTCCTTTGGACATGGTAGTGCTCCCTTTCCAAAAGTTCCCATAGCTTAGTCGTACATAAGAGGCATGATCGTGCCTTATTTTCTAGAGCATCTCATGGCCTAACTATGCCCCAGAGGTGCGGCCATGCCTCCTTTCTCGTGGCATACACACCACAATTGTACCCCTCAGGCACGACCGTGTGGCGTGGAGGCAGGGATGTGCCACCTACCTATAAAAGGGGATTTTTCTTCCCCTTTTAAGGGGAAGAAGGGATTTTCCCTTAGGGAAACCCATGAGGTCCAGCTCCATAGTAGAATTCGGCGATTCATCAATGATCTAAGGTCATTTTTAGTGATCCATCCATCTTCCTAGCAAGGATCTCCTTCTCAAAGAATTTGATTTCATATGGCTAAACTTTCTCTTCTCTTCTAGAATTGAGTTGTAGATTGCTTTCTTTGATATCTTTAAGTTTTAATTCCTTTATTATGAAGTAGATCTCTGAATTCTAGGATGTAAAGAGTAATGTGGTGTGATGTTGATGTAAACACTATAAATTGCCAATTTTATATTTCAATGACATGTTTATGCATTGTTCTTGTTTGATTGAATGTGTGTGTGAAGAATGTTTGCTATATGTATGTTTGATTAAATGGATCTAAAGGATTGATCATCACATAAGGAAGATGCTCTATATTGTATGACTAGGGGCCCCTTAGTGATAGAGGGTATCCGCTTAACTGAACTTTCTAGAGTATCGCCATAAAATGGAGATCAATTCTCTATAAGGGATGATCTAATTAGAGCTTAATGAGTTTATCCTAATTTCACATTAGGAAGTGATCTGTATAATTTAGATTGTATAGTGGGGGGACCCTCATGTGGCAAGGGATATCCCTTTAATAGATTTTCTATTTTACTTCCTCTACTTAATATCATTGAAATCAAACGGGATAAACACTCTGATATAACCATCACAGTATTATATCAGTATTTAGTTAGAATCACTATATGAATATAAGCATAGAGGATAGAAGACGAACAATTCATAGTGCATCAACTAGCATTACAATGAAATCAAAATCCTAGAATTATTTTCCAACTAACTTTTCAATCTCACTTGTGTCCTCTGGACCTCTTGTTCTCAACTCTCTCTTTTAATCTTTTGTTCTTAATCTTTCAAATAATATTTGATAATCTAGATAATTTACTTCGCAGACTCAACTAGTGTTTCATCCACATTTCCCGTTGGATCAATATTTTATTACTTGGCAATATAACCGTGCCTTGCGATTTATAATAAGTTTTTGGTGTCATTACCGGAATTGTTTGTGATTAACATTAGATGATAAGCAATTTAGTTACTCTAGATACTTTTCTTTTTGTTGATAAAATTTTATTCATTTTGTAAATATCTTGTAATTTTTTCTCTTTTTTTTTTGCATTTTATTTCCTACTTTTAAATTTTGCATTTTCTTACTTACAAATAATACTAATTTGAAACTTACTCTGGTATACGAAGGTCAAATAATTTAGAAAATTTGTTGTCTACTGATCTTGAGATTGACAGGACATTTAGAAGAAGAAGAATCATGCAAAAAATTTGGAAAAAGAGCAATCACAAAGAGCTATGACAAACAAACTTCTAAAGGACTACGCATCACCTTATGTAATGGGCCTTAGGTCTAGCATCACCATCCCTTCCATTGATACCAATAATTTTGAAATTAAGTATGTAGTAATTTCTATGGTTCAGCATAATCAGTTTAGGGGAGGATCCACCGAGGATCCAAATAAAGACTTAGAGGTTTTCAATGAGATATGTAACACAATGAAGATGAATGACATTCTAGCTGAGGTTATAAGATTGCTTCTGTTTGGCTTTTTTTAGGAACATAGCAAAAGTTTGGCTCAATTCTTTGCCCGCCAATAGTATAATTATATGGGAGCAATGTGAACAAAGATTCTTAGAGAAGTTCAATCCTCCAAGCAAACCGTTAATATGAGAAATCTTATTGCAAACTTTAGACAAAATAACAGGGAATCCTTATTTAAAGCTTGGGATAGATTCAAAGGAATGCTAAGATTATGCCCCTATCATAGATTGGAGAAATGGCAGTGATACACACTTTCTACAATAGTATCAATTATTAAACCAAAGTGTCTTTAAACTCTGCAAATGATAGTGCACTAATGAACAAAAGACTTGATGAAGCAGAAGAGATACTTGAAAGTGTGGCACTCAATCATCATCAGTGGGCATCAGAGTGTAGTGGCAACCCAATCAAAATTCCTGGAAAGTATGATATGGATGCTTTGAATTTAAGTTCAACGAAGATGGATGCCCTAATAAAAGATTTGACTTGTTGAACACTAATCCGGCGAATGCAATTGTTACAACTTGTGAAGTGTGTAGAGATACGGAACACACAAAATAAACTTGTTCACTTAAAGTCATTACTACAAAGTTGGCTCAAATTGAACAAGTTAATGCAATTAGCAACTTTAATACAAGGTCAAACAACTCATACTCAAATACATACAATCCCGAATGGAAGAATCATCTAAATTTCTTTTATCATAACAATCAAGACAATCATCTAGGTATCAACAAAACTACCAACCCTTAAGAATAGAAAAGATACTTGAAGAAACACAAGCTACTCAATTGGAAATGAAGAATGATATCAAGTAACTTAATGTGAGGATGGAAAATGCTGAGAAACATTTGAAAGTGCTTGACAATCAAGTAGTACAAGTAGCTAGTTCTTCTTCAAGAACTCTGGGTCTTTTCTAGGGAAGATAGAGACTTATTCTGTTGAACACTGCAGTATAATTGAGCTAAGAAACGGATGGACCTTGAGTGAACCCTAAGTGACCGCTAATGACAAGGGAATTGAACTCAATGGACAGTCTTCTCCCTCCTTTTCTTACATCAGTGGTGCCCAAGAGGAAGTGGAGAACACTATACCAATTTAAGAACCTCCAACAAGAATTGTTCAACCAATTCCTTTTCTTCAAAGAATTTCCAAGGCAAAGAAAGATAAAGAATTTGACAAATTTTTAAAGAAAGTCAAAGAGTTATGCATTGATATTGCTCTTATGGAGGTTCTATAACAGAAGCCAAAATTTGCTAAATTCATGAAGGAGGATTATTTCAAACAAACGCAAAAGAAATAGATATGAGATGGTGGCATTAACCGAAGAGTGTAGTGCATTGCTACTGAACATGTTATCTCCTAAGATCCAAGATCTGAGAAGTTTCTCTATACCTTGCAAAATAGGCACGACTATAATTGATAAGACATTTTCTAATTTAGGAGCAAGCAAAAGTCTCATTCCATACTCTATTTGTAAGAAGCTAGGACTAAATGATTTGAAGATAACCACCATGGAGCTTCAATTGGCAGATAAATCTTATAGATACTCAATGGGTAACATTGGAGATGTGCCGGTGGAGATAGGGAGCTTTATTATCCCTGCATACTTTAAAGTCTTCAAAATCAAAGAAGGGTAAAAATTCATATTATTCTAGAAAGGTCTTTCCACACTAAGGGGGAATAATTATAGATACTAAAAATCATAAATTTTCGTTGGTAATTGGCGAGGAGAAACTAGACTTTGATTTATCTAAGACCACTAATTCTTTATTTGTTGTTAAAAGGGATTGTTATAGGTTAGATGAACTCCAGCAAGAGGAGTATGAGTTTCACCCCAATGGAAGACCATCGGGCGAAGTATGGCAAGCAAGGAGAAAGGCCCAGAGACAAAAATGATAAATACATCATTCCGACAAGAGCCCAGATGAAAGAGGGGCCTGAGACAAGTTTCCACCCTGGAGGTGAACATCAACCTTTCAAGGCAAAAGCTCCTAGTTGAGCTGAATCAAGGTCGAGATCATGACCCTAAACGAGCACTTCTTGGGAGGCACTCAAAGGATTCCTTTTCATTTTTTTTTTGTTTTTAGTTTCTTTTTCTTTATTTTATTTTGAGTTTATTTTCATTTTCATGTTTATTAGCCTCCACGAGCTATCCATGGACTTTTCCATGGGCATGGAGGCATTTTGGAAGAATAAACGAAGAAAGGTTGTGATGAAGAAAAACTAGGGCAATAGCTCACATGGCACAACTATATCTCCATGATACGGTCATATCTCTATTACAAAAGGAAACAAGTTAGGGTCGTGCCTATTAAGCACGGTTGTGTCACATTACAGTTGGGTCAGTAGAATCCCATGGCATGTATGTGTCTCCTTGACACAGTTGTATCCCTTGGTCAGAAGAAACCACGTCACAACTATGCCAATGAGGCATGGTCGTGCCATTTCTAGAGCTTCCCACAACGTGTCCCTCGGCCAGACCATGCCAATTCACATGGTCGTGGTGACTTGAGAATTTTTCCCAGTTGTATCTCGTGTGAAACAGATGTGTTTGTTCCTAAAAGACTAAAAAAATGTATTTGTCCAAAAGAAGGCAGGTTGTGTTTTTCAACAAAGTCGTGCCGAGTATACATAGAGACACACAACACGATCATGTCATTTTGATACGGTTGTATCTCTTGTTCAGGGAAACCCATGCCCCAGGCCATGTCACCTTGGCACGGCCGTATGGTGTGGCAATTAGGGTATTAATACCCTAAACACGATCGTGCCTCACTTGAGCACGGCTATGTGGACTCTACAGTAGCTCTTCTCCCCCGTATTCCTTTCTCTCAATTCACTTCTTCCTTCCACCTTGAACAAGATCTACTCTTCCCAAGAGCTAGATCTAAGTTTTCATCCACTTTGACACTAAGATCTCTACTCCTCGCCTCTTCTTTTCCTCTTAATCCCCACAAGAAACTCTTCTCCTTCCTTCAAAATTCTTAATCCTTCTCTTTACCAATTCTCTCTTTTCTTCAAGATCTCCTTTTCTCCAAGATCTCTCTTCCCCTACAAGATCTTCCATTCCCAAAAGCAAAAAAGCTCTCTTTTCTCCTCTCTCCTTCCTCTCTTAACTTGTAATCATGTCCAACATAGTGAGAAGACTTCGAAGAAGTGGTGGATCCAGTGGAGGTGATGACCCCAACAAGGACAAAGGAAAGGGGACCGACAAGGACAAAGGAAAGACGAACAACAAAGGGAAGCGACGTTCACACGATGAAGGTAATGATAATTCATATGACATTATTTTTTGCAGTGATGAGCAAAAGTCTAGATTTGACAATCTACTTAGCCGTAAATTAGTTCGTTCTCGTTACCTTGATCGCTATACTATAGAAATATTAGGAATTAGAGAGGATATTGAGTGGATGATTAATAACATAAGTTGGAATGACTTTATGAATCTAAATTATCCAACCTATACTAGAATAACCTTAAAATTCCTTAGTAGAGATCCACTTCAGTTCTGATGACGATGACCTAGGGAAAATTAGTTTTCGCTTATTGAATTATGGTTATGAATGGTCTCTATACAACTTCAATAACTATTTTGGTTTGCCTCTAATTGTACTCGTGAGATTGATTGTTCATTCAATAGTGAGGCATTTTGGAAAGAGATTGTTTTTTCTAATGAATCCTATGACCCATCTCGTTCAAAAACTTCTTCAAAATATGATTTTATGATACTTTCACTGTATTATAAGTAAAATCATTTTTGGTTGGGGTAAAAGTGACTGTAGTACAGAGAATAGAACTTTATTGTTTTAGGGTAATATTGAATGAAGTCTCTTTTGACTCAGGATTCTATTTTCCTCAAACCCTAGTGCGAGATGGCAAAGCATCCTCAGCGACCATTGTATTGGAGGGTTAATCACACATATCGCTGTCAACTAGGGATGTAAGCTATTTGGGTTAGATATTTTACAAGGTAGTTCTAAGATTGACTTAGACACTTGTTTAACAATGAAAATGATTTGTCAGGAAGAGAGTGGATATATTTTTATTAGGAAACATGGGTTTCCTCTCTCTCTTCCTAATCCCGGCCACACTTCAATGGGAAACCTCGTCAATTGAATTATTCAATATTCCCCAATAGATCTAGCTCATACTCCCAAAAACCACCCTGAATCCTCCTCCCATAGACTCGAGCCTACTAAACACTCATCCGCTTATGGTGATACAGATCACTCGAGATTTGATTTTCTGGTTTTTGTGCGTCTTTAGACACTCTTCATGAGAAGCATAGTATCTACCAATATATATTGGAGGGCAATTTCCATTAACTCAAGAACAATTTAAGAAAATATCAGGCCATTTTAGGCTGACAAGGAATTTTAAGGGGCAAGTCTTGGAATTGTAAAAGATTATTACTATGGGCAGGAGAAAATGGAGGATTTTAGACGCTCCAAGGATTTGACTAGCCAACAGGTGGCCACACTTTTTTAGTATCATGTGCACCTTGACAACTGGCCACGAGTACCTAGATTTCCTCCTAGACCATTATCTCCACCACTTGAGGATCACCCTCCCCCACCATATCCTCCTCCACCATTTCGTCCTCTGACACATCACCCTCCACTCGACGCGATACGTGCTAAAACATGTTTGGCAAACATGCACAACAGAAGACATAAATACTAATAATAAAATATAATTATAACATCACACACACCATACGCATACTAGGATATAACACGCATACTAGGATATAACATGCTAGACATGATAATGAAATAAAATTTTATGAAATAAAATTTATATTAGGTATACCTGATGAATAATGCTGAGTGGAGAGAAATAAACCAAGCAACACTCTCGAAGTCTTGTCTCCATTCGTATCCTTGTCAAGCTTTCGTTAAGACAACTTCCAAAGCCCCAGTTAAATCTTCGCTTCAGTACTAGCCAAAGTGAGGAGACAAAATGATCCGAGAGAAATTACAACCCAATTTATACCCGGTAACAATTGCAACCCGATGATACAAATCAAGGTGAACGACAACAACTATTACTGATGTTCGGAGGCAAAACCCCCATTGCCCAAAAGAGGACAGCAAGTTCACGGCGGCTGAAGCTGAACCAATTCAGCCGGTGCTTGCAAGATCCAGCCGGCTGACAAATTTCTGCCTTGCTAAAAATTTTGGGCAGCTTACAATCTGATTGGAGCAACTAACAAAACCAACAGAAAGCAGCAACGTTTGGGCGGCGATAGCAAGGGCCGACGGTGGCAGCAACCTAGGCAGATGACCGGAGCATCAATGTCCAACCTTGCTGCCTTCTCCTCCTTTGGCGGCTGCAAGAAGGGGCAACAGTTTTGGGCCGGCGGCTAATGTCTTCTTTGGGCGGCGGCGCAAGGAGATCAGCTGCTGTCTGGTTCCCTGCTGGCCGGAAGAAGGCTGGGAGGCTCCTTGCTCTAATCGACGGCAGCACCAGGCGGTGGTTCGGCTACACAAGAGGAGAAGTCTTCTCCTGTCTTGGTCGGCGGTGTAAGGGGAGAGCCGCCCTTTCTTCGTTGGCGGCGGCCTTTTTGGGTTTTTCGGAAAAAGGAAAACTAAAAACAAAAACCTAGCTTTGTTTTATAAAAGTTTTTCTCTTATTTTTTTTTTAATTTTTATTCTCTCCAAACCTATATCTTATATAGATTTTCAATCTGATTGGGATTAAATTCAAACCTATTATCACTAACCTACAATCTAAACCATTAACTTTAAGTTTGGTTCAAAATTAAATTATATTAGTTTAATAACCAAACCCCTTAGTTTAATAATCAAACCTTTTTATATTAAAAAGTCAAACTAATTTTGTTCATTAATTAAATCAAAGAGTATCTAATTTATTTTCAAAAGACATGATTCATTCACACTTTGTGTCAACCTTGTTCCATATTTGTTCTTCATCTAGTCTAACCAGACTCAATCTCTTTTGATCTGAAAATTCATTTCTCAAACTTATTTTATTCTTTCAGATAAACACATAGTGCGTGTGACCTTAAAGTTCCTATTTATATTGGTCATCCATAATTAACTATTACTTATGGATCAATCATAAGTTGCATCTAGTAGTACATCATGATCCCCAATTAACAGAAAAATTATAGTTAATTTTAGAACTACTTCTGAACCCTTTAGCAGCTACATCGAGTTGTGTTTTATTTATTTTACTCATCTTATATCCACTTGGTTCAGGATGTGGTCTATGTATCAATCCCGACTAAGTTGACTACATCACACATATCCCAAATAATACTTTTTTATCATATGAATTCAAATTACTCAGACATATGTCCAAGAGTATCATACTCTTAATATGTAATATTTTGGCCAAAAACTTTTCAATAATAATTCTGACAAGTGACTGTAGGGGTATATATCTCCTTATAAGGAGTGGTGAATCCTTTATTGGCTATTTAAACACTTTCTAGTACTTCGATTTATACCCAAATATCTCGGATCCACACCTCTACGGAAATACTTGCTTAAAATGTCAAAATATAAGTCTTCATAACCAAGGTGACTTGAATACCTCAAATCAAAGGAACTTGTACTTGAACTGTAATGAGATCTTCATTGACATATCTTATATATGTAGAAAAATGATATGAAATATCATAGAAGATCACTCTAACGAATTAGTTATTATAACTAGTATCCATATTTAACTCTCGATATCTCAATGTTTCAAACTAGTGAGAAACAACTGCTTGGATAAACCAAAGAATATAATCGATGATGTTGAAACTCATCAATTCAATAACTAGGCATTATTCCAATACATTCATAATTGTATATGTAGAGATGTTCACTGGGTGTGATCCAATCACAAGTTCTCTTATGCTATAAATTGTATTACGGATATTCAATAAATGAGTTTAAAATTCAATCATATACATAAAGAATGCACTCAAATAGTGCAACAACACGTGCCTTAAGACATCTCTCAAATATAACATACTCTCACTTGGCTTAATGTCAATCGTCATTGTATTCAATATCATAGTCCTATACATGTCTCTCAAACTTATTTTGAGAGAGAAGTTTTGTCAAAAGATTCGCTAGATTCCTTTTAGTGAGAATCTTTCGATTTGTATTTTATTCCTACTCTGGTATCTCTGATCAAGTGATAGTCGCGAAGTACATGTTTAGATCATTAATTAGACCTAGGTTCCTTGGCTGGTCAATGACCTCATTGTTGTTGTAGTAAACTAGTACTACTTTAACAATGCTCAGAATCTCATCCAAGTTTAGTGACAAACTTCCCGATCTAAATCGCTTCCATTACTGCTTTAGAAGTTGTAATGTATTCCTTCTCAAGGTAGAATCTATAACGGTTTCCTGCTTGAAACTTTTCCAACTTATTACGCTTCTATTTAAGTTGAATATATATCTAGATTTGGACTTGGAATCATCCTTGTCCATCTAAAAATTGGTATTAGTATACCTGCGTATAATCATATCACTCTTTCTATATACTAAGTACAAATACTTCGTTTCTCTCAAGTATATAAGGATTGCCTTGACAATCACCCAATGATCTATACCAAGATCTGATTGATATCTGCTAGTGACACTCAGGGCGTATGATATTCCAAGCTTTGTACATAAAATAGCATACATGATAGATCATATTGATGATGCATAAGTATCTTATTCATATAAATCCTCTCATCTTCAGTCCGTGGACACATAAACTTTGAAAGGTACTGAATCTTATACCTTATGGGTGTAAAACTTTTTTTGGATTCTAACATGCTAAATTACTTTAACACTTGGTCTATATATGTAGACTACGAAATACTAAGCAACCTTTTCGATCTATTTATATAGATCTTAATCCCGAGGATATTGGTTGCTTCTCTTATGTCTTTCATGGAAAACGTCTTAGATAACCAAACTTTAACTAACTGTAGAATGAGTACATCATTACCTATAAGTAATATGTCATCAACATATCATACTAAGAGCATGACTGCTCTCTCACTAACCTTCTTGTACACGTAGGGTTCATCTTGATATTGTGAGAAATCAAACTTCCATACATGTTAATTTTCTTCTTGAAAACTCACTTGTACCCAATAGGTACTATATCGTCGGGTGGCTCCGCCAAGTTCCAAACTTGATTTTTCATACATGGAATTCATATTCAATTTCATAGCTATTAGTCAATTGTCCTTTTTTTTGAACATTTTAGAATTTCTTTATAACTAGCAGGCTCTTCATTTTCAATGAATAACACGTCTCTCGATTTACTTATGAGAAATCTATATCTCTCAAGAATTAGACGCATTCTACTAATCAACAAAGAAGTGGTGTATCAATAGGTTCAACTGTTATCTCATCCAAATGAGTAATTAGCTGTGGTTCCTAATTAGGCATCTCTCCTATGTCTATTTAAGTCACTTGAGCTACTCTAGTTCAACATTACTCTCATTGTTTTCCTTGTAAGAGAAACTCTTTCTTTTGAAATATGATATATTTTAAAATTGTTAGAGTGTATACTAAAAGCCTAGCTTTTTGTAAACATTTATTTTAGAAATAAAAGAATCACATTGGTCAAA
>JBBMJZ010413097.1:8599089-8609886 GCA_037833815.1 Zingiber zerumbet | reverse complement strand
CCACACACCATGTTATCTACAATATAAACTAAGATGGACAACTACATTTATCATAAATGTAGATATTTGACCAATGTAATTCTTTATTTCTAATAAATATTTATACCAAAAGCTAGGCTTTTAGTATACATCCTAACATCTTGTTCATTCCACGTATCCTCAGAAAGATCTTCAAATTTTGTACTCATATGTATTGGATCATCCTCAAAACTAGGAGCTTGATCATTCAAATTAAAATAGTAAGTAATAGTTTCTTTAATATTAACCACAACACTAGAAGAAGTTAAAGCTGTCATATTGTCGATACTCATATTTATATTTGGAGTAATTGATTTGTTTCTATTCTCTATTTGTGAAACTATAGATTGCATCATAACTGTGAGAACCTTATTAGAAATTTGATCTTCCCTGCATTAATATAATTAGACATTAATGATATTGTGAATAGAAATTCTATTAAGACTATGAATATTTTTTAAAAAAAAACATAATAACCAAGTAAAGGAAGTTATTAAATCATTAAATGTGTATCTTGCTAAAATTGTATTATAAACTTTTTAGGATTTATCATTTTAGAAACAATTATCTTTTAGATAAAAATAAAACTAGGATTTTGATTTAAAGAGTTAAATAAAGATATCTAAAAATTAAAAATGTTTATCTTCTTTATAAATTGATAATACTAATCTATACAAAGGAAAAAGAATGACTAATAACCGGTAAAAGAAAATATTCATGTCTCGATTGATCCCAGTGAAAAGCTTCATCCTTGGTAGGATTTTAGATGTTGCCGGTGCTTTAGAGTTTTTTTGGAATGCTTGGAATTTTAGAGTACTTGTTCTGTATTAGGAGTTTTGGAGCTATCAGAACAATGATTTACATCAAACCAACGCTCGACACCTCAATTTTAAGGATGCTTCACCCTACACGAAGATTTGAGCACTCACTCAAAAAAAGAACAAAGCTAAGTTTCACCCAACTGTTGCAGTCGGAGCTGACCAAGAGGAAAGTTGTATTTTGCTGATTAAGACTTTAGTGGTCAGGAGGGGAGGGTCATTTGTCTTCATTGAGTTTTTGCACCATGCAGCAGACCGTCGAAAACACACCGGTGTTGGAAGTGACATGGTGTTTAGGTTTAGGTTTAGGCTTAGGTTTTCTTGTTCGCCTTTTTTACGAAGAAGTTACACCATTGGCGACAATTGGTGTTGGTTCGGATGCATGTCATGAAGAAAAAAAAGAGCATGGTTCGGATTTTTTTTTTTGGTTCGAATGCACACGACGGCTATGAAATAAAATGTGGAGAGTAAAATTGATATCTCATACATGATTTAGTAGTTTTCAAAGTAGCGTATGTATGTCAATTAGGTATTTGGCAAAGTTAGTTATGTGGTTCGATAAAAAACTGAATAAAAAAAAATAGAAAGGACATTTGAACTGTATCCCAAAACTAATGGCTTACGTAAAAGGTGCAACATCCTCATTATGCATGGATTATAAATGACTTTGATCGAATCTCCATGGAATATCTAGTTGGCTAAAAGGTGACGTTTTGCTACAATAGGGCAAGAGGTTAATTCTCAGTAGGTACATGTATTTGAAAAAAAAAAAACACCTCTTATTCTTTAATCATTCGACCGTTAGCTATAAGCTAATCCTATGATTTATCTCTTTTTTATAATCTAGGTATAAATTATGGGGAGCGTATGAAGTGAGCACAATTATTTTTTACTACAATAAACCACTTTGATCAAAGTGATATGTAAAAATAATAAATTATGAAAAAGGTTTTCAAGCCTAGCGCATGACGAATATCATTAATGTGTGAAAAAAGTGTTAGTTCAATTCCATCGCTTTATTTTTAGTTGACATTCGGTATCTTACTTACACGAATAATATTGGGATGATTAATTTGGCTCTATAGAAATTGTCTATAAATAGTGAAGGTAAATTAAAAGTGCTCATAGTGTATTCTTAAATTAATTATTTATTAAAAAATTAATCTATATATATATATATATACGGCTCCGACTTTTAGTACATGTCAGGGGAGATGAATTGATTTGAATTGAGAAAAAGATACGGTGACGACTTTTAGTCAGTCTCGTCGTGTGTATCGATTCCGTAGGCCTTGAGGATGAGCACTAGGTGAACAAAGTGGCAACGCCGTGTGGGACAGGGAGAGGAGAGATGAGCATTTTTTGACTGCTGAACATGAAACATCAATAGTTAAGTCCACATTGATGTTTCCTGAAAATAAGAAAATAAGATAAAGATATGCGAAGCTAGCTAATGCAGAGAAGAAGACTTTGCATATCTGATAAGGACGGACACTGAAAGACTTGAATCATGATTTCTGAAGTAGGAAGAGTAAGATCCTGTGACAATTGGTACGCTCTGGATAGGTCTCATGTGATATTATAGGTGATTCGTTCATCTCTATCAATTAATTATTAGGTTAATATAGAAGAGGAGGTAAATCATAGATGGCAACTAACTATTAATGTAGGTAGCCAAGGTATAAGGAACATATGTTGGGACGTGTCGAATTTTGACTCCAAGACCTCACATGATAATACCCTATACTTTAACTATCGTACCACTCTGAGAGGACATTGGGTAGGTCTCATCGGCTAACGTCAACTTGTGTGATGATGATGATGATGATGATGATGATGATGATGATGATTAACAAGAGGAAAGGCCTGAAACAGAATAACTTGTTCAACTTGAATTCTGAAGGACAAGTGAAGAACATGTAAAGTACGTAACCTTGTTCCCACAGAAAGTAGCTAATTTAGACATCCGCAAACAACTCCTTCAAGTCCACTAAAGAGTCCAAGAAAGTTAGTGCTGGGCTTTGTTTGTTCAGGAATAGGTGAGGCCTCTGTTGAAAATTCAATCTCACGGTTAATTATTCTATAATTATGCAACCGGATAGGCGAGAATAATTCTAGAGAGGATCTTATCGTTTGAATTTTTAGCAATTTAATAGAGCGAAATCAAAAAGCGATGAAAACGGTAAATAGAATCTGAATTGATAATTATATATTAATATAAATTTGTGTATTCTTACTGAATGGAGCATTTGTGAAATTGTAGATGGAACAAGCAACACAATTTAAAGAAACTATTTTCATGAAAGTTTTAGCATGTTTTTAGATAGCACATGACTGTTTAATAATTAACTAATCACTCGATAAAATATAATTCAGCCTCTGGACATGAATTTATATAATATTAAGATTGTGTTTGGTAGCCTGTAATCTGCTTACAAAGCTGATTATTTTATTTGGTACCGCTCTAACTTTGTAATGTAATGTAATCTGTATTACAAAAGATAATAACCTTTTGTAATCCAAGATTACAAGCCAAATAGCATGTAATCCGATTACATTACAACTCTAAATTTTTTTATACCAAATATAAGCCTAAATTCCCCCTCTATCTCGTCGCACACCCCCTCCTACATTCCCTCTCCATCCCGTCACACACCCTCGACTCATCCCAGCGATTTCATTAGCAACAGCGCTAACACCACCTCTCCCTCGCCTCACCCATCATCCCAGCGCCTCCATCAACATCGGTGCCGACACCACCTCCATCTAGCGACGACACCAACATCGGCGCCAACACCACCTCCATCCAACCCCTCCATCAGCATCGGCGCCGACAATAGCATCAGCGCCGACACCAGCATCAGCGCCGGCACCACCCTCGTCTCTACTTCCCATTAAAGTCTTGCCGATGCTTTGATCCACCATTTTCTCCATCAGCATCGATGCCAACACCACCTCCCTCGCCTCTATTCCCCATAAAGCCTCGTCAAGGCTTTGATCCACCGCCTCTATCAGTATCGGAATATCTATATCTGTAAGTTCATAGTTAGATGTTTCCGGTATTAAATTTTTGGTTAAAAACCCTTGGTCTGGAAGGTCTTCTTACATTTTAACTGGAAGAGTAATTTTTTTCTACTTTTGTCATCTATTTAGATTCCTTGGCAGGTGAAGATGTTTAGATTCATAATTTTACTTATATTGGCAGAATGCGAAAAGCTTATTAGGGATTTCACATATGCTTCCCTTATTCCTGTGCACTCTAACATTTTTAGTTGATCTCATCCACAGCTTTTGATTTATTGTTTGAACAATGTTTTGGGTTACATAAGTTTTACTTCGAAAAGTTGTTTAAGTTGTGTCGTGCAATGCAAGGATGTTGAACCAAGAGCTTTAGCATTATTCTTGTAGCTTGTCAGCCAACACAGTACAATATGAAATCTTAACAATTCATTAACTGAATGGAAACTTGTCTATTTTCAAGGTTATGTGGTTTTCAGTAAAGTTGCTAACCCAATTTATACCAGTCATTGCTGTTTTCATTTTATAAATGAGGTTGCAACCTATCCCATCTTAAAGAAATTAATTGTCACCTGTCAAACATGATGCATATAACCACAATTGGTCACAAAAGTGCTGTGTTTTTTGATAACTCAGGATCCACTTTCATATAAGTATCTTCCTTTTAATTCCGATAGCTACAAGCCTGCAAAAGGAAGTCAAATTTTTCTTTCAGAAAAAACCAGAAGTTTGCATTGAAAAAAGAATAAAAATCAATGAGGTTTTAACAAAGTTACATGGGCTTAGCATGTTGGAGCGACACAAAGCGACAAGAAAAATTGGTTGTGATCGTAAAACTACAGATATTTTCTTCACCATACCATATGATGAGAAAGAAGTTTTTGTGAAAGTATTATTGAGTGGAGATATTTGAGGCGTAGACATGTAGGTTTTATTGTCATTTATTTGGACAAGTTAAACTTGTAATTTCCTAGACATGCTAAACTTGGTGGTTAAACTTTGTTTTTTATGCAAACTTGGTGGTTAATTTTGTTTGGTTTAGTAAAATTTGATTTGATTTGATTTAATTTAGTTTGGTTTTATTCCTGTGATTTTCTTTATGCTTGGATTATAATTCTCTTGAAGAGTTTTATAATGCTCATGATCGGTGGGGACCTGCTATCCCATTGGGGTGAATTCAAGTCATTTCAGCAATGAATCTAATCTATGAAATGCTACTGTGATATATCTATGTTGTATTGAGCATGTTGTAACATCTTTGCCTCTTTCAATATTTTCTGGTATAATGATTTTTGGCATTTATCTTTCTATATGCACAATTTCCTTCTTATTTTGGTTGTAATACTCTTAGTGAGGGCATGCTTAGAGTTCTGTATATCTAGATGCAAACAAAACTAATAGGGGCTACTAGTTACTGCTTAATAGATGTTATTTGATCTTATAATGGGATTTTCCAGATCCTTCCCTGCTTGGTCTAATGCTCGGGAGTGGTTCTACTCATTATGCAAGCGTGTGATGGAGCAAGACTGGTCCTAGAATCGGCCCACACTGGACTATATGGAGCTCTACCATTCCACGAAGAAATAAGAAGTTCATCATGGAGAGAAAAATCTATGCATTTATTCGATAGTTTAATTGTACAAGTGCTACACTACTCTATTAGTGGAATAAGTTTTAACTTATTTTTGATGGTGGTAACTTTTGTAAATAGCTTTAATGTGCATGATATCACATCTATGCCTTTGTTGTCATAGACCACAATTTAGGCAAATAATCCTGTTAAATCTATAGGAAAAAAGGGATTTTCAGTGCTTCAAAAGGGATTTTAAGGACAACTAATTTTGACTGCAAGTGACACACTAGCATGCATGGTGAATTTCCTGTTTGGTGATAATGTCAACTCTTCACTTGTAGTACCAAACAACATTCCAAGCATCAACAATGGTGCCTTTGAGACCAACTCGACAAATATATGTTACAATGTTTGCAACGTATTGAGCTCCTCTGGAAATTCTCTGTCAATCAAGCAGGGGACATTTCAGATGGTTTGAATGAATCTAGATTCTAGCAGAATACTGAGAATGTTGATCAAGTGAAAATACAGGTAAACGTTTGTTAGCAAATCCTCTAAGCAATGCCACGACACCATGTCGATGTATATGGCTCAAATTCTCCTAGTGAAGTCAAGTACAGTAATGGTCTGTTCATACGTGAGCATAACCATGCTGAAGGGCATGACACACAATGGAGCCTCCAACAGGTAACTGATTGTCGATCTGCTGCACGCACAAAACAAACGTAAGTAAGAAAAAATAGGAAGACGAAGCCTGACTAAACAAAATAACAGAATTTAGTTAGAAACACATTAAATTCTGTTATAAGGATATTTTTATCATTTTACAATAATATGAATTACATTCTTTGTCAAAATTAATGTACACCAAACAAAAAAATGTAATCATACATGTAATCAAAGATTACATGCATAGTATACAACTGTTTCACCAAACAGAGTAATGTAATTCTGATTACATTACATTACATTACAAATTTAATTACATTACAAGCTATATTACATTACGTCCAACGAAACACATCCATAATAAAATTTATATGACATAGTAGATAGAATTTAGACAAAGTCCAACTTCCACCTCTTTAAAACCTCTATCTCTAAAAGCCTCATCCCCTTTGATGTGCAACCGACCCTAAGGAGCTCCTCTCCTCCCCATTGCTCTCCACCGATTCTAGAGCTCCAAGGGAAGATAAAAAGAGGGAATTAGTAGCTAAAGAAAAAGGTATGTTCCCTACTTTGTTAATGCTTTAGTTGGTTTCTATAGTTTGTGAATTTTGGGTAACATGATTGATGTTCTTGGCTATTTTTGGAAGCATGATACTCATGCTTTAGGTTCTCTTCTTGTGTTCCAAATTGTTGTATGGATGATAAGTTTTGGATTTATTTAGGGATGGTGTCCTTGCTCTATAATTTTGTGCACGTTTTATACTTTTTTTGCATTAATCAATTCGTATAATGATATTTATGTGTGGAAACATAGGAGGTAAGTATTTCTTCATGTCCATTTATGATCCACGATTTCTTGCTGATGAGGGATGGTAAGGTTTAATTAGTCGAGATTAATTCCAGGTTGCTTGGTATTTATTAATTAAAGTTAGTTAATTAACAAGGTTTTGAGGTTGTTTAGAGTTTGAGTAAAAGTTAACAGATTTATTAAAGCAGTAATTCTGATTTAAAAGATTGAACGACGAAGTATTAAAGATAGATTGAATTACTGGGTGCCATCTAAAGCTTGATTGATTGATTAGCTAGTTAGTCTAATTAAAAGGTTTATTTAAGTATTAATCTGTTTAATAAGTATTTGGGTTACCAATTAATGGATGAATTTATTGGGATTAATAATTCAATTAAAAGTAAACTAGAAGATTGTTTGCATGCTTACTATAGATGTACCTCAATGGTCTGGTAGGAAATATATAACACAACTTCCTCTTGTAGGGAAATATCAAAAAGGATGGCACGAATTGCATGTTTTCTGTAGATATACTTCTATGATGTGTTTTGTCATTTATATGATCATGGTTGGTTTTCCCTTAACCCCCATTTGGAAGTGTTGAATGATTTTAGATTGTTTAAAGAACATACTAAACTGTTCTGGATAATACTTTAACATACTTGTTCTAGATCACAATTAAACAAATACTATGAGAAGACTTTGGAAAATAAGTACCATAATTTCCTTGTTAAAAGCCTTGGTGTACTAGTTTTATAAATTTCAGTTTAGGCCTTAGGGGAATTTAGAAATTTTGCTTATGTAGGTTATGAATTTCATGATAATTTAGTATGGGTGTTATAAACTTGAAAACAATCATCATAGGGTTCGGATCTTTATGGATTAGGACCCTATGAAATTAACCTTGGTTTCGATAACTATGTAGTATAGGTTAGTTTCAATTTTTATGGTTTAATATGTTATGAAACCGACCACTACTTTGATAACTTAGCATGCTAATTTAATTTCAGTTCATGGATTAATATGCTATGAAGTTCGCTATGTTGTTGATAACTTAGCATGCTAATTTAATTTTTGTTTAGGTTTACTATTATGTTGTCTAAGTTGCTATGCATGCTCATGATATGTTGATGCACAAGTCTATGCTTAAGCTCGTGATATGAATTTATATGATTATGTTTAGGTTTATGATTATGTCATGTTTAAGTTACCATGAATGCTCATGTTTTGTTGATGCACAAGTTTATGCTTAAACTTATGTTATGAATTTGTATGTTTAGGTTAAGATTTACGATTATGCCCATGTTTAAATAGTGATCAAGTTGAGGTTAAGTGCATGATTATGCTTATGTCCATGCCATTGTAATTATGATGGGGAATTTTTATGAAACCATTGCATGCATGTAGGTATGGGACGCACATAATAAAAATCTAACATGGTCATTGCATGAGTATGGATAACCATGTTTTAATGATTATGCATGATATGGATTTTATGATAATTAATAATTAGCATGTTATGGATCTTATAATAAATAATGATTGTGTATGTTATGAATTTTATTATGGGTTGAGTTATGGACCGGAGACCTAAGCCCGGGGAGCTCACCAAATCTATGTGGTTGAGTGTGACTAGTATCCTTAGCCCGGGAGCTCACCCAATCTATGTGGTTGAGTGTGACCGGTGTCCATAGCCCAAGTGCTCACCAAAATCTACACGATTGAGTGTGACCAGTGTATATAACCCGAGAGCTCACCAAAATCCACGCATTTGAGTGTGATTGGTGTCCATAGCCCAGGAGCTTACCAAAACTATGCGATTGAGTGTGACTAGTATCCATAGCCCGAGAGTTCACCAAAATCTATACGGGTGAGTGTGATCGGTGTCCATAGTTCGGGAGCTCACTAAAATCTATGTGATTGAGTGTGACTGGTGTCTATAACACGAGAGCTTACCAAATTTCATGTGGTTGAGTGTAGCCGGTGTCCATAGTCCGAGAGCTTATCAAATTCCATATAGTTGAGTGTGACCAGTGTCCTTAGATGGGGAGCTCGCCTACCCCACGTGGTTTTGCTTATATTTATGCTTATGTATATGCTCATGATTAAGTCTATTCTTATGTGTATGTTTATGTCATGTAAGTATGCTTATGTCAATGCTTACGAACATACTCATGTTCAAGTCTATTATTATGCCAAGTTCATTTACATGCTTATGTTTATGCTCTCATACTTATGTAGATGCCTATACTTATGTTCATGGTATGCTAGCAGGAAGGTCCCCAATTACTTAGAATGTGATTCCCCTTAGTACACTAGATTATAGGCTCTAACTATGGCATAACACAGTTTTGAATATGCTAAGTCTCTCGATTACAAATTTTAACTTTTTTACAGACAATCGAGCAAATGAGACAAGAAGCAGTGACCAATGAGTCAGCTCGGGACAATAGTAATATAACCCGAAGACCTTCTAGTTTATTTTTCATATTATTCTATGTTTTAAGAATCATTTATGTAATTTTGTTGAATTGAGAACCCACTATGGAAGTATGTGAAAGTGACATCCATAGTTATATTTATATGAATGGTTATGAAAGAAAATGTAAATAAAAAAACTAAGGATGTTACAGGAAATGTTGGTGCAAAGGAAACTCAACCTATGTAGACTGGAAATCCCAAGAACTTGTTCAAAGGGACAACCTAATTGTACCGATAAAATTGCTCACTGTGGGGAAATGACCCAATGAACCAGTGAAGGATGGAGGTTGAGTACACGACTCTTAATAATCCAAGAAGAGTAATGTGAAATACTCTTAAGAGATCACCTATGTGAGTCGAAGAGAATTGGAGGTACAATTCTTAGACTTTCTCATAGAACCATGCATGTCATGGCCAAGAATGACACACTCATGAAAACTGAGTTGTATCAGGGAAAATCTTTGATGAGATATGTCAATACTTATATAAACGATAGAACAGTTTAAGGGCATCGTGTCTATTGTTAGCTAGTAAGCAAACAGATCTTCACAAGGGAAGGTTCAAAGGGTAAAACATACTTGTCCTATACTGTACTCAACTACTGAATGCTATCACATACCCTATCTCTATTCATGTGGAGGATTGTTGGATATATGTGAATGGATAAGAGTTGATTTATATTGATTCACATGCGTTGATGATATGAATAAATGCATAAGGAGAGACTCTCTCTTCATGTATGGGTGCATACGGTGCTGCAAATCCAGGGCCAGATTGCACTGAACTAAGTTGATTCATATGCGAGCACAACCTGCACACGTTGAATGTCGGACCGGTCAAGGCAAAATTTGCCCAAGTGGAATAACCAACATTTTGTCACATAAACCTTTTTACTTCTTATTTAAGTATGTAACGAATGCATTAAATTAGAGATTAATGCTGAATGTAAACGACCGAGTGAAACGTTGGCGTTTCACAACTCGGTGAGTAATGATCATTAATCGATCATTAACGTTGCCTATTGGTCTGAGCTCCTATATTAGGAGGCTACGATCATAGGCTAATGACACACAAAAGGAAAAGTAGAAGCTCTCCACCTGCGTTCCCCCCTCCTCTTGCTTAGTAGAGTACTCGTGATAGCAGTCAGGTACCTCATAGTTTGTCATGACACCAATGCTTGGTGTGCATCATGGTTAACCGTTTTATCATGGAAAATGGATGATCTGAGAAAATCTCGAAGCACAACAGGAGATGGGGTAAATTTGTTTCATGGAAACTATTTCCTTCGCAGGCCTCAGTCCGCTTCGCCCGCTCGGCTGCTTTGCCTGCTCGGGCTATTAGTTAGAGCCCTAGAGTCAATCATTTGATGATTGTATGGACTCATTGTATCATATTCTTGTATATAAATAAAGGCATTAGTTTTTGGTTATTAT
>JBBMJZ010413097.1:8552966-8563898 GCA_037833815.1 Zingiber zerumbet | reverse complement strand
ATCCAAAAGCTTTTCATTCATTCAGAACTCAGCATTCTTCCTACACTTGTACGCTTCTCTGTAGTTTAGCTTCTGTTGTGCGCTTTATTGTTGTAAAAGGCTTCTCCGCCTGAAAGAGACACTAGTGTTACGCTTTATTGGATTAACAACCTCCCCCGGTTGTAACCAAGTAAATCTCGGTGTGTCTTTTACTTTTCTGATTTTATTTATTGCTTATTATTTTATGCAAGTGTCAGTTTAAGAGTTCAAGAAGGGTTGGTTTGTTTTTATTTTTACAGGGCTATTCAACCCCCCCCCCTTCTAGCCAGCCCAACGGTCTTACATGTATAGTTGGCTAACGCATGATGATGTTGCCATCATGAGATTTAAGAGTTAAATCTTAGCCAATAGTCGGGTATCTACTCTCCCCCATATACTATTTAATTGTACAAACTAGTAGTCATCTGTGATTTATCTGTTGGTCTGAGGATGTAAGGTGTTAGAGAGGAGCGAATATCCTTTTATCACTATTTGTGAATAAATATTTTTTATCGCCTCAAAATTGGACGGAACGACGTTCCTTTCCTATTTTAGACCCTATCATGTCTCCATCTTCGCCCACAACCACACGAGCAACCCTGCACAACCTGATGCGACCTACGCTGCCACACGATGACTTCATGCGGGTGGTCGCCTTGCTCGACACCATGCAAGCAGCCTTGCACAACTGCCAGCAACCCTCAAGCGAGTGCACGTGAGGCGGACAATGCTACGCACGACCCCGCTTGTGAGTTGCAAGCGGCCTTGCTCAGTGCTCACGAGTTACAAACAGCCTTGCACAGTCACCTCATGCCACCAACGACTTCATTGGATTATTTTTCCTCCTCCTCCTCCTCCTTATTCTTCTTCCTTTCTTCTCTATGTTTTTCTTTCTCAATCATTTCCTTTGCTTCTCCCTTCCCTCCTACCCCAAGGATTTTCTTTCTTTTCCTTTTCACTTCTCTCAGGGATTTTTTTCCTTTAATTTCTTTTCTTCCCTCCGAGTAAGCAAGCATAAGTCTTTAGTTTTTAGTATTTGATAATTGATCAAAGTCCTCTCCAACAAAATTTACTTTCTTAATGGACATCTTACACTCTGTTCGAGACAAATGCAGAGCCTAAATATTCCAAACGTTGGAATTTATGATATGAAGTTTTTTCTGTGCTTCTGCTGAAGAAACAGTGTTAGCAAGTGATCAGGTTTAAGTAGATTATATATTTGATAATGGAATTAAATTAGACTTAACATCAATGCTACTCAAATATATATTAAGTGTGTTTAAAGATTTGAAATAGTACACATGAACCATAAAAAAAAGGGTAAATCTATATGGTCAGAATCTGGCTGGCCAGAATAGATTTTTAATGCATGCATGTAATGAATATGCATAGATGATATTACTAAAATACCCTTAGTAATAGCTTATAAAGTGTATTCTGGGTGGTCAGATTCTAGCCATTTAGTAATGTCCAAAAAAAAAAATTGCTTATGACTTGCGAATGTGATTATGGGATTAATTGCTCAAGGTCCCATCTATGACATAGACTCCTAAGCAAGGAGGATTAAATGATATTCAATGTGGTTAGGGTTCTTAGTGCATTCAATTGATTGAAAATCTAACACGAAGTAAATTCTAGAGAGAGGAGTGATGTATACTAACTACAAATGCACAGTCATCATAAACTAGTAAAAATTATTGTCCTCTAAAATTGTGTTGTTGAGTATTGAGATAGTTCTTGAGATAATTCGAGGATTTTGGTTTCACTATGAGGATCGTTGACAATGTAATTTTGAATCTCTCTCTTACCATAATGTTAAATCATACTTGAAAATGGTCTATCGTAAAGTACACGATGCCTCCTTTTGAGAATACACCAATATATCTACCATAACACGACCCCTACTTATGGTAGTCAAACTAAGATAGACTCACTATGCTCTGTAATAGCCTATGGTTTCTTCGAGAGTGTTTGAACTACCTTCGTGAATAAACTCTCAAGTCACGTTCTTATAGGTTCGAGATTGAAGTTCACCTTTCAATTCTTCCTCATTTCCCTAAGATCTATGCTAACGTTCGTTAAGACATATTAGCATGTTAAGTACGCTAAGAACTGAATCAAGGATAAAACGTATCACGCAATAAAATATGATAATAACAACAACCTACAATTGTTAATTCCATGTCTGGTTACTCCTTAATCCTAAATTAAAAAAACTACTCCATAATGTCAAAAATATTGGCTATTGATATTGTCATAGCTCTCTTGATGTCATGGATGCAACCTCCTCCTTGATCCCCTATCATGGGATCGGAGAAATCCCGAGATCACCATATATCTCTAAACCACTGCCCTTTGCTTCCTTTTATAGCCTCAAAACCCTTACAAAGTTTCCTAACATCAAGGACAACTCTAACATAATTTCCTAAAATAAAAGGGCGACTAATATAATTTCCTAAAAAGAATGAGTGACTTAATTTCCCTAAAAACAAGGGGAGACTAACAAAATTTTCTAAAATTAAGGGAAAGTGTCGTCTTGATTTCCTCACGATCCACAGTCACGGCGAACACCACGAGATGGTCATGGATCATGCTGGAGAATTTTCCGTCAAGGTACATAATGAAACATGGACATGGCAGTTCCAATTGATGCTCTGATGTCAATTCTGCCTCCAAGGATGATCCACGACCATGCCCTATTCCACAAGTAGGTCATTTTATCATGCTGCAATGCACTCCTTTAGTTTTTCATCTCCAAACAAGCTCCAAGCCATGATCTTCATGTCTAGCTAATAAAATACACAAAGAGTAGTTATTCGAACTAAACAGATGAAAAATGCAAAAAAATAGGAGTTTATGCAAAATATATTTATGTAATACAATAAATGTATGCTAAATTATATGAGAATATATGCATGATCCACATACATCAAATACTCCCAAACTTGAACTTTTACTTACCCTTAAGTAAAAAATTGATGTGTGTGATTCATGCATATGTTTTCAGTATTATTTAACATTGCATTTATTGCATTTCAAGCATTTAGGTATTTCTTATCCTCAAGCATTATTTATGTTGTCTTTTTACTTTCACATCCATTTCATCATATTTGTTTGGATAACTGTGGTTTGTGTTTTACATTAATAAGATGTGAAGATCTTGATGTTTAGAGTGAATTTGAAGATGAAAATCAAAGCATATTACAACATGATCCATGACAATCCCATATTGTCCAACATGACTGTGGATCATCCAAGAAGAAGAGGCAGCAAAAAAGCATCAAATTAGAGCTTCTACAATAGAACATGGCCTAGTCGTGCTTTTACATAATCATGTTCCTTGCTACTCGGCTAGGACATTTATATGGAACAACAGATTTGTTGGGTGTTTATATGCGTATTTTAAATTTTTATTTCGTAAATAAGCAGAGAAAATATAATAGTTTTCTAAATTATTACAACATGCGCATCACACACATATAGGATACAACATGTGCAAATATAGCCATAGAACGACATTTCAAAAACAAAATTATACATGTTGGATGAGTGGCACACCAAAGGCTTCAACCAAACAAGGTTCAACCAAACAATTTGGTTGGCGGCACACCAAGAAGGGGCATCAGCCCCTTGCACACTATTTGGTAGTTGTGGCTGCAATCCGATGGTTGGGAGATCGGAAAACGGTGGGTGGTGGGTGGCCTAAAGGTTCGACAGCAACAAGGGTTGTCGACGGTGGAGTTTTGGGCGATGCCAACAAGAGGGCAGCTTCCTCTTGCTATTATCCGACGATGTGAGGCTGTTGCAGGCTGCAGGCTAGTTAGCAGTAGAGGGCGGTTGGCTTGGGTTGACAGCTAGTGTGACCAATGACAACAGGTGGCACCTCCTTTTGTCCCACGGTTGCAAAGAGGGAGAGGGAGAAAGAGAGAGAGGAAATAACTTAATTCACAATCAATCTAATTCCTTTCATTAATTCTCCTCAAGGAGGGGTATATATGCATCTTTTCTCAATAACTCGGGGAGCAAGTCATCTCCCAAGTTTAAAACTCAATAGTAACTCGATTCATTAGCATTAAGTTTGATTCAAAATCTAACCATCGTTGTTTTTAACCAAATAAATTTTGGTTCATAACTAAATCAAACTAATTTTATTTATTATAAAATCATAATTAATCTAACCTTGCCTATAATATGCATGACCCACCATTGCTTTCATCCAACAAATATCTTCTATATTTGCTCCTTATCTGGTCCTACTGGACTTAGTCTCTCTCAATATGTTAATCTAATTCTCAAATTTATTTTAAGTCTTTCTAATATACTCATAATACGTGTGATCCAATAGGTTTCTGGTTTATATTAATTATTTATAATTAACTATTAATTATGAATCAATCATGAATGACACCTAGTAGTATATCATGATCCCCGATTAATCAAAAAATCATAATTGATTCCAGAACTAAATATAAGACCTTGCAATAGCTACAGTTATCAATGCGTCTATTTCTTTCACTCATCTTACACCCACTTAATTCTAGGCATGGTCTATGTATTAGTCCCCACTAGGCTGACTATGTCATACCTAGCCTAATTAATAGTTCTTTATCTTGCGAATTCAAATTACTCAAACACATGTATAAGAAAAACATCCTTTTGATATACAATGTTTTAGTAAAAACTTATGAATTCTCAAATTTATTTTAAGTCTTTCTAATATACTTATAATACGTGTGATCCAATAGGTTCCTGATTTTTATTGGTTGTTTATAATTAACTATTAATTATGAATCAATTATGAATGATACCTAGCTAGTAGTATATTATGATCCCCAATTAATCAAAAAATCATAGTTGATTCCAGAACTAAATCTAAAATCTTGCAACAACTACTGTAATCAATGTGTCTATTTCTTTCATTTATCTTACACCCACTTAATTCTAGACATGGTCTATGTGTTAGTTCCCACTAGACTGACTATGTCATACCTAGCCTAAGTAATAGTTCTTTACCTTACGGATTTAAATTACTCAAACACGTGTCTAAGAAGAACATCCTTTTGATATGTAATGTTTTAGTAAAAACTTATGAATTCTCAAATTTATTTTAAGTCTTTCTAATATACTCGTAATATGTGTGATCTAATAGGTTCCTGGTTTATATTGGTTATTTATAATTAACTATTAATTATAAATCAATCATGATAATACCTAGTAGTATATCATGATCCCCAATTAATCAAAAATCACAGTTGATTCCAGAACTAAATCTAAAACCTTGCAACAACTACAGTTATCAATGCGTCAATTTCTATCACTCATCCTATACCCACTTAATTTTAGACATGGTCTATGTGTTAATCCCCATTAGGCTGACTATGTTATACCTAGCCTAAGTAATAGTTCTTTATCTTACGGATTTAAATTACTCAAACACGTGTCTAAGAAGAACATCCTTTTGATATGTAATATTTTAGTAAAAACTTATGAGTATTAATCTAAACAAGAGGTTATATGGTATATGTCTCATTTATAAAAAAAAGTGGTGAATCCTTTATGGGCTATTCAAATACCTTCAGGTATATTGACTTATACTCAATCATCCTAGGGTCATACCTCTAAGGAGATATGCTTGCCTAAGATGTCAAAGCATAAGTCTCTATGACCAAGATGACTTGAATACCTCAAGTAAAAGGAAAATTGCACTCGAGCAATAATAAGATGTTTATAGACATGTATAGAATCACATGAAGTCTCATAGTTGGTCACATCTAATAAACTAGTTGCCCTTAACCAACATCTATATGTTAACTCTCAACATCCCAATGTTTCCAGCCAGTGAGAACTAACTATTTGGATAAGCTAAGGAGCATAACATATGCTAGTCTTACAGATTTGATGATATTCAATTTCATTAATTCATCATCTAGAGATATTTCAATACATATATAATTACACATGGAAAGATATCCACTAATTATGATCTAATCATAATTTTTCTCATGCTATGTATTGTATTGTGAATTTTATTAATTAAGTTTAAGATCAATATCATATACATAGAGAATGTACACTAAAATATTAAATTTATTTATCCAATAAGTAATAAAATATCTAAGGCTATTGTTTAAGGTCACCTCTAAAATACTACATATTCCCACTTAGCCTAATGTCAATTGCCTTGTTATAGTATACTAGAGGACGCAACATGACTCTCAAAATTACTCTATCATAGAGACTTTGTCAAATGATCCGTTAGGTTCCTTTTGGTGAAAATTTTCTCAATTTGTATTTCTTTCTTACTTATGATCTCCCTGATCAAGTGATTGTGACGAAGCACATATTTAGATTGTTGATGAGACCTTGGTTCTTTGACCTATGCAATAACCCCATTATTATCGCAATAAAATGGTAATGCTCCAACAATGCTTGGAATCACACCAAGTTCAGTGATGAACTTCTTAATCCAAATTGTTCCTTTGCCGCTTTACAAGCTGTAATGTATTCTGACCGTCTCAATGGTAGAATCAACAATGGTCTCCTATTTGAAACTTTTCCAACTTACTGCACCTATTCATAGTGAATAAGTATCCAAATTGGGACTTGGAGTCATCCTTGTTTGTTTAGAAGCTGGCATCAGTATACTCTCTCATATTACTATATCATCATCTTCATATACCAAAAACACATTCTTAATTCTTCTCAAGTACTTAAGGATTATCTTGATAACCACCCAGTGATCCATTTCTAGATCCGACTGATATCTGCTCATGACACTCAAAGTATACGATATATCAGACCTAGTATATAACATAGCATACATGATTGATCATATAGCTAATGCATATGAGAACTAATTCATGCATAGCCTCTCACCTTGTG
The DNA here is from genome assembly GCA_037833815.1 of Zingiber zerumbet. Lineage (NCBI taxonomy): Eukaryota > Viridiplantae > Streptophyta > Magnoliopsida > Zingiberales > Zingiberaceae > Zingiber > Zingiber zerumbet. The sequence continues at coordinate 8,556,998 of JBBMJZ010413097.1, read as the reverse complement.
TGTTCGGGCACATAGACTTCAAAAGGTGAATCCCATGTCTAATGAGAAGAAAATATTTCTTGAATTCTTTTATGCTAAACCATTTTACACTTTATCCATGTATGTAAACTATGAAAGACCAAGCAACCATCTTGATCTATCTCTATAGATTTTTATCCCAAGGATATAAGTTGCTTCTCTCATGTCTTTCATGGAGAATATTTTGGACAACTAAAATTTAATTAATTATACATTATTTCCTATGAGCAATTTGTCATCAACATATATCACTAGGAAAATGCCCACACTCCCACTAACCTTCATGCATAGGCAGAATTCATCTTGATTTTGTGAGAAATCAAACTCTTTGATTATTTAATTAAAATAGATGTTTTAACTCCTTTATGCTTGCTTTTGTCCATAAATGGACCGTTAAAGCCTGCATACTTTATTTTTATCAGCAAATGTGACACCTTTGGGTTGTATCATATACACATCCTCGAATAGATTTCTATTAAGGAAAACTATTTTCACATTCATTTATCATATCTCATAATCATGATGAGCTATTATGGCTAGGAGTATCTGAACGGATTTAAGCATGATGACTAGGAGAAGGTTTTGTCATAGTCAATATTATATTTTTGATGATAGCCTTTTGCCACTAATCTCGCTTTATAGGTAATCAAATTATTATCATGTTTGTTTTCTTCTTTAAAACTCACACCTAATAAGTATAATACCTTCAAGTGGATCCACCAAGTTCTAATGGAGTATCTTGAAATTCTATGAGATTGATTGACGAAGCAAGTTATTACAAGATACTCTATATTGGTTATTAGAACTTGGTGGACCCACCTGAAGTGGCAATCTTGTAATACCTTTAGGTGAATCTATGTCACTCCAAAAAATTCCTACATTAAATAAATACTCACGGGTTATATTGATTGATGAAGTAAATTATTTATATGATTTCACAATTTTTGTATTATGGTACAATAATTACTTACTTTTACTTCTACATAATTTGACACAAATATGTACAAAATTGAATAAATAGTTTTTACGTCACTGAAATTGAACAAATATATAATGAATATCTACAAAATTGAAAATGAATCCAACATGCATTGATCCAAATAAAGTGTTAAACAAATGAAATTCACAAGTTCAAACTTGAGACATGTTTAACCAACTTGATACATGTTTAGCCTTGAGACATGTTTGCCCAACTTCACCCAAAAGTGTATCCACAAATATCTAAATATAATCCAAAAAATTATATCACAATGTACACGACCCTTAGGCACCTATATAAGAGTAGACGAATTCACTTTATTCACTTTTTACTTCATCATATTAAGATTGATTGTAATATTGGTTATTAATTGATGTTGCAAACTAAAATATAAAAGCATAATGTTAATAACTTAGGTTGAGATTTTGCTTTAGTCAAACAACACTTAAATAAATTAGGATGTGAAATATTAACAAAAGTTTAAGGCTCAATACAAAATGACTAAATATTTATAAAGAAGAAATATTTATATAACTGTAACCTCACAAAGAGAATGTGTGGAATTCAATTTTTTATTGTCATTGTCATGCACCATGTCTTCCCTACAGAGAATGATTGAAAATATATATATATATGTGATTGAACAAAGTATAGAGACACTTTAAAAAATGGAATTTTTTAAAGTCACTGATATAACAAAAGTGTATATTAGCATATATGTGGTAAAAAGGCGATTCGCTCGCCCCCAACGCATATATTAGCATATATGTTATATATGCTAGGTGTGATGTGTCAAAAATCACACATACACGATTACCGTCAAGTAATAAAAAGATTGATTCTATAATAACTATACAATTGAGTACTGATTAAATTTACAAAGCAAGTTATATATAAAATCATAGCTCATAAGAGTTAAAAGAGAAAGAAAATAGAGTCAAGAGCACATGCAAGAAGATGAGGAAGAATATGAATTGGGTGAACAATTTTAGGATTCCAATTTTGCAACGGTGATTGTTGACACCCTAACTTCTATTTACTTTCCTACCTCTATGCTTGTTTACATGCAGGTGGTCTATCCTAAGATATCGATATAGACTTTTAGAATTATACCGGTGTACCTACCCAAACTTAATACCTACTTTCAAGGCAGTTTTACTAGAGTGACCTCTTTCTTAGGGATGTTCCTATCATGATGTAAAATACGACCCCCAAATAATAAATCAATAATAAGTGTTATTGAAGAAATATCCATATTAATTTTTTCAGGAATTTTTAAAAATTTTCTAGCATTTAATTGAAGCTATTATGATATATTTTGAGGGGATAGAACTATTGGGCTCGGAGGAGGCCTATTTGGAATATCAATAAAATGGGAGTTGATTGAAAAATGAACCTAGAGTTTAATTAAAATACCTAAGTTTAAAAATACTCACTCGTGCCCTAAATCTTGATTTTCTTTCCCTTCTTCTTCGATTCCTTATATTCACCCGATCTCCCTTCTTTCCCGAGCTCTCTCTCTCTCTCTCTCTCTCTCTCTCTCTCTCGAATTTCCCTTGGAGCCGATCGTGCCACCGCCTCTCCTCCTCACGTCGCGACTGCCCAACGTCAGGGCCTCACTTATTTCCTCGGCGAGACTCTCCTCCTTGGACGAGGTCCCGACACTGGCTTCTGCAAGCCCTAATGTTCGCACCTTCTTACCGATGAAGCACCCAACTCACCAGATCATTATGAGTGAGATTCGCCGATCTTGTGTGTCTTTACTATCGCCCAATCACGCTGAGAGCCACCTGAGTGCCACATCTCCAATATTCATTCCCCGATTTAGCGTTAGTTCATATGTGTGAGGGATCGTCGCCACCCCACCTCCTAATCGTTGCAACCACAATAACTAGCAATGGTTGTCCAGTAGTCCATCACCACGAGTCCTCTCCAGCAGAGAGCGTTGTTGCCACCCTCCTTTACTCTGGATTATTATCTCAGTAGCAAGTTGATTTCGTTAAAGAGGAAGCTACGAATCTAGATTTTGGGTGAGTCTTGTAGGTTTTGGATTAACATGATTTGACTTCATGTTCCGTATTGAGATTGTATTCTTAATTGATTTTCCCTATCTTCGTAGCTCCAGCCAACAAAGATTTAGAGCAATTTGTAGCTTCAGCCAGCACTTTCGGCTATCCTGTTCTAGCAATGAACTTCTTCGACAGTGAGTCGATAGAGGAGAAATCCAATTTGGGTAAGTTGTGCTAAGGATTTATTCCATTGATGTATTGGATTGGTTAATTAGATTAAGGACAATGTTGAGTATATTTGTTCTTATGCAGTGATTGGTTAATAAGTAGGCTGGTTACTAATCTCATGATTGGTTTTGGTTAGCTAATGGATCCATTTTCTCACAACATTCGGATTACTTCATTGGAGAGCTGTGGAACCGATTTTTTTTTGGGGGGGAGGGGGTATGATCCAGTGAATATTGGTTTAATGCAGAGAAGAATTTGGTTTGGTTGCATTGAATTAATTCTAGTTCTAGAAATAGGAATTGTTATTAATGGATGATGGATCAATTGATGTTGAACTGATTTAACTCAAGTTTAAGTGATGAATCATATTAGTAAGACCTAAACATTGAGTAGGGGAGGTTAATCTAAGATTATGTTCGATTAAGGTTTCCCCTAATTATATTGAGATTTCATTTAGCTAGTCGTTGCATATGTGAATAGTTAAATTGTTTAGTATGTGATTTACAGGACGTTGATTCGAGACGAGCGTCTCGACGTGGGAGTTGTATCGGCACGGTCTATATATCAAGGCGGGTACTTCCTATTTTATTTCTTTAGTACATTAATCTTAGTGCATGATCTATATATTCGGATAGTTACTGTATTTATCTTGACTCTGTTAGAGTGTATACTAAAAGCCTAACCTTTTGTAAACATTTATTTTGAATAGAATTACATTTGGTCAAATTATCTACATTTATTTAGTGTAGTTGTTCAATTAATTTATATTATAGATAACATAGTGTGTGGTGTCACACA
>JBBMJZ010413097.1:8537452-8552866 GCA_037833815.1 Zingiber zerumbet | reverse complement strand
TGTCTCTGTTTCATGGCGTGTAAAAAGTTCCGAAGTTTTTTCAATGATTTTTTTAGTATTTTCTATTAAAATTATAAATGCTTTTAAATTTTAAGAATAAAATTTTTTCCCATATATTCCTAGAATTATATGAAAATAGCATGGCTAAAATCATCGTGCACGAATTAGTTTCGATAAATATGAAATTTACAATGGTAATTTTATCTTATTATTTTAATTATTAAAAAAAAAAAATCAAAATGTCATTTTCACAGCGAGGGTACCTAGAAGCAGAGAGGATTACTTGTTTTACGTATTTAAACCTATAACATTGTCATTATACTCCTTTCTCTCAGACGATTATAGGCAAAAATTAAGCAACTTCCACACTAAATATCCTTAGATTATTTTACAATTAGTTTTTACAATTATAAAAACTAGTTGCTAGTTTCTACACATTATAGTAACTAATTTCTGTAATGGTGACTTTATATATTTTAATTTTATTTTTTCGAGTGATAACCTAGTTAAAATAGTATTTCTACGAATAAAATAAACGAGGAAGAATCTCACTACATGTCAAATAGATATTATTGGATTACGATCAACCGTGTAAAAATTAGCATATATTTTCTATGTATAGAAGCTAATTGCTAACTTTTATAACGTGTGGAAATTAGTAACTAGCTTCTATAATCGTGACTTTATATTATTTTAATTTTGTTTCTCTGATTGATAATATGATTAAAACAATATTTAAAAGAGTAAAATGAACAATGGTGACTCTTATAACGCTCACTATATTTTAAATAAATATTATTTGATTATAATTAACCGTATAAAAACTAACATATATCTTCTACAATGTATAGAAGTCAATTGTTAGCTTCTATAACATATAGAAATTAGTAAATAGTTTCTAGAATCTAATTACTATTCTTTTTTTTTAATTGTGCTAACTTTTATTTTATAGGGTAATATAACTTTTATTTTACCTCGTACTAACATTTTCTTGTGGGAAAAGGGGCTTCTAGAAGATGGTGGCCCGGGTGCCCGGAGTGAAAATTTTATCCCGTCACATCGTCGCAATATGGAGCTCACTAGTTGGCTAGGTTACGACACAGTTCAGACGCTCGGAAGGGATGCGGGTGCCCGAAGCTTCTTATATAAGAAGGCCTCAACCTGGAGCGAAAAACAACAACGTCTTCCAATGACTACTCTACTGCGCTGTGCTCCTGCGATGCTGTGAAGCTTCTCTGACAACTTGCTGCTAAAGTTTTCTTTCTTTTATTGTTGTCGGTATTTCCTCTTTAAAGTTCTTGTACTTACATTTGTAACCTTTGCGAACTACTAATGAATTGTCTAACGAAAGCACTCGACGAGTGTAGGCCTTAGAGTAGGAGTCAACGAAGGCTCCGAACTAAGTAAAATCAGTTCTTGTTAGCATTGTTCTTTTTCTTTTCCGCTGTGCACTCGACTACGAATTTTTCGATCGTTATTTACCCTCCTCTAGTGACTTTCACGATCCAATAGAAATTAGTAACTAGCTTTTACAATCATGACTTTATATCATTTTTGATTTTATTTCTCTGATTGATAATCTAATTAAAATAATATTTAATTAGCAAAATAAATATTTAGATTCCATCATACTCATTATATTTTAAATCAACATAATCTAATTATAATTGAGTACGTAGAAACTAATAGGTAGCTGCTACGTATTATAGAATTGACTCAGTAGATTTTAGAATAATACTGAATCTATAAGTATTTTCCGGATAAAATAATGAAAGTGACATCCATTTGACTTTTAAAAAAAAATGGATGATATTTCTCTTAAGTTAGGGTGCTCTTTTAAGATTTACCTATAATTATATGGATTTAATTCTAAAAATGTAAGCCCTATTCTCATTATACTCCTTTCTTATCTCAAAGAAATAATAATTATAATTTATATCATCGAAATCATATGTGAGGCAATGGCTAGATTAAGGAGTTTATATTAGTTTTAATTTGAATTGAAATCATTATAATTTATACCATGAGGCATATGGAAGAAAAAACAGGTATAACTGGAATACATCTCGCGTTTCAGTAATATACAGCATAACAAATGTCTCCGTTAGTCAACGGATATTTCTCCGGCTAAACTTGAACAATGCATGAGATCACATACTGAAACTGGAATATGCCAACAGAACTAGATATTGATGGTTGTTCCAATTATACAAAAGCAAACAGTTAATAACGATTAACAGGACCATAATAATACAGTTATATGGTACAACGACAATAATAATACACGGAACAACTCGCCGGTTTGGAGACAAAAAATATAATATGAAACAGTATGAGTGCACCTGCTACCAGATGCACGTCTGAATAAATGCTGCTGTACATGGAACCCCTTTTGTGGGATCAATACGGTTAGACTTATTGCTACTCCTGAACAATGCCTACCTCAGGTTCCATGCGCCATCGACTGTTGTTGAACTTGATAGCCGTTCCGTCTTCATGGGGCTTGGGCAGTTCTGGAACCTGAAGAACAAAGCTCCTATTTGTTACGCCAACCTCACCATTTGTGGATCTCCCTTCCTCAAAATCCACACCCACAAACTCTGCATCCTCGAACAATGAAGAGGAAGTCTCTTCTGCTTTTGCCGACTCACCAGATTCCAACGCGTGCACTGTAGTTTCACCTAGTGCACCAGCTGTGGTAACTGGTGCTGTGGTTGCTGCACCTTCCACCACGGTGTTTGACTGAGCTGAAGCATCAGTAGATCCATCTACGTGAATGTCTGAAGCTTCACGCCAACCCACCCATTCTGGTAGCTGTTGGTCGTTGAAGAGGTCCTCATTCTCAGCAGTGTCCAACCGGAAGAGACTCACATCGTCGGTGACATTCAGTTTTGTCACATCTGTGGACAGATCATTAAGGGATTGATCTACACTAGAAGTGTCCTGGGACATGAAATCCGAGTCCAAATACTTGTGTCCAGGCATCCCAGCCTTGGCAAGCTCCTCAACTCCAACCACCACCTCATCATCACTGCTGTCGCTGCCATTTGATGTCTCATTTAGATTAGCATCGTCCATCTTATCAGGTGTTGTGATGCTCATAGGCTCCATGGAACTCTCATCCTCAAAGGTGAACCAGTTGGAGTTGGTGAAAAGACAACTGCAGTATACACGGAAGGAGAAGTCAACTTGGAGTCATGCTTTAAAAAAATTGAGGGAAAGCTTAAAACAATATCTACCTTGGGTTATCACCGCCAAGCCTCAAAGAAGAAATGACGACTCCACTAGATCCTTCATCCAAGTATACATCCTGCAGTTTGAGCAGATCGAAGTTACATGAACAAGACAGCAATTGTTTTTACTGAAACTTTTGAGCTGGAACAACCTATTTGACGTTCGAATGATATTACAAGTATTATACTTCTAGTCACACATAAGTATATGAAACACAACAGTGTAGAAACTTTGAATGCGATACTAAAGTATGGTTTATGTCTTCAATTACAAGTGAAAGTGTAGTGTAGTTGATGTACCCTCTGACAACATATTCTCCATATTAATTGTCTGTTAGTAGCAATTTTCAATTTGCTAATTGGTTGATATTCATTTCATGGGTAATTTTTTGGAAAAAAAATACCAAGCGGATTTTGAAATATAATTACCAAATTTGAACTTTCATTAATGAGGTAAAAAAATAGAAATCAAGTTAAAAAGAATATATGGAACAACCCCAAACTTCACGCATTACATATATTCAGGAAAACATCACCTTGCTCACAATTTACCCAATACCCCATTTATTCAAACAAAACTGCAGACTTTCAAACATGCCGAGGAAGTGAGTAAAAAAAGACATCTAGAATAAAACTATAAGTACAGCCGCACAAATCATTGGTGAAAGTATATCTATTCTACAGTAAATCTCATAAATATATCTAATCTACAGAATACCTCATCCATGTCATCATTCTCATAGACTCGATATTGAAATGGCTGGAGAGGATTATTTGATAAAGCTACATCATAATCTCTAACATGAAGTTCTTCATCACTATCTCTTCCCCTTTCCTGTATAGATGTTGGTCGACTGCATAAACAAAACAAATGTAGAAGAAAGTTAAATGGTGGCACATAACAGACTTTGCATCTTTGCAATTCAATTCTCTTATTTTAATAATAAAACTATTAACAAAACAATGTAAACTTTTCAAATATAATTCAGTGCTATATGTGAACATGTGTGAGCTCAAAGTTCACTTGAGACAAATTATATAAGCACACAATAATCAATTTAACACTCAGGACTCCCCGTAAGAAAGGTACATCCATTTAATGATGCTCACCCACAGGCCCAGTGATATACATTCTCTACTGCATTACGTTCACGCAGCACATTTGCTTGCCAATCAACCCAGTCAACTGATTCCTACAAAAGCAATCAAACAAAGAGGAAAGGTTAGTAACAAGCATGAAGCTTATACATGAAATGTCTGACAAAGAAAAGCAACAATTAATTTATGCGAGACATAAAAGTGAAAAAAGAACTCTGTCCAAATTGATTATCCATCTATCGGATATTCATATGAACCCTTATGAAGCCATTGTTCCAATCTAGCCATGAACCCCAGGATCCAGCACATCCTGGGTTCTAGGCATAAAGCCACAGCACTATTAAAAGCCACAAAACTTACATCAAACCAAATGAAAAAAATTACTTCAATTAATACATTAAACTTTCGTCAACTATGCAGCTTCATTAAATTTCATCCACTTAATTACAAGAACAATATCAATTACACTATAAACAATGATAATGATGTGTTTATACATGAGAAAAGTCCCAGGATTCTAAGTAACCATTACATCTGGTAACAACGAACTATTTGTATAAGCAGGAAATTAAACTAAAGGGAGGTTAGAAAGATAATCCTGCTATGATCAAAGATAATAAAGTACAGCAAAAACATGATCAGCATGAACTGTTGAACATTATTCTCCAGCTTGATGTGTTCTTTTAATCCAAGTGAAGCCACTACAAATAGAATTAAGATAAAGAAGCCTGGAGGTTATAGTTAAACTTCCTTGTAAGGAGTGGACCTCCCGTTGCATGACTAAACCAAATGCCTCGGATTGAAATCTAATTTACCAAATAGTGTGCCTGATTAATTAGGGAGGGCAGCTGATCACATTAATCAATGGTTTGAAACAGACTTTTCGAGATGAATCTGATTAGTGATTCTTTCAGCTTCGAAAACATACCAAGACATGTAGCACATCCACACAGCTAAATGCACCAAGACATGGTTAAGTTAGTGAAATTTTTGGCTTAAATGACTAAATAATAAAAATTGTAAACCAGTTAAAAGATATAGACAGGCTAAGAATAAATTCAATCCATTCAAATATATCTTCCAACAGAAAGCAAAGTGGAATCACAGCCTGACATGCTGCAGAAGTCAAAACAATTGATGCAGACAAGTTTGTATCATATCTATGAAATAAATTGATAGGCTTAGATAAAGTATTAACTTATACACCAGTATCTCAATAACCAACTTACCTGTAGGTAAGACTGAATACGGTCATTGCTAGTCCCTAGTTGGACAAGTCTGTTACAAATTCTTGTTATATGTCCAATGTTACCAGCCCGAATTGGTTTCCTTCCAGAGGCTGGAACAGTTGTCTACAAAGCCAAATTGAGGAAGAATCTTCTTAATACACAGCAATATGAACAACCATATTTCTTAACATATAAAATTCTTACCACACTTGATTCAGTTGAAAGAAAAGAATTTTTATCCATCTGTAGAAATTTAGTGATGATACTACATTCACAAAAGAGATAATCAACAACTACAGTGTTCTTGCTTTCAAGGCAACAAATCACCAAATTCTCCACATGATGATGTAGTGAGTTGTTGAAGGGATACCTGTAATATTCTCATATTAGTGGCATTGCACAACCAATGCTTACAACAAGGCCCACAACTGCAAAACATGTAGCTTACTTAAAAAAAAGATCTAGGATTATCTGGATGGCACTAGATTTAATCAATTCCTTCTCAGCAGCTTCACCACCAACTTCCAGTAATACCGCAATGAACTCCACTACCTGAGAATTCAAACCACAAGTCTCAGATGCTTGTAATTCCCAACATTGAAAACATGTGAAGCATCCATCAATAAGAATCATCCTGGAGAGGACAAAATATGTTTTCGACTAACTGGCATTGAGATACAATGTAGTTGATACACTAGTGTATAAACTAACAGAATTTTGTTTCAGTTTCACGAAAATAATTCTCAAAAAAACTCATGACCAACCATTTCCTATGATCAATTAACAATTAAAGCAAATATGCTCCAAATTGTACCAGTCAAAAAACAATCAAGAAATCTGCTCCAACATGTACATACTTTAAGACGGTGCTTCCCAAGTGGAGGTTGCAGTTCACCATATGTTGTTTGAAGAGTATTAATCTCGGATGATACATTTAAAAATTTAAGCAAGTCATCTGCATAAAACAAGGATGAAACTTTCAGTACTGACAGCTTAAACATAATAAAAATGAAATCAAAGATTATGGGAAGAGCATGGGTCAATCCTCAAATGTGCTAAAACCTTAGATCAAGACACTTGCAAAAGAGATTACTAAAGCCTCATAAAAAAAAGAAATCAAACAAAAAAATTCAAAGAAACTGGTAAAAAATGAGCATTGTTTAAGGTCCAGAAATTTCTCCAGTCAGTGCCACAATCCAACTTACTTTCAGCAGCTAAATAATCAAATACCGAATGCAAAAAGCATATACACGATAGAATATCTACAGCTGACAGCTCCACCAGATGATACAAAACTCAAGTAGACAAAAAACACTTAAGAACAAAACGAAAGAGAAAAAACACCAGAACAAATTAGTCCAGCAACAATTCCTTTACTTGTGCAGGTGGTGGCAGCATATTAAGTTGTCTCAAAATAAATAAAAAAATGGTGAGTATTCAAGAATTCTAATGAAAAAATTACTACTCTGTCTGATAGATTTTTAAAGAAAATTAATGCATGATATAGTTCTTACTATTAGATCATATCAGGGCTGGAATCATCACATAATAGGTGGCATGTGGGCACAGTACCATCATAGTAATATTATTCCAATATGCATCAATAGGGCATTCCACATATAATCCTCTTGCTTTTTTTTTTCATCCAAATCAACCAATCTTTAGACACTTGGAACAAGCTACAGGAACTAGAGAAGCCTACTAGTATAGTAAAAATAAAAAAGGCATAAATTACTTGTAGCAGACTCCATTGTGGGTATATTTAATAGTCAAACTTCTTGCCAACAAAAAACTTCCACCATATCAGTAAGTAGTCAGGTAGAAGCACAAACACATCCATATAGAGGAACCAATGGATCTAAAGGCATTCAATACAATATTGAATGAAACAATACGAAATAGGTCTTGACGGCTAAAATATTCAATTTTCTCTAGTGTATTTAAAAAGGATCTATTTCAATAAACTCACGCACACCAGATAACCTAGAATAAGATTTTTCTAACATAATAAGCTATTGTATCTTATGACGTGTTACAAAGTGCCAATACTACCTATACTTATGGGTAACAATGATAACGTGAGGTGAACAACAACTAAAGGAAAACTGAACATAGATAATCATTAGAACGCTGAGTTTGTCCCAAATATTAGGAGTCATCATGAACTTTATCCTTCAACTGAGGTGCATGTGAAGCTATTTGTTAGTAATAATCAAGTCGATTAAATTATTTTTTAGACAATTATATCTTTTTTGGGTCAAGTTGTTCCCCTTACACCTTCCACTGTAACCAATTCCACTCTTTGAATTGGACAATCTATTGGTTGTCCATTTCTCTCATTTTATCCTTTACCAGGGATACACCTAATTACTATCCAATAACAGGTTAATGAATCAACTTGTGTAAATACATATTAAACCTCTTGATATATGATATGAAACAAATGCATGTTTCAACTAAGGCAATATGTAAATACATATAAATATTCAATTTAATTCTATTAAGTAACTACAAAATATGAATAATTTATATGTGTTAGTTACCATATAGTTTAATAATTCAAGTTAGATTGATGTAGCTACACATAGTCATGAACAAAACTTACCTCATTTCAATTTTTTAAAGAAAAAAAGAAGAAGAAAAAAAAGACATCTCGTTTGAACATTCATCTCATCAGCAAAATAAGGCAATGAAGTATCTGTACATCAAGAGCCATTCCTCAATATCCCTTAGGACAAACCTATAAAATGATTCCTTAATTGTATTGTAACTGCTTTGACAAAAAAAATGTAATTGAGAACTTATCAACATACTCAAATGTGTCAACATGGCATGAAGAGCTGTGGGATCAACATCACTGAATGGCACATATAAATGCTGATTCCTGATGCAATTAATAGATGCCGCAGATGCAGACCTTTTAGGATCAAGCAAAGCAATGCACACAGATAGAGAGTGAATGAGAGCAGATCTTGATGAAGAATTTTCCAATGCATGGCCAAATATCCTGGTGATAAAGCTGAAAACCAGAGTACAATGGAAATAAAGAAAAGAACAAGATCAACAACAATAATATATCTAATCAACCATATCTTTGGAAGAGGCAACGGACAGACTATCACCTTTGGCTCGAAAGTTTGGCTGCTAAAGCTGATGGAGTATTTCGAATAATGGCCATTAAAACCTCAGCCGCATTGGCATTAACTTCAGTTGAATGCTGTTAAATTTAAAGATGCAAATCAATGAAGATTCATGGAAACATATGCAAGATTTTTTTAACACAACTAACAGACAATTGCCCAGAATGCAATAAAAGAATGTGAAAAATACTCAGGTATAACAATGACCAACCTTTAGCAGAATTAACATACCATAATCAAAATAAAGAAATCAAAGGAGATGGCTAAGTTACAATGCAAGGAATCAGCATGTGTGTTTGGCAAATAGGAATAGTAGGCAAGCGGGGACTACAGGAACAAAGAGCTAAGGATAGGAAGGCCAATGATAATTTAAAATTATAATTATAACTCCCTAATTATCAAACAACATTATCTTAATTTCAGGACATTTCTGACTTCCAATCTAAGCCCTACAAAAAGAATATTGGTCTAGCAAAGTTGAGAAACTCATGTGGGTCAATGCAAACTTTGTTGGGTCAACCAAATTAAGTGTCTCAATGGCTTTTGGGTATTTTTTAGACCTGTAATAGAACAAAACCAACCAGAAGAGTGGTTCCAATTTTCAGATGAGACCAGCAAAGTTGATCCGGCTCTGACTTCTGATAAACTATGTGAGAGTTCTGTAAAGATTCTTAAAACATAAAAGAATGCATATTGAGGAACTCACAGATGGACTTAATTTATCCACGATCATATCAAGAAGATTGGTATCAGACAACCATTGTATGATATTCACATAGTTCGGATTCGTATGATCATCAGCACCAACAAGACGAATCAAGATCTGATCAAAGTAAAACAAAAGGCATGAATTTGATTAGAAAATAGTTAGATGAAAAGGTAACAATATGAAAAGAAATAAGGTATATCAATATAAAGGGAATCAAAGTGGAAGCCTTTCGTAAATTAGATATAATAGAACAAGTACACAGACAAAACCAATTGAAGAAAGACACAAAATGAAAAGAAAAATGACACACAATGAAGTACTAACCTCCCTGATTGATGTTATTCCTATCAAATCGGCCAAGAGGTTGAAAACTGTGCCATGAGTCTGATGCAAAGAAAGGACTCCACATTGTAAGTTTAAAGAAACAACATAAAATATTACATTGCGCCTGAAAAAGGGTTGCAAAGTAACCTAGAAAGCCTCTAAAGTGCAATGCTTCCTAATTCAAGCTTTTTAAGGAAACAAAGACTAAAATTGAGATTCAAAAATAAATATATATATACATTGGCTAGAAAGAACCTATGAAACACAAAAATACAGATAAAATTGACTATTGACCAAAAAAATAAAGAAAGACTTAGGAATGCTAATCCTCCAAGATCACTATGATTACTTGAGGTCAACCACAAGAAGAAAAAGAAAAAAAAAGTTATTGTGCCAGGTGAAACTATGATTACTTGAGGTCATCAGTCCACTTGAACCCAGGAATGCTAATCCTCCCATCATTTTCTTAATAAATTTTCCAGATAAAGCAGCAAAGAAAAACTTACTTGAACATATGCCATAAGTGAATTTGTTTTCCTTAACATTAGGCACACCACAACCTAGTAAAAATTAAAAGAATAATTAGAAAACTAATCAAATTAATCAATTAGAAGCTAATATTCTAAGAAGAATGGATCATAACCTTGCTAAAATATCCAGCCAGTGTTGAACTGTGCGTGCGATTTGGTTCAAGAAAGGAGAATAACATGTTCATCAACTGCATTAAGAAAAAAAATAATAAGGAAATAAAGATTTTCAAGCAAATAATCAACAAATATTTGTGCAAAGGTGGGCAATTGCATCGAGTTTAGTGCCTTACATCTTCATCCTCCACCAAGGTTTTAAGAATGACATCAATTTCACAAGTAAATATCTCACAAGCAACAAAAGGAAACCTATTTCATTCAAATAACAAAAGTGAAATCCAAATAACCCAGAGCTTCAGAACAGAGAAAGGGTTGCTTTTGTAAAGTAGCTGAAAAATATGAGAAGTCACAAAGGAACGTACTTAAAGGTACGTATATTGTCAGCATCACCAGGAGCATCTTCAATGATATATCGAAGTAATTGTTCTACCTGAGCACGTTCTCTAAGACTGAAAGCAAATGAATTTCACTGAGTAAACTATCATGGATGGCAAAGGAGACTAGTTCTCATGTTAAAAGAAAATTAGTAGAAGTGGACTGTGATGTCATCATATAGGTGACTCAAAGTGGAAAACTGCATAGTAATATTCAAATACTGTCATAAAAGTACATATTGCACTGATTATTTTTTCCTCCAAATTTGAATTCAGAAAAAAATGGTAAAATCATTTACTATAGTATATATGGATCCAATATGTAGCTAAAACAAAGCCAATGTCGGTTTGTGAGTCCCTCACAATTTTGTAATGCAGCTAATAGAGAAAATCAAGAATGCAGAGGGAGCAGACTCCTTTGTTACAAAATACAGTAGACCAGATTAACAATTTCTGCTCAAAAGAAATATTACAAATTAATAAGTCGCGAGTTAAGAGCTTTGCATTCTTGAATTATCTCTTCTTCGTCCAGAAGTTCTTCTAAAGTGAAATTCTCCTTATCCAAAATTAACTCCACCTGCATAGATGGCCGTAAGATAAAAGTAAGCGTGTGAATCGACATGAATTGGCATGATATTGAAAAACATAAATAAATAAATACGCTAAACAACATAATGATGTTAAATTTCCTGACAATGCTAACAACATAGCTCAACCAGCAAATAGTATGATAAGCCCACTGATACCGCTAGTTTATGGCTCTAGTGTCTCAAACGCAGCGTTTCATCGCTTTTTATCAACAGGAAGAAACTATCGGTTCATCTAGCAGGTGAAATATTTTTAAACACGTCCATTCATATTAACCTGAAGTTGCTACAGATGCTCCGTTCCAAGAAAAAATATAATAACAAAAAGTAGAAAAGAGAAGACCAAGCACAGATATCCGTATCAGTACACAAATACTGCACCAACTCCTAAGCACTTAGAGCTTGTTACGTGGCATAATGCCTGCAAAAGTACTAATTAGACCAAAAAATCGTATGATTAGACAAGTAAGCAGACAAAAGTTTTTAAAAAAACGTACAGTTAAAAGAGCAGTCAAAAACCTAAACAAACACGCAAAAATGAAAGTAAAATACCATCGAATTAATCAGCAGCGATGGTGACAGAAAGAGCAAGAAAGGAGGAGGATGAATCTAGATCAACGGTGGAGAGTTACTCACCGGGGACGAAGCGGGGAGGTTGGGGATTCGCCAGAACATCTCCGACCTAGCTTACGAAGACAGCTGAGAAGTATTAAAACCGGCGACTTCCTCGACTAGACGCGAGCGGAACCGAAACGACCCACGAGCGAAGGCAGCGGCTGCCCTGCGGACGCAGCAGATGAGGAGAAGGACGTGGAAGAGCGAGACGACGCTTAGACGACGGTGAAGGAGACGGCGACGGCGACGGCTACGGCGGCGGCGAAGAGGAAGGAAAACCCTAGATATGAGGGCGGAGAGGCTAAGAGAGAGAAAGAGAAAGGGCGTCGTCTTCGATTGGAGGTGGAGAAATAAAGGAGATGAGACAGTCGTCGAATGGACCGCGAGGGAACAAATTTGGGACGTCAAAGTCAGCACCGGAGTTCTCGAGAATCTTTCCTACCCTCTCTTTGAGGATATGGGACCTGCGATTTTATTAAAGCTGCGCTTGGGTACGAAAGGAGGTGAAATTATTGAGTTCATTTAAGTTTAAGTGACCGGCTGCTGCAGGTTAAAGGTGACTTCACGGCGACGGACGACTGGAGGTAACCGGTCGTGCTTCGTTAACCAAGTGGCAACGTGAAAAAGGAGTGAATTCACGTGGTTCTTAATCTGCCTTTCTGTGACTAATTATTAGCAATAATGTGACATCATGATTGTGTTTACTTCAGAGAGGAGAGGAAGCAGGGAGAAAACTTAAAACCATGTTTACTTGGAATGGAAGGGACTCAAAAAAAATATTTCACGGAATTGTATTTCTTAGTTGGCGTAACTAACGTTCACAATATCTAAATAAGTATAATATTTCTAAAATTGTATGAAATAATAATAGGATGGTTGGGAAAATGGGAATGAAAATATAACTTGTGTGCTTTTAGTCTCACATCGAACATGTAACAATACGATTGATTGATAGTGCAGGAGAGAGTGTGAATCTAAGACTCAGATTATATCAACCTAAGGATTCTTGTGTAAATACTACAGTACATAATGAACCATGATGGGGGCACAATGTGCTATGTGAATCAGTCAATGTTCGCCACAATTCTCTCTTACATATGCAAATGACATGCATGTTCTTACATGAATAAGTGTCCAATGCAAAGCTTGCTATATGCCTTAATGAGCAATATCGTCTTACATGCAAGAATCCACATTGCTTGCCACAAGCATGAGCATGCTTAGTCCAAAAAAAAACACTTTTGATTCTGGTACAGAAGCAAGTCTGAGCAATGAAAGTTTTCTTCATAAGAAGAAAGAGAAGAAAGCAAGAAAGTTCTTCGCAATTAATCTCTCATATATTTCTCTTCTTCTGTCAAATATTTTTTCACTCGATAAATATACATGATAGCGTTTTAAGTATACACTTAGTTCATCATGTCAATTTGTGCTAAGTTGTGTCATGATTTTACCATTTTATCTTGAGAAACAAAAGTCTAAGCATGAACTTGTAGCACTGTCGAAGGGGACAAATCTATTCTAAAGAGATTAGGTGTGTAAATGAGTCAAGCCGCTCGTGAGCAGTTCGGTCAAAGCTCGACTTGAGCTCAGAGTTGACCGAGCTCAAGCCGAGCTTGAGCCGGCTTGTTTAATATTCGAGTCGAGCTCGAACCCATTTAATACTGGCTCGATGGCTCGTCGAGCCTGCTCGAGCCAGGTTAATTTAAAATTTTAATATTTAAAATAATTTATAATTTAAAACCAAATAATTAGTTAAGGAGGTGTTTGTGATTATAGTGTTTCATTAGGTAAATAAAGGTTGAAGGTTTGAATCACAACCTACACAGCTTGTTTTTTCATTTAAATTCATTGTTTCGAGCTGAACTTGAGCCAATGATTAAATGGTTGAGCCAAGCTCGAGCTCAGATTCAAAAACTCGCTCGAGCTCGAGTGGAACCAAGTTGGAGCTCGGTTCGGCTCATTTACACCCCTAAAGGATATTGTTTTATTGCAAGACTCGACATCTTGACGACCCTCATGCAACTCGAACTCAGGCTTCAAGTTTGTTTTGCGTCCAACCTTCAACATTAGCTTCCTCAATTAAGCACTTGGAGCACTCACCAACTCGACATCTTAACGAATTAGCATCTCAACAAAATTCCCTCTCCGAGGCCTTGGGTAGCTCCACACTCGACCTACTCAGCTAGGTTGATAGCTTGAGATTATCAGCTTAAGTTATCTTAACATATAAGTAAGTACTGCCCCTCCGGAAGATTGTGAATAAAGATCCAACAAAGATTTCTTTATATTTTTAGTTTGTTTATTCAAAAATTTAATACTCTCAATTTATATTGTTGAATTTAAATCGAAGGGCATGAATATATTAAAAAAGTTTACAGGAATACATTAATTTTAGTTTAAAATGATTAAAGTTCTTTAGTTCAAAAATTTTAGTCAGTGAAACTAACTAATAAATATAAAAATTTCTGAATCACTTTAAACCAAAATCAATATACTCTTAGAAGCATATTTAATGTATTTATGTTGAGAGTAGTAAATTTTTAAATTTGCAAAGCCTTGATAAAGTTTGTTACAAGCTTATTTTAAGATATAAAATAATGATACTCACTAACCAACATACCAATGGGTTCCTAAAACTTCCCTAATTTAAAAAATATCAAACTTTTAAAATTTTTAATTGTATAGATTTAACAATCATTTCTGTTTGAAATTGCTATCTAATAGACATAGAACTCTCAATCACTTCAAAATAAAATGAATATACTCATATAAACCTCCTTAATGTATCCGTGCTCTCATGTTTAAATTCAACTAAATTAGTAATAGTGAATTTTTTAATAGTAGAGTCAAAATATAAAGAAATCCTGCAATTTTGGGGACCAAAGATATCATTAGAGTCTTCCTTTTCCATCTAAATTTCCATGTAAATTTTTTAAACCACTTCCCTCTAGTTTGTCCATCAAATACATTTGCATTTATGCACAATAAGCTACCTCCAAAATATCTATCTCTATTAGAATTACCCTCTTATTTGTTTCCTTAATGCTCTATTTACTCTGAAGAGTGGATGAAGAATGGAAAGGGTGGAAAACTATCCTCGGGAGAGAGGAAGGTGTTGAATTTTGTTTTAAATTCAAAGCATTCTTTTTTGTAGTATTTTTAGTCCCACATTGCTAAGTAAAGAAGCTTGGAAGGGCTTATATAGGAAGCCCTTCCATCCTTGCTTAGCAATGATAAGGGGACCTACACGTATGCGCGGGCCAAGCCCAAATCGAGTGGATTTGGGGGGTTCGAGCCGAAATCCATAAACCGGACGTCACGTACGCGATTAACACAGGGGGGTGCAAATCCCCAGCCCATGGGCCTTGCGCTCAAGGGCGGCCCGGTCTGTTTTTGCTGAGGAAGGGACGCGGACGCGTTTCCTCGCTAGCGAAGCAGTGCTTCGTACCTTCTCAGAG
>JBBMJZ010413097.1:8513745-8524000 GCA_037833815.1 Zingiber zerumbet | reverse complement strand
TTGTCATAAAGTTAGGTTGACAAGATAATAAAATTAATGGGTAAAACCTCCTCTTACAAATGTTTGAATTAGTATACATCCACACTATCATGGCATATGAAATTCATGGTGTTTTGAGGTGTTGGTGAATTTAAATTATATTGTTTGAGGAATCAATATTATTTTAAATTCTGAAGTTTTGATCAAATATATTATTTTGTGATTCTCAAGATTTTAAAATAGTTGTCAATCCTCTTGCTGTTATTTAAAAAAAAATAAACTTACTGGTCCAAATTATATTGATTGGAAATGAAACCTGGACATTGTCTTAACCGCTGAAGAATACAAGTTCGTACTTTTTAAGGTATATCCTAGCATGCCTGATGAGAATTCTAGTGAAGAGGAGATAGAGAGAAATAGGAAATGAGTCAAGGCAGATGAGATGACGCGGTGTTACATTTTGGCTTCTATGTCAAATGTGCTACAACATCAACATCAGGTCATACCCACTGCCTATGATATGATGCTCAATCTCAAAGAACTCTTCAGACACCAGAATCGGGCTACCAGGTAGGAGATCATGAGAAACTTAATAACGACCACCATGACTGAGGGGACACCCATGAGGGATCATATCCTCAAGATGATGACTCATTTGAATGAGATGGAAGTTCTTGGAGCTGAAATCGTTGGGGAAACCCATGTCGATATCATTTTACAAACACTGCCCAAGAGTTTTGAGCAGTTCCGCCTGAACTACAACATGAACAAAAGGGTTTACTTGTTGGCGGAACTTCTTGTTTGATCGAAAAGAATTTAGATATCTTTACAATTACAATTTCTTTGTTCGAGGTTAATATTGTACCCACATGGCTCAATCAGACCATAGCTCTTGTGCACAGTCGGCGGTTAAACCTTCTGGCAGTCCGGGCTCTGATACCAATTGTTGGATCGAAAAGAATTTAGATATCTCCATAATAGCATGATATTGTCCACTTTGACCCTAAGCCCTCATGGTTTTACTTTTGGGCTTTACCAAAAGGCCTCATACCAAATGGAGATATCTTTCTCTTATAAACCCATGATCTTTCCTATGTGTTTTCAATGTGAGACTATGTTTGCAACCTTGCAATCCCAGCAGTCTTCCATAACTTTCGCATTAATGAGGTGGCTGAGAACGTTTGATATCAGAATATGTCCAATAATGCCAAGCAATGGAAGTTGTACCGCTGACTTTAAAGGAAGGTTTCATTACACGTATATGTTATGATATCGGAATATTTTTCAACAAGTAGCAGTTATTCTTTGACAGGTTGTTGTGATTCTCTGACAATGTTATCTCCTAAAGGATGTATGATAGGGGACTTATACAAGAGAAGTGGGAACTAAATCCTGTAGATCAGACCAACTCTTTGGCCAACCAGTTATGCTGAGAGTTACTTTGGTACTGAGAAATGGAAAGTTACGCCCCGTAAGTCCGACTATATGCTGAATGTTGTATTGTAAAAGTCGGGAGCTAGGTCTAGTATACCCGACCGGTACTAGGGCCAACCAGGTTTATTCTGTGTATCTTGGCACCGAGGAGTGAAACGTTAAGTCCGTTAAGTCCAATTTGCTCTGGGACCGGACGGGTATATACTAAGAGCCTTATTCATACGAAATACTGAGGTGTGGGGAGCTAAGTCTCGTATACCCGACCGGCTCTTAGTCCGCCTGAGTTAATGCTAGGAGTTGTGCTCGTATGAAGAGCGAAGAGTGCTGAGTGGGGCGCTGAGTCCTATATGTCCGGCCGGCTCTTGGTTCGCTCGGGTTTATGTTGAAAGTTATACCTATAAGATATAAGAGATGTGCCCCGTGACCCTGATCGGGTTTAAGTCCATCCGGATTTATACTAAGGGTTGAGCTCTTGAGAGGTGGTTTATCCGGATATGTGCATCCTTACTTTGACCGTCACTTCACCTTGACTTTGACTGTCACATCATCTTGATCATCAATTTTACATTACCTCTGGGTCCACTCATAACCTACCGTATCACATGATATTAGGCATATATATTTATTTAGTTATCCTGATTATATATATGCACTTAAATATTAATTTGACATATTATAATGAGAATAATAATTTTTTGTACACAAAATAAATTTTTAAATCGTTTGCGTAATTGATTAAGGACTTTATTGCAATGTGAATCGTATCTCAAGTGTATCAATTGATTGAGAATATTAATAGGGGCAAAAATGATATCGTCGGCATGATTCAGCAACTTTAAAATTAGGGTACCTGATTTAACTATATTTTTTAAAAAATAATAATCTCAGCTAATCTCATTGACTATCTCTGGGATGACCGGCCTGATCCCATAAAAATTTTCCATGGCCACCAGAGTAAAATCGGGAAGTGCACGCGGTAGCCCGTTCAGGAGCCCAACATCTTTTGATTACGCCCCTTATTTAGAGAAATTTTTTTTATAAATACGTCATACCTAGGGTTCAAACTACGAATGTCTAGATGACAATCTAAATATCCTACTGCTAAACCAGGCCCCGGGGGCCGGGGACAACTATTTTAGAAACTTAGGTACACGGTCGGTAATTTGCAGAACTTGTTTATATGCTTGGTAAAAGTTCGACATATTTTTATAAATAAATTTGAACATAGTCCGGCCCATGATAGTCCAATATGCTTACCGGCCTTCTTAACGGTCCATTGAGAGGCAGGCCCTTCTTAAAATCTCCTCTTTTTCTCTGCGCCATTCCACGGTCGCTCCCCCTCTGGTCCTCCTCGTTCCATGTCCAAACTCCTCCTCCCACACCTCCTCAAGCCCCTCCGTCCACGTCCAAATACCTATTCCCTCGACCCTCAAGCCCGCAAGCTTACCGAGTCCGTCGTCGGTATTCTTCTCTCTCGCCATGCCGATCCCCAGTGGGAGGAAACCCTCGCGGAGATCTTCTCCCCCGAGGAGGAAGACATGGCCCCCGTATTCGCCCGCATCCATGACCCGGACGCCGCCCTAGCCTTCTTCTACTGGGCGCGCCGCCGACGCCCGCCCTGTGCCGACCCGCTCGATTCCCTCGCCTACTCCGCCCTCCTTCTGCTCCTCGCCAGGTCCCGGCGCCTTGACGAGGCTGCTCTCTTGCTCGAAGAGATGAAGAGAGAGAGCCGGACTCCGAATCGTGACGCTTCTGGCGCCTTGCTCGCTGCATATGCCAGTTCAGGTGCCAAGGGGAAGGCTTTGGAGGTTTACGCGATGATGAAGGATGAAGATGGGGTTTTTCCTGACGTTTCTGACTGCAACTGCTTTTTAAAGGTGCTCGTAGAGCAGCGGGATTATGATTTGGCCCTTCAAGTGTACGACGAAATGGTTAAAAGAGAAGACGGGGCGGATAATTACAGCACTGGTATAATAGTCAAAGGTTTGTGCTTGGAAGGGAGGATGGATGAAGCTAAGAGCTTGATCGAGGATAGGTGGGGAGTCGGGTGCATTCCTAATGTAGTATTCTACAACATGCTAGTTGATGGCTATTGCATTAAAGGCGACATCAGGACAGGATATGCTTTGTTCAGGGAGATGCAGATGAGAGGATTCTTGCCCACTGTTGTATCATATGGCATAATTATCCATGGATTTTGCATGAAAGGAAACATTGTGGATACAAATAAGTTGATTTTAGAAATGAAAGCACGTGGATTGCAACCGAATGTCCAAATCTATAATGATGTGATCAATTCTCGATGCAAACATGGTTCAGTTATCGAAGCAAAAGTAGTGTTGAGGCAAATGATTGGAAGTGGGCTTGAACCTGATATCATTACATATGACATTTTGATATCCAGCCTTTGTCGAGATGGAAAGGTAATGGCAGCTCAGCAGCTTCTTAAGGAAGCTGTAAACAGGAGGTTGGAACCAAATAAATTTAGTTATACACCAATAATACATGGATATTGTAGAATAGGAGAGATTAATATTGCAATTAATTTACTTGCTGAGATGATTGAGCGAGGTCATAAGCCTGACTTGGTAACTTATGGAGTTATAATTCATGGGCTTGTCTCCGTGGGTGACGTGAACAGTGCATTAGCAGTTAGGCAGAAAATGTTGGATAAGGCAGAAGTCCCAGATGCTGCAATTTATAATGTTCTAATAAGTGGTCTCTGCAAGAAAGGGATGTTTCCCTCTGCTAAGAAGCTGCTTTCTGAGATGCTTGATCAAAATGTTGTCCCAGATGAATTTGTTTATGCCACATTGATTGATGGATTAATCAGAAATGAGGATCTCAATGAGGCAAAGAAGATTTTTGAGTTCATGGAAAAGAAAGGAATTAAACATGGAATTGTGGTGTACAATGTTATGATTAAAGGTTATTGTAAATTTGGCATGACTCCTGACGCACACTTGTTTCTCAATAGAATGAGAAAGGATGGTTATTTCCCTGATGAGTTCACTTACACAACACTTATAAATGGTTATGCCAGACAATGCAACTTGGACATGGCTATGCAGATATTCATTGACATGATGAAGCGGAGATGCATACCAAATGTAGTCACATATTCTGCTTTAATCAATGGATATTGTCGAAATGGAGACACAGATACAGCTGAAGCTATATTCAGGTATATGCAGTATGGTAAGGTCATACCTAATGTTGTTACATATAGTATTCTTATAGGAACCTTTTTTAAAGTCGACAAAAAGGATAAAGCTATTTCATATTTTGAGGCCATGCTGAAAAGCAAATGTCTTCCTAATGATTTTACATACCGTCACATACTTGATGGACTAACTGATGATATTTATATTGCATCAATAAGAAACAGTAATGTTGAGCATCAACTTGAGCATCCAGTTTTCAGTATCTTCAGAAATATGGTTCTTGATGGTTGGAATCTCAAGACTGCTGCATATAATGCTATCATTTTCTGCCTTTGCAAGCATCTAATGCTTAGAAATGCATTGGAATTGAGAGATAAAATGTTAGAAAAGGGTTATTCACCTGATTCTCTCACATTTCTTTTCCTTCTACATGGAGTTTGTGCTCTCGGGAAGTCAAAAGAATGGAACAATATTCTTTCGTGTCAGTTTCAGCAAAATGAGCTTGAGGTGGCTGTTAAATATGCCACGTTCATCGATGAGTTATGGCATCATGGAAAAAGTTCTGAAGCTTCCTTAATTTTGCAGACATTGCTTGAAGACAGTCCACAATCTCCAAATATGAGCCACCTCGTGTCTGTTTTATAACTGTAAGCAGTGCACTTGGATTTTGAAAATATGAGACCGCGAGAGGTAGTGCTTTTATTTGAATCGATTGTAAAAATTAGTAAATGGCTAAGGCTAACAGGAAAAACATTTCTTCCTTAAGTCACATGTCAAAGGCATGGAGATGAGGTTATACAGTTTGGCCATGAATACTACATCTGAGGTGAGGTAAGCTTGTCATTATAACCAATTAATATGATCAAATTTGTATTGCCATTGATTTAATATTCTATTAAAGTATCTATTCTGCAGGTTCGATTGTACCTTGATAAGAAGCAAAATTATTGTCCCAGTCTAAAAAAAATGCATGCGGATAATCTTTATGTGGATAAACATGGTTGCTTAGTTTTTGTGGAAATTCATTCTGAGGTAAAAAATTCTCTACATTGTAGCGACAATATTGGATTTGTTTTATATGAAACTTCTATTGTCATGTTCTAATTGGATGCGTTCTTTTTTTGTCTGCAACATTATGATGGTTTTTTTCCTTTTAAATATGTTCCTGTGTAATTTTAATCTTGACATCAAAACAGGTGTGAGTGAAGCATATTTTTACTGCATATTCTTGTGAATGTTTACAATTTCAGGGGATCTCTTTTGGTGCTTATGTGTATAGTTGTTGAAGTGCACTTGGAACATTTTTTTCTAGACATATTAAACTTCTATTCCTTTAGTGAATTCTATTGGTATGGTATTGAATTGTGTGTGATAACTTGGTTTTTGGTAAGTGGTACCTGCACTCTCTCTCTCTCTCTCTCTCCAAGGGTTTCAATTGAATTCAATGCACTTACTCAAGGTTCTATTTGGTGGAAATTGATTATCCAAAACTCAGCCCCCAAGAAGCAATTTCACATTCTTTTCTGGGGCATGATCCATAATATTCGGAACAAGTGTTATGACAGGAACTACGTTATTCCTCAGATCATAAATGGTCTAGGAGTCATCCCTTCATCAATCCTTAGGCCAAATGCTAGCAAGCTACATGTGCATATCTTAAGAACTGAATTCCAACATCTTCATGAGATGGTGTAACCAAGTATTGCTGTATGTTGCTGACAATTGCTATATCAGATCAGTTTGTGCACAGTACTAAGTAGTGTACGCTTTTATCTTGTAGTTGGCATTACACATTTTGATAGATTGCTACCAAATATTGTACAATATTCTTGATATTCCTATCATCATCTTTTACAATTTACGAGCCATGGGGCAATTGAAGTGTGTTGTATGCAGATTGAGCTTCTGAAGGTTAGGGACCATAGGGTTGGGTGACGCATGTAATGAGCCTCTGCAGGATGGTTTTGCTTCGAATGCAGATAATGCTAGTTGTGTATTTGATTCAGAGATGCATGCAGGAACCTCCTTATTCATTTCCAAAGTTGGAAGGGCTCAGTTGGAAGATCCAAACAGCAGATTCATATATATTTTTTTCATTTTACTTGAAAACTATATGGAGAAAGGTGAGGTTTTGCTGATATATCTTTTTTCAAAAAGATCTGCATCCAATTGAATCTTTTGGTCGAATCTTATAAGATATGAGGTTCGCCTTGCAGCACTGAGGAGGGTGGAGTCTACCAGAGATCCTGAGTTAATTAGCAACTGATGGCTCAACTTGCACTTCAATTTTGACGCTGTTCACAGGCGCACATCACAATTCTCAAGTCACTAAAGTGCTTATGTAGATGAAAAACAAGGCTATCTTTACCATGTTTCTTTTGTTTTTCTCTTTTTGGATTTTATACAAAAATAATGATTCGTATGAGCTAATGTGATCTTTGGAGGCTGTATCTTTTTCTTTGCATTGGTTTATTGAAGAATAAACGATATACATTGAAAGTTGGTTCTTTCTTTTTACTGCTTTTGGTATCTTGAGATGATTATAAGTTAGTTTGCAAACCTAAGATGGTCGTGGTCTTTAAAATGCAGTAGGTGAGATGATAATTTTCATACTAAAACAGTAAACATTACTTGGCATTTTGGAAACAATCTAAAAGTTTAGAGGGAAGATGAAATTTCGCCGCCAATTTGTTCAACAGCTTGTCGGCATGGAAGAAGGCGGCGATCTTTTTTCGCATCTCCACCGCCTTCCTCGACTCCGGCGTCCACAGGTGGAACACGTGCTGCACCCCCTTCGTGACGTACAGCTCCACCGACCCACTCCATCCGCTTCGCCGCATCGTCTCGTAGTACGCCCGTCCCCTGGCTGCATAGAAGTCATTTTCCGCCACCACCACAAGCGCCTGCCGGCAAGGCATCGCCTTCAGCCGATCTTCCGCCTCGTTCGACGGATCCGCACGAGGGTCCTCCAACCCGATCGCCCCCGCGCTCACGAATTCCCATGAGCTCTCCAGCCTCTCCCGCTGCCCCACGCTCGCTGTCTCGCCGTCCAGCGGGTGCTTGCCCCAGAAGTAGGGGTGGATGAGAACGACGCCCTCAATGCGGGCGCCACCGCCCAATCCGCCAGCCCCGATCCGGAGGAGGACATTGTGGGCGATGTTGGCACCGGCGCTGTCACCTGCGAGGAAGATTCGGCGGAGATCGCCGTGTTCCGCGAGCCAGGAATCCGGACCACTGCCTCCGGCGTGGGACGCGACCCAGCGGAGGGCGGACAGGGCATCGTCGTACGCGGCAGGAAGGGGGTGCTCGGGGGCGAGGCGGTAGTCGAGGGACACGGCGAGTACGCGGGCGTGGGCGACGAGGGCGTGAACCAAATAATGGTAGGTGGAAGAGAAGGGAGATCCAATGACGAAGCCGCCGCCGTGGAGGTAGATGAGAACAGGGAGCTTAGTCTCGGCGTTTATGTTGTTGGGGAGGAAGAGGCGAGCGGAGACGCCGGTGGTGGAGTCAACGATGACGTCCCTGGAGACGACGACGGAGTCGGCGGCGGAGGCGGGGACGAGATCGGGAGGGTTGAGGCGCTTGACGCGGCCGCTCTTGTAGAGGTAAAGGTAAGGGGAGTAGTCGTAGGCGATCTCGGCGTCGGGATCCATCAAAGTCGAGCCAGATAATGTTCGATAAAATCCGCAAGCGGAAATAGGTAATAAGGTGTTCTGTATAATGCTCAAGGCTTTATTTTACTTGATCCCTAAGTAATCAATAATTTCAAAGACGAGTGGGAATTGACTTGGTCGAAGGGAGAGGAAAGACCTTAGTGGTGCCGAGACTGTGATCAGACGTAGCAGTAATTAGACCAGCAACGAAATAAATATCCAGACATACCATTCAAAAATATAGAATGATGCTCCATCAAATGCATAATTATTTCATGTTCGTTCAAATCATTGACAATGCATTAAAGACGAGAGGAAGCTACTACTGAACCCAAACAGATCAAATAGCATATTTAACCAACAGCATAATCGCAAGGCAAACAACCAATAACATCACCGCCATGAAGAGAGCCCACCTTGAAATGGGTTGTTCGCGATCTATGGTTTCCAAATGATGGTTGTCTTAGCGATCATGGAGGTCACCACATATGGATCCATGTTCGAAGCAGGCCTCCGATCCTCAAAGTAACCTGAGGAGAGATGAGTATAATGGAAGTTCCTAAATGTTCACAGAGAATGCTAGTTATGTAAAAGCACTGGATTTGCCAAGAAGAAAGGAGGCAGAAGATGACCTTTGCCATTCTGTTCCGTTTCACGACTCACACCGGATGGATGCACCACGATTGGCAACTCCCTGAGAGTCATAGAAAGTAATAGTATGATAAATGTATTTAGAGGCTTTTGGATTAGTTTATTTCTAGAAAGAAGGGCAAACTAAATAGATAGAGGTAGATTGAAATGGCCCCAAAAGTAGTGAGAATAAATGTTTTTGTACTTCTAGAAAAAGGTAGAGTTTTGGAGATCAATTCATTTTTTGGAGGTCTGATATAAATGTGAATAAACGGTTTCCTCTTACATACTGTAGTAGAGGGAGAATGCCCATTATATACCCATAGGAAGGTGTTGATATCAGCAGTCTCATGTCGTCCGGTGAGACGGCGCTCATTTCCATTACCATAGGCAGCAATATGCTCCTTGTGCCTCTTGCCAAGCTTCTCAATGGCACTCTTGATAGCCTCATACCCACCATCGCTCCAATGGACTCGGTGCTGAAAGGAATACATTAGTAGAAAATTTAGATACTGAAGGACACGAAAAATATGTTGGATACTAAACAATCTGTTGCTGGAGATTTGACGGAGTATTTAGATGAATTTTAATATACCGAATTTAAATTCACTTATATGTTGAAAAAACCTGAGCAGATAATCTCAGGCTGCCAGCAGGGGCTGATTTTCTGACCTCGGAGTGGCTGACCGAGTAGAACGTTCGAGCAGCAGAGTCCAAGTGGACTGAAGGTCGTCCGAGCCAAGCAGGGGTCTATCGGACGAGCAGTAAGACAGGGCGAGCAGAAGGCGGATCGGGCAAGCAACTAGGTTGGTCTGCCGAGCAGCTAGGCGGGTCGGTAGCTCAGGTCAGCCGAACAGCAA
Source organism: Zingiber zerumbet (assembly GCA_037833815.1). Taxonomy (NCBI): domain Eukaryota; kingdom Viridiplantae; phylum Streptophyta; class Magnoliopsida; order Zingiberales; family Zingiberaceae; genus Zingiber; species Zingiber zerumbet. The sequence continues at coordinate 8,514,280 of JBBMJZ010413097.1, read as the reverse complement.
GGCGGGTCGGTAGCTCGGGTCGGCCGAACAGCAAGGCGGGTCGACAACTCGGGTCGGCAGAGCAGGTTGGGTCGGCTGAGCAACAAGTCGGGAGGATTGACCGAGGCCTGCGAGTCACAGTTTCCTTGAAACAGATTCGCCTCTACCTCCGACTGTGCTTCGAGGCTTACCTGGGTCGTCTGTTTCCCAGGATACAACGGCTGACCGTGAGTCCGACCAAGCACTGGTGGTCACGACTAGCTGAGTGGTACCCGAATGCTATCGCGGACACTCTGCCGAGCAGGAGTTGCACAACAGAGGAGGGGAATGAGGAGGAGAGCTTCTGCTTTCTCCGCTGTGTGTATCTCTGCCCATGATCTGAGCCTCCTTATATAAAAGCTCATATCCATGACAGTTAATGGTCGATTAATGACCATTACTCGCCGAGCAGTGAAACGCGTTTTATTCTGCATTAATCTCGAATTAATGCATCCGTTTAACAGCAATAAAAAGATCAACGAGGCAAAATGTTAGTTGTTCCACTTGGGCAAATTTT
>JBBMJZ010413097.1:8449320-8466643 GCA_037833815.1 Zingiber zerumbet | reverse complement strand
CCACTGGCCAGGGGTGGAAAGTCCTAGTGAGTAACGGCACGGTCGACGGTCGACGACACAAGGTCGCCAAATGGGCCCAAATGGGCCGAGTCGTTACAGCAACATAATGTTGATTTCTACTAAACCAACTGACAAGTGATGGTCCAAGTAACTGACATCCACCACTTGTGCTTTTATAGTCTAGTTTACATCCAGAATAGTCTGAGTCAGAGTAACCTATTAGTTCAAAATTTGGTGTTCTAGGATGCCAAATTCCTACATTTTATGTTCCTTTTAGATATCTAAAATTTTTTTTTACGTTGGTTAAATGGGATTCTTTAGCACAGGTTTGGTATCTTACACACATACTAACTGTAAATAAAATATCAGGTCAACTTACAGTTAAGTATAGAAGGCTACCTATGGCACTCCTATAGTATTTTAGGTCAACTGATTTTTCATTTAGGTCATCATATAAGGTTGTGTTAGTTGCCATTGGTATTTTTATTTCTTTGGTATTTTCCATTCCAAATTTTTTAAGTAATTCCTTAATATATTTTTATTGATAAACATAATTTTATTCATTGGTTTGTTTAATTTGTAACCCTAAAAAGTAAGTTAGTTTTCTACTAAACTCATTTCAAATTCTTATTTTATTAAGGTTTTAATTTATTATAAAAATTCTGAGTTGGTTGAACTAAAGATTATATCATCTACATATACTTGTGTTATAAAGATATCTTGGTTGATTGATTTTACAAATAAAGTTGGATTAATTTATCCTTGGTTAAATCCTTTAGAAATTAGGTAGGAGGTCAACCTTTCATACCAAACCCTAGATGCTTGTTTAAGACCATACAAGACTTTCTTAAGTTTAAAGACATGGTCAGGATAATATAAACTCTCAAACCCAAGTGGTTGACCTACATAAACTTTTTCTTTTATCAGCCCATTTAAAAAGGCATATTAACATCCATTTGATAAAGTTTAAACCTTTTATGGGCTGGATAGCTAAGTAGCATTCTAATAGACTCAAGTTTAGCTACTAGGCATATGTTTCATCATAGTCAAGTCCCTCTACTTGACTAAACCCTTAAGCAATTAGTCTAGCCCTATTTCTAATAATTTCTCCATTTTTACTTAGTTTATTTCTAAATAACCATTTTGTTTCTATTACCTTTTTATTGTTAGATGGTGGTACTAAGTCCCAGACTTCATTTCTTTTAAATTGTGTTAGTTCTTCCTGCATGGCTATAATCTAGTCTAAGTCAGGTAAGGATTCTTCTATCATTTTGGGTTTAATTTTTGAGATCAAGGATATTTGACTTAAATTTCTACAGGATAACATAGTCTAAACTCTAAGGTCTGGGTCACTAATTATTTGGTCAATTGGATGATTTGAGTTAACTCTTATGGTTATAGTAGGTTCATTCACTTGAAATGGATTTTCTTCTTCTTGACTTAGATTTTCACTAGCTTCCCCTTGACTAATGTTACCTCGAACAAAATCAATTGTTTGAATCTGGGTTTATTCTAAGTTTTAGTTGGACTCTTCCAATTTTATATTTGAGGTTTCTTCGATTATTAATGTAACTTTGCTATATACTCTGTAACCTCTACTGTTTAATGAGTAGCCTCTGGTGATGCTAAACCACTAGTCAAAGTTAGTTTTCAGGTATACCTCCATCCGCTTCTTCTAGTAGGGGGAGTCATCACCATTGAAGAGGGGAGGACGAATGATGTTGTATAACTTGTTTTGGGTCATCTCAAATCTATAGATAGAAAACTAGAAAAAAAGGTACAAAGATTTGGTTTTGGGTTAGCAGAGTTTGGAAAGAATAAGAAATTTCGAGGAACTCGAGTGGTGTTGCACCGACTTCGAATAAGAACCGAACGAAAAACTTATTTGAATAGGTACAGTTTTACCAATTCAAACAAAATACGAAAAACTGAAATTCGAACAAGAAAATAAAGCAGTTTCCCCCTGGCTTGATTGGTAGTTACACAAATTCAGAGCAAACTTAGCTCTAATACCACTTGTTGGATCGATACACACGTGAGAGGAAGGGGGGGTGAATCACGTGGTTTTTAAAACTTGTCTTTTCTTTTTAAAAGTTTTAAAAAAAGTGCACAGCAGAAAATAAATAGCAGAAAGAAAAAGCGAACAGATATGGTCGGTTTACTTGGTTCAGAGCCTTCGACGATTCCTACTCCAAGACTCAGGTCCCATGGACCTATCGACGGGTAATCCACTAAAGGCCTCTTCTGGAACCGCCAGAAGAGGAGATCGAATACAAAAAGATCGGAAAAGTGTAACAAACTACACTTTTCGTTTGCAGAATTTAAGTACAGAAATTAACTTTTGTTACCAACAAGTAAGGATCATAGTGGGAGCGCTCGTATGTCGGTGTCGGTCCTCAGAGAAGTAGTTGGGCACCACAGCATCGTAGTAGAGTAGTAGAAGGAAGACGGAGAAGTTGGAACTCAAATCGGATGCGTGGAAGCTCGTAGAGAATAAGTTGTTGAAGCTTTGGGCGAGCCTCCTTATAAAGGTCATGGAAGGCGCCTTCCATAGGTGTTGAAGGCACCTCTAATAGGTTAAATCTGATCCTGAGTTTGGCTGAAGCTTATCGTCGAAAAATTCAAACTTTATCCTACGGAAGGCGCCTTCCATAACTATGGAAGGCGCCTTCTATGAACAATACGAAAGCGCCTTCATTGCTTGAAGGCGCCTTCATATACTATTCATCTGAAGGCAATTTTAATTCTTTCCTGCAAAACAACGTTAGTCCAAATAACCTACAAAACAAGTATTAGAACAATAATAATTAATAATAAAGAGTAGTAATTAGTTTATGTCCTCCTAGGATTAGAAACTAGTCAAGATCTCAGTTTAGGGATCCAAAATGGACCTAAACTGGACTGACGCCTACTATCCCTTCCACTGGGACGCATCCTTACTAAGTCACTCTCCTCTAGTGACTTACCTTAACTTATCAGTTTGTCGGACATCCGGTCAGCTCATCGACCTGTTTGGACTTTATGCTAGCTATTCGGTCGGCCCGTTGGCCTAGCTGGACTTCTTACCAGATGTCTGGTCAACCCGTCGATCTATTTGGACTTCGTACCAGCTATCCGGTTGGTTCGTTGACCTAGCTGAATTTCCTGCCAGATATCTGGTCAGCCCGTTAACCTATCTGAACTTCTCCTGCACACTTAATCAAGTGGTTATATCATAACAAAACATAAATTAACTTACTTGTCACTCATCAAAACCTGAGTTAGACCGTTAGTGCAGACTACACCAACAAAATCCTCCAATAGTAAACACTGGACATGCGTACAAACACAACATGCAAATGGACAATCATCAAGATAAACTCCTACAACACTTACTAATTATGTGTACATTCCACATCATATGCATAATCAGTATGTAAACTCAGTTAATAAGACTACCCCTATAAACGTACTCTACATGTATAATCACAACAGAGTATAGATATCCAAAATCAAGACTATATATGAAATGAATAGATTATCTCAAAGGTCAAGAACAAGTATCAAGTAGGAAAGTAGCAAACGAACGGATTTAAGGTAAAGCAGCCTAATCCATCAAATAATAACCATGTATTAAGTTCAAAGAACTATATAGAGGCCAAAGAAAAAATACCCGCCTTTATCTGTCAATCGTGCTAAAATAAATATCACGTTGAGACGCTTGTTTCTAATCCAAGTTTTGCAATAGGATATACAATTTAGCTAAATCCCATCATATATCAACTAGCTAAACTAAATCAAAATCTATGTATCATTTAATTTTCCTAATCATAATCCATAATCCCTTAATCAACGATCATTAACTTATTATAAAATTCTAAAATCTCATGTTAATTCATCAACAAATCAGATAATCACTTAAATCAATCTATTAACCATCATGATTCAATTGCTAACAAATCCAATTTGATATCAAATCCATAACCAATCTTGTAATCCAATTTAAGCTTGAATTCAACAACCTTACCCCCAAATTTGGATACCCCAACTAATGATTCGCTGTTGGAGAAGGTCGCTACTGGAGCTGATGGCAAGGGCTAAGTGATACTACTGCCCTTTATGTCCAGTACCCAAATTAAAATTGGTTGACTGGAATTCAGCAGGGCTGTAGTGCTACAGATTAGATCTGCATCCCATATGCAAATCGGATGAATACTATAGCCAACGATCATATGGGGAGAAAAATAGAGATGAGGATGCTTATCGTACCCTCTTGTGGCCAGAGAAAATGGTCCGGCAGCAGCAATTCAAATCCTGCGGAGGGATCTGTGAGTCTAGACACGGTGACCGATCACCAGGTGAGGCGGCATCGAGTGGCGCTCGACCCAGCGTCGATGGATCGGGAGCTAGCGCACAGCCAAAGAGTGACGACATTGAGACGGCGACGATGCAACAAGACTGAGGGGAGTTCGATGGTGCAACCCTCGCAATGATGATGACTACAACTTTGCTGATCTGGCCCCGTGTGAAGGAGGTAACAGCGTTTGGCGATGGCGTGGATCAGCGCCGACAATGAAGGGAAGGAGGAGAAAGTCGGCTTCGGGTGAAGAGAAGGGGATCGGGCGAAGCTTGGATCGGGAGAGAAAATAGGGAGAAATGAAGTTTAGGTTTAATTTATATACCTATCTTTAATTAAATCCAACTTTAGGTTAAATTAAGCAAACTCAAAGTTAATTTCTCAGTCAAGTCCCACTTAAATGGATAATCCAAACATACCTCTTCTAAGCCTAATCAGTTCATCCCCAGACTCCGTTTAAATGCAGAAAAATTATGAAAAAAAAAACTAATAAAGTTATCACTCCATTAACACTTATTATTAATTTTACTGTATCTTACATGAGAGCATATCTCCTGGTCCTCTTTTTTGTGGACTAGGGGTGGACCACTCATAATTGCGGCCGGATCATGGCCGCGATCCAACCGCAATTAGTTGCGATCTCTTCCTGGGTTCACCGTTCCCTCTAGGTTATAGTTTAGTTCAGAGCGAGGCGGCCAGAGGCCGCTCAGAGGCCACTCTCCGCTCGACGTCCAGCAACCTGGTCACTTATCCACCATCGGTGATCTCCGGGCGACCTTTGGCTGCTCACTCCGAACCAAACTAGAGAGGACAGTGAACTCAATCGCGACCACGATCCTGCCGCAATTATGAGTGGTCCATCTTCTGATCCAAAAAAAAGTATCAGAAGATCTGCTCCCGTTACACATAAACACCACATCAACGCCACAGTAGACACAACAATGACACAGATCTGGAGCAGAGGCGAAGTCGACATGTGGACTACCAACACATGGGTTGCCGTTGAGGCGACCGGCGAGGGGCCTCCACGTGATAGTGCAATAAAATGTATATAATTATATATCCAACAAAATATTTATTTACAACTTATATATTCTTTCTATTGTGTAATAAAATGTCAGTCCATAAGATTGTTGATAGTGCAAGTCGGGCAAGCAATGAGACATCCCACGAAATGTTTCAAAATCTACATCTTTAAGGAATTAACTAGTCATATTCTTTCTTATTGAGTTAGAAGAAGAGTTTGAAATACCGTGTTAAATCATTAGGAAAATACTTTCTTATGCAGTAAGAATAGATGTATTTAATCTAAATTTTTATAAATTTTATAGAAATATAGTGATATTCAAATTAGATTTTTATAGAGTTTTAAAAAGTCAATTTAAGACTTTTTAAAACTCTATAAAAATCTTTTAATATCGAAAGTTTCAATAGATTTTCATGGATTCTTTTAAAAATTCTTGGATATAAATTTTAAGTTCTCTAAAACAATTAGTACAATTTTAAAAATAAAATAAAAAGTTTTCTCCTCATTCTTGAGATTTCTATAGACTTCAAATTGCTTTAATTTTTTACGAATAAGTCATTTCTCTTTCCGCTCCTCGGTTTTGATTATTTCTTTGATCTTTAAAGGCACTGCCCTTGTTCAACCTCTTGGCGGCCTACATCAACCTCTCAGCATGTATTTTATGCGAAGCTGAGAATCCTTTGAAATGTCGTTCTTCGACGTTATAATGGCAAAAGAATGATTAGAACGGTTGGAACAGAACAGCAGTAGCTTGCAACCTTTTCTCTAGCGACGAATCACAGTGGCAGGTTGCAAGCGGAGATTTTTTCTCCAGTTACTCGTAATGGGAAATAATGATTGTCATTCGATGAAGCTTGTGGTGCGCCGTAAATGAGGAAAACAAATAGAAAAATTATTTGACGTGACTAATGATGCTTCCGTCGACTCTTGCGAGCAGGTCAAAGTTGAAGTCCATTTGGACGGCGACGCTATGCATAAATGGAAGAGAAATTTGAGACAGTAGATTTTAATATAAAATATATATTAATAAATCAAATTAATTCTTAATTTAATTAATAGATAATTAAATAAAGTTTAATGAAATTCGGCCTAAAAATATTATATAAAATTTATTTAATTTTAAAAATTCCTAAATAAATTTTATATATTTATATTTATTTATTTTAATAATATTATTACTAATCAAATTAATAATATTATTATTAATTTGATTACCGATCAAATTTATCAATTCAATATTTTATTAAAAGTTTGACCAAATTAAAGGGTTGACCAACATTTCATGTTAATTTGGATCAAAATTATAAATAAAAATATTTAAAGTTATTATAATATTATTGGATTTAAAATTATATTATTAAAGTTTTTTTTAAAGTGAGACGTTATCTTCTCTTTGTTTTTAGTAAAAATAAGATAAAAGTATAAAAAAATGAAAAAGTTTTTTATGGATAAGTATGTTATTTATTATTTTATTAAAAAAATAAATTTGATTAGTTATTTTAGGTTTTGTTTGAAAATAAATATCGTGCGAGACAATGACCGCCTACATTTTTTTCAAAATTGAATACGCCCCCTTAAATCCACAAGTTTCCATGAAATTTACAAACGTCTGTAAAAGTCTTGCAAAAAAGTCTATAGAACTCCATGGAATTCTTTTCACGACTATATGAGATTCTATAAAAGTCAATAAAAATCTATCAACTCCACAAAAGTTTATCATTAAAAAAAAGTCAACGAAAGTCATTCAATCTCTTGATTGAATACACCCCCGTAAGAATATATAAATTAACAATTGAATTAAAATTTTACTATATTACATAGATGAGTTTTATTCTATAAATCTCCTTCCACTTGTTTACTTCCAAAAGTATATGGCAATTATGTATAATTTCAATACTATGTCATGCTAACATGCAACACTCTTCAAACCGTGGTGAAATCAACTCAAATGATCCAGCATAACAATTAGCATGCTAATTGATTTAAAATTTTAGAGTAACAAGCTACCAAAAGTATAACAAACATTTTAATTTTGCTTTGGGAGCTTCAAGTTTAATCCATGATTTTCGATGCATGCTAGTTGACATGGTTGGAATTTATTGTTATGCTTGCCAACTAATATCAAGATGACTTAAGATGGCAAAACAATGAAAATCAAGAGAGAGAGAGAGAGAGAGAGCAGGAAGATTGTGGGAGAGAAAGGAGAGGGAGAAGAAAAATGTTGGTTCTACACAATCTTAGTTTACGATGTGAAATAAATAAATAAACACAACCATAAAAGACACATATAAACCCTTTTTACATGGTTCGAAATACTCGGTTTCTACTCTACGACCTATTATCCGTAGGTGGATAAACTCCGACAACACCTAAATCTTTCTCCTCTTACAAACAATGAACTTCGAGCAAATTCAACAACAACCAAGCCTTATCCTATTAGGTGGGGCAGCTATATGAATTTTTTTACGCCATTGAGCTCTATCTCCTACTATATCATCATCTATACTTAAATAAATTTTATTTTGTTTTATTATTGCTAACCAAGTCTTTTTTGGTTTTCCTCGTTTGATGTGCGTGTTTGTCATAGTTTCACATTGCCTAATTGGAATATTTATTGGTCGTCTAAGTATATACCCGTACCATCTTAAATGTGTCTCTCGGAGTTTTCTCTCAATAGATGCAATTTCGATTCTCTCTAATTCTCTCATTTCTTATTCTGTCCATCCTCGTATGCCTACATATTCACCTTAACATCCTCATTTTTGTAACTCTCATCTTCTGTTCATGTGCTTGAGTCATAGCCTAACATTCAGCTCCATATAATATAGCAGCTCTAACAGCGGTTTTATAGAATTTTCCTTTAAATTTTAGAGGTACTTTACGATCACATAAAACACCCGACGCTTTCCTCTATTTCAACCATCTTGTTTGTATTATATGTAAGACATCTCTCTTGATTCCTCCATCATTTACAAAAATAATTATAAATATTTAAAACTCTCAGTTCCAGGCAACTCGTCATCTTCTATCTTAATAATTGTCTCATTACGTCTAATATGACTAAACTTAAATTTTATATATTCTATCTTTATTCTACTAAGTCAAACTTTTCCCTTTTAGTGTTTTCCGCCTATATTTTAGCTTAGTATTTACTCCTTCACATGTTTCATCTACCAAAATAATATCATCTGCGAACATGCACCACGGTACTATGTCTTGAATGCGTGCAGTGAGTTCGTCCATAATTATCGTAAAAAGATAGGGACTTAGAGCTTATACTTGATGTAATCATATCTTTATTAGAAATGTTTCAGTTACTCCGCCTGAAGTTTTTACTCTGGTCGTTACAGTCTCATATCCTTAATTAGTCTCATATCCTTAATTAGTTCAATGTATGTTACGCTAACATCTCTCTTTTCTACAATTCTTCATAGATCTTGTTTTTTCTCCTGATATTTTTCAATTAGTTGTCTAAGAAGATGGGTAACTTTTATTGTTGACCTAACCCAAATTGATTTTCGGTCACTATGGTCTCCTTAATCTTTTTCCTATTACTCTTTCCCAAAGTTTCATGATATGACTCATTAGTTTAATACCCCTATAGTTTACGTAATTTTATATGTTTCCCTTGTTCTTATATAAAGGAACTAGAGTACTTACCCTCCATTGATCAGACATTTTTTTTGCTTTCAATATCATGTTAAATAATTTGTAAGCCATTCAATACCGTATTTCACACTTCCATATTTCTATCGGAATATCATCTGGTCTAACGACTTTTTCATTGTGCATATGATTTAAAGATTGTTCTACAAGTTTGAATTCTACGATAAAAATTTAAAATTTTATATTTATTTGACCCACTTAAATTACCTAAGTTAAGTTGGTCACCTAGAACTTTATTAAAAAGTTGATGAAAATTCCTCTTCCACCGCTCTTTTATTTCTTCCTCGTTTGCTAGTACCTTATTGCATTCATATTTAATACATTTTATTTAGATAAGATCTCTTGTCTTCTTTTCTCTTACTTTAGCTATTTTATATATATCTCTTTTTCTTTTTCTTTTATCTAATTTTTGATATAATCGTTCAAAAGTTTCATTCTTTACTTTATTCACTACTTTCTTAGCCTCTTTCTTGGCTATTATATATTTTCTTAAGTTTCCATCATTCTTTCAAATATATAATTCTTTATAAGCTTTTCGTTTTTTTTCACTTTCTCTTGTACTTTCTCATTCCACCATCAAGATTCCTTATTTAGTGGTGCACGTCGACTCACCGAGTACACTCTTAGCTAATATTTTCAATTTTGATACCATCTTATCGCATGTCGTATTAGAGTCACTCTATATTTCACCTAATGCTTATACTCTTACCTTCTTCTTAAATATATTTTGTTTTCCATTGTTTAACTTCAACCACCTAATTTTAGAAGTTGTTTGTATTTTCTTTCTATGGATACTATACTTGAGGCGTATATCCAACACTACTAACCTATGTTGAGTAGTTAAACTTTCTCTAGGAATAACTTTACAATCTTTACAAATCTTTCTATCCCTCTTCCTAACCATAAGAAAGTCAATTTGCGATTTATTATTCCCACTTTTGAACGTGACTAAGTGCTCTTTTTCTTTCTTAAATAATGTATTAGCTACTATAAGATCATATGCTATCGCAAAATCCAATACAGTTTTCTCTTCATTTCTAGTTCCAAACCCATAACCAATCTACCCTCTCATATTCCTCATTTTTTCACTCTGACATACCCATTTAGATCACTCCTATTAAAATCATTTCAATTGTTGGAATGTTTTGTAATATTTCATCTAGGTCGTCCTAAAAACTTGATTTGATAGCTTTGTCTAATCCTATTTGGAGTGCATATATGCTAATTACGTTCATAGTTTCTTTTGCTATTATTATCTTAAGAGTTATAATTCTTTCATCTTTCCTAACTATTTCTACAATTTCGTCCTTTAATGAACTATATACAATAATACCTACTCCATTTCTTGTTTTACTTGTCTGTGCATCATAACTTAAAACCCAAGTTCTCTATCATCTTTGCCTTCTCGCCTATCAATTTTATTTCTTGTACATACAAAATATTAATTCTTCTCCCAATCATCGTATCTGCTACCTCAATTGATTTACTAGTAAGAGTTGTTCCATATTCTAAATCTTAGACTATTAATTTCCTTATAATATTTATTCTTATCTAACTTATGGTGTGAAAACTCTTGCCTATTTAACACTACACTCAAGTTCTCATAGAGATGTAGTAGTCCTTACTGATACATTACAGTCGGACCTTGCAAAGCGAACTCTTATATATTTGACATTACACTCGAGTTCTGGAGATATAACGATCCTTGCCGAAACTTTACAGTCGGACCCTGTAATGCGTTCCTTTCGAGGAACAACTTATCTTAGCATAATAGTTTAATAAATCTATTCATTGAACATTTGCCATAGTTTAATGCTGGCTGGCAACCTAACACAACCCTTCTCCTTTATCCGAGCTTGGTACCAGCTATGATGGGTTTGTCATGGGCAGAGTTACAAAGAAGGAACTTGATTGCTTGATCGTGTTTGTTAGCTTTCGTTTGCTCTCCAAAGGCTCTCAAACACAACCACACTTTCCTAGGAACCTCCACGAATGCATCTCCAAAATTTTCCCATAAAGCTTCCATGAAATCCTTTCTGACTTAATTCTGCCGATCCCTCTTCTACTTGCTTATGAGTCTAATTAGTCAATTGATATCTTCCTTATAGTCCAGTACTTCATTGTAGATGACAAGAATTTGACTGCGGTCAAAGCTTTATACGGATCCCATTTTCTTAGTAGATTCCGATTTTAACATTAGTTGATTGCATTGCTGGACTGCCTATGCATTAGTCAACTGCCACAATTCATCACAAAACTTTTTATATGATTTCATTTTGGGTTGATCAGTCGACTGCCCAAACTACAAAACTCTCCAGACCACAGCTTTGTGGTTATGGATTTGTTTAGTCAACTGCTCCATTAATCGGCTTCATCAGTCGATAGATATCTCTATCAATCAATTGAATACCCCAAACATGGACTAAATTACATTTTCATAATTTGAGTTCATTAATCGATTATTGTTCTCTCAATAATGGACTAATATTCTGGTTCTAGCTACACCAAGGCCGGAACTATTTCTTGCCAAGAGACTCCTTGTCTTCATGACTACCTAGTCTTTCCAAGAAGAAGTCAACTCCGACTTAAGTATGCTTAACATATTAGGACCTCCTTTGTCTACAAACTCTTTGCCTATTATTCAATCCTTTTTTGCCTACCAAGACTTCCCTTTGCCCAACCTTAGGTCACCCTTGAGTTATTAACTCTCTCAGCCATAAGTTGATTGATGCACAACTAGTCAAACTACAAAACTTTGATTGCACTTGGGGTGTGGTTTTCTTAGCCATCAGTCGATTGCATCTCAACATTAGTTGATTTTTCGATTGATTTTGATGATATCTAAGGTTGAGTTCACCTAAGTAGCAATCTAATATTGTCCCTTGTATACAAGTCATTCCACTTATATCATCATGGACTTTTCTCCAAGCCTTGAGGTCTTCTATCATCAAGCTGCATCCCTCAGATGTTCCAAATCCTCGGCTTCTTATATCATCCTTCGTGTCTTTGCGTAACATAGTTCACCTCCTCGACTTGCCATGCTGTAATGCTCCTCATCTTGTGGTCCCTCGTATGTGCCATTCTTCTCTACTCATCAAAACCCTTAGCTATCTAGATGCAGAGGGGGACAAAAGTCCCAACAGACATGAGTGTGATAGGAGGGATTACCATTGTCGCCTAGTATGGGTTTCAATAGTTTTTTGGAAAGGTAAATTTCAATCATTTGGAACCAGTTTCATAATACTTTCTCTTTGAGAGTAGATTTTAAAATGGATGAATAAGGAGCTTATTTAATCTTCAATATGAGTCTTTTTGTGGTAACAAGGTTACTTCAGTTTCCTATATTTGCTATCAAGATGCTGATATTAATTGGGACCTCTGGAGTTCATGCTTTATTCAGATAGGATATAGTCACCTTTAAAAAAAAAGATAGGCTTCTGGATGGTTAATCACACATCAACTAGATACTCTCTTGTTTGATGATGACATACTTTTCCTCTCTCCTATCTCCATTATCAAGGCGCTGATCCTAAGTTGCCTTTAGAATGCTTTTTTAGATAGGTGGATGACCATTGTTTAACTGCATAAACATCTACCAATGAGTCTAAATTATGTTTTTGTATCTCTACAATTCAAGTTGTTCCAGGGCAACAGATTCATGTTTATCTAAGGATGTCAAATCAAGATTTTTTGCTGGGAATCATATTAGTTCATTTTCTAATCATGAATCAAATCAAACTATGAATTTTAAGGTTTAGATAAAAAATTCTAAAATATGACGAGAAAGAAAATTCTACTTGAAAATAGTTTTGATATGCAAAAATATATAAAATAATATAATTCCATTTAATAGCATAATATTATAGATAAAGTTGATAATAATTCTAAAGAATGTTTAAAATGTTAAGCCATGAAATTGGAGGTTAGGATTTTGACCATAATAACACACCTTCGGTACTATATTATGCTGCTTCAGTGTGACTTCGGTACTATATTATATTGTGCCGGTGTGAATTTGAGATTTATATGTTATACTTGTAATATAGATGAATTATATAATATATTTTTAGTGTAATATTAATTACATATAATTAATTATATATATTTAATTACATATATTTATATCTAATCAAAACATATGTTATATATAGTTATATTTTATATATAATATCAATTATTTAAAGAAATAATTAAACATTATAATTAATACCTAAATAAAAGAAAGGCAAAGTTGCACTCACGATTATGTGATTTGGCACTTGAGACTTTCCCTCCCTCAATTTGCACTTGTTGTCCTCGGATTGTGATATTGGTGATGCTGAGACCTGTAGAAGTCACCTTAAGCACTTTTGTCTCCCTGAATTTACACAAAATCTCTACCTGACTTTTAGGGCACTTTCCTCCATCGTTCCACCTCCATCAATTCGTTGTTAATTCTAGATTTGCCTTCTCCTCAAAATCTTGTTTCCATTTAAGGTATCTTTCTTGTCTCTGCTTTCCCTTCCTAACCCCTTTGTCCATGCCGGTTCCGATACCATTCTGCTTTTGGTGTGGGAGTGAAATGATAAGTATTGACCATTCTGAGCAACACAACTGGATGCTTTAAATCCCGATTCCACTTGAATATATAGCACATCATATGTTAATGGCAATACATATTATTGTTTATTTCCTTTCATTAAGATTGCAATGACATGAGACAGAAACTTCAAAAAATTCTCAATCTACTTATAAACTGTTTGTGAGTGTTTAAGGTTCTTAGTTATCTATTTTTTTGCCTTGCCTATGCGAGAATATTGTCTCTGAAGCTTTAACAATTAATCACATCACACCTACTTAAGAAATTACTGACATAGAACTTAGGCGTCTTAGTCAAAGGTTTAGCACCCATAGAATGTGTTGATATGGGTGCCTATCTGTACCAATTGGGAAGTAAAATGAATTGAGAAGAAGCTGCAGCTGCAGTTCTGGAGCCTGGATCTGGCAATTTGAATGGAATCTAAAACCTTCATCGTAGTTGCTAATTTATGATGACCTTTCCGTGTTCCGTATCTGATTGGAAGGCAGGGTCAGTACGTTCTGCATGAAATCATCATCTTAAGCTGTTATTGTGCTGTTTCATCTTGTATTTTAATTTGATTGATCATCTTGTAATGTTATTTGGAATTCATTGTTTAGTATTTTTCTTAAGTGGTGACTACTCATCAAATTGAAGATCCCACTTTAAGATGCTCTTTGTTTGTTCCTTTATTTTACCCTCAGGCTTGTTATAGTGCATGTTATAATTGACAATTGTACATGTCTTTATTGCTTATATCTGATATCTATTTTGTCTTTGCCATTTCCCTAATCCTGGTAAGATGAACATTAATTAGTTGGTCTATGTCACAGATAGGAAATGAAGATAGGATTCATGTTTACTATGCACGCAGTGAAGATGACCCTAATTTTTACAGGAGATGCTACTGGCTATTAGATAAGTATGTTCTCTCTATATAGCTAATTTTATTTCTACTGCAAGTACTAAAGTTTGATTCTGCATCATATATTTGCTCTAGCTATATTTTTGGTGGTAGCTACACTAATTAGGTGCATATATGTATGTATTGCTTAACTATGGGTATGGACATGCCAAATGAAACCCTTCAGTTTTATCCTGAGATGACTTTAATAATTGGTATGAAAATTAACGGGAGACCAAAGACTACTTAGTGCAATTAAGGAACATCTAATGACATTTTTTCAAAAGATATACTACTGTACAATGACGGAGAAAAGAAGTGATAAATCCTGATTACTTGAGATTTATGGCGTGGTGGTATTGTTTGTTAGGTTTTTTAATGTTGTCACCAGGTGCCCTGATGGAGGGGAGGGTTGAGCAATCTAATAATTCTAACAAACAAATCCTACCTATCAAGATCCTAAAGTCATACAATAATATAACTAGATAGTAAATCACAATAATCCACATAACGGATCCTCCAGAGATTTATTTTAAGAATATACAATCCCATAAATATAGAGCATAACCACTAAAAAGACAGCATCAAATAGTTAGCAAAATAACATAACTAAAATCATTGTGAAACACCCTAACAATACCAACTCCTGTAACTATGATTGTTGGAGCACAATCACCAATTTAGCTATCATGGAAGGTCATCTGCAGCTAGCTAGAATAACTATTGCATCTGTATAATTGAAGGAAACAGGAAGGGTGCCAACATGATGAATACAACAGAAGTCAACATGTTAATAAAACATTAGTATGGTAGCAAAGAAGTCATAAGCTATATGCATCTTATAAATGCATAATCCACCTGGAATAATAAACTGACATCTGATCCATGTTTGGAACTCTCCTAACATACATTATGCATTCTAACTAATTAAATTGAATCAAATCCATGCATATAATGCTTCTAACAGGTACAATATTAATGCGGCCTCAGTAGCAATTAATTGTGCTCATTAAAATCTGAGTATTTGTTGAGATAGCTTGCAAACAGATAACCATGCATAGTTGGCATACTCTGCCAATCATATCAACTAGAATTTGATGGAATTGGATAAAATCAAATTAGAATGAATGATGATTTTTTAACATCAGTGGCAGTATCTTGGTGGTTTCCAAATTCCATTGAGTAGACCTAGGTGGGGGGAATTATGGTGTCTGTCACTGTGAAGAGAAAGAGTTGTTATGTGGGCGATGGAGAAGAATGAAAATGCATGGGTCACAAAGAGTAGGTGATGGAAAGCCTATATCTTGTCAGCCTTGTTTGGAGTAAAAGATGAATGGTCAGGACTTGGGAGGAGAAAGGTCACGAGGGTTTTAAATAATTTCCTATATTAAGCTCATTAGTTATTGGAACCACACTATTATAGGGAACCATTTGTTAGTGGAACTTTTAATAATTGATTCATTGTGTCAATTCTAAAGGTGATCGCTGAGACAGTCTCGGTAAGGGACAATTTGGCCTAGTTGCTAAGCAGTGCTTTTAGGCAACCCTGTTAAAAAGTAACCTTTGTATAGGTGACGTCCAGATTCGCTTTGCAGTTCAAGCATGTCAAAGAAAAACTACTAGTTTTTTATTAATTGTATTTAATAATATGATATTAGAAAGTAACCGTTATTCTCCCTACACCCCTTGTTCATCAGAGCCTCCCACCCTATGTGACTTTTGCCGCCCTTTTTCATCTAATGTAAATGGCTTGCATCAACGTCCAATACCAAGTATATGAACCAAAGTAAAACTATAAAGCGTAAAGCAAAGTAAAAGCGAAATAAAGATCGGCTTTTGATGTGACGTGGGACCGGCAGACATAATACTCCAGGCGGCTCCACAATCATCTATCTGCTACTTGAGGAAAAAGACAACACAGAAATATGGTGGTGAATGCGGGTCACTCATCAGGGAAATAATAACATGATCATTGATCCTGTTCGAGTCAAAGAGGTGGATGATGGGGATGTGGCGCTCTTGTTGACTAGGCGAAGACTCTCGAGGATGTGGATCTCCAATTGACGTGGACCTGCAAACACAACGCCGAGCCGGGGAGGGGTTCTCTGGCGATGACCCTCCGACGCTCAAGTCAGATCTCCGACGACGAGAAAGCAGAGCAATAAGGAAACGAAAACTGTAGCTACAGTAGAAGAATCAGCATACCTCCGTCGAAGTCTGGGGCTCCTTATATAGGGCTCCCTAAAGGCGTGTGCACACTTCTCGAGGTGTGCACGCTCCTCAAAGCATACCTGGAATGGGCGTGTCAGAAAAGCGTACCTGACGCCATACCTCAATAGTCCGAGCATATCTCTGACGTGATAGTGAAAGCTTCCACCGTACGATTGTCTGTCTGACCATGCCGCCAACCATGCCGCCTGTCGGCGACACTAGCCCCTAGGAAGATATTCCCAGCTACTCCTCTTGTCGGTTATTGGGCCGAGCGGGAGAGCCGCTCGGCTAAACTGCTATCCGGCTGATGTAGTGGCCGGGTCGAGCGGGAGGTCCGCTCGGCCCATAGTTCGCCGTCTCGGCTTTGCCTTGTCGAGCAAAGGAGCCGTGCATGTTCTGGCTGGGTGGTGTCTACCGTTCGGCTAAGCGTGACGACCGCTCGACCCTCATCCCTGCCCTGCTTGAGCCCTTTAAGCGTTAGAAGCTTGGTACTTGTCCGAGTGGTAGTAATGCCGGATCGGCTACTCCTCGATCCGATCGGGCTGGTGGGTCGCCCGATCGGAAGAATGTACACAGGGCTTTGACCTTCCACTTGTCATTGACCCTTCACGGGGCGGGCCC
>JBBMJZ010413097.1:8379736-8408730 GCA_037833815.1 Zingiber zerumbet | reverse complement strand
AATTAGTCCTTAAAGAAACACAAAAAGCTCGGT
Organism: Zingiber zerumbet; assembly: GCA_037833815.1. Lineage (NCBI taxonomy): Eukaryota > Viridiplantae > Streptophyta > Magnoliopsida > Zingiberales > Zingiberaceae > Zingiber > Zingiber zerumbet. Next base: position 8,408,697 of record JBBMJZ010413097.1, on the reverse strand, counting down.
GGAGGGGCGTGCGACCGATGGTACACGGAAGGAATGACAATTTCATAGTCGGATGGAAGTTCTTAGATAGATTTTAGGCTTTCAATATTGTCTCCGTCGAACCTGGACTCGGTGGAAATATACTAGAGCCCAGGGATAGACACAGGAGGCTGCGAGGAGCTGGCCATTAAAAACAGAGATGGGGAAGAACAACGAATGAATTAAACAGAAAAAATGAAAGAGCATACAAGAAAGATCACTGGAGAAGAAGAAGCAGCAAGGTGTCACGGAGAGAGCTCAAAGACGAAGGCGTGAGGGAAGAAGACGACGACAATGCACGAGGGGTTTATAAAGCCTCACGGTCGATCGTCCTGGGCCATCCTATCCAAGGTTGCGAAAAACTAGGAGAAGGTCCCATCATTGAATTTAAAAAGGCACTTGTCGCGTCGCCGACGGATATCCGCCTGTCATGTCAAACGTGTGGTGGCAGAAAGGAGGACACGTGGTGCTCAATCACCGGGGATCATTAATGAGGCTTACTTAAAAGGTATGGTTGTGTGCTTGGCCATAATGAGCGAAGATTTGAACGGTCTTCAAGAAATTTGGATGACGTTAGGACATTTAGCCTAAGAGGCGCTAGGAAAGGAGAAAATTTGGCAAATGTTGTCGCTCGTCGCCCCGACTTGGCAGAGATAATGAACTTGCACATTGCCGAACGACCAAGGCATCATCTATTGGGAGAGGCATGATCCGAGTGACAATTATGAACCCGGATTGACGAAACCCAGCTGAATGGCAAATATGCTTATGCCGATCAGAAACTAGGGAGCAACATGTAGGGTCCGATCGGTTGCATAAGACACCGAAGACGCTACTTGTCCAGTCAGTCGGACTTGTAGCCTCCTTTGACTAGAATTGAGGGGGAGGCTTGTGATGCGGCGATAGAGAGAGGCCTACCTGGCACGGGGTCAACTACCAAGGTGGAGGTCAAAGTCAAGGTAGTCAACGCCCGGGTAGCAAAGGGTCGAACGGAGGACAATTGCAACTACCGATCGAGCTAGTCAGAGCCCGGCCGACGAAAGACATGTCCGAGTCGACCACCCGTTCAGCTCGGGATGATACATAAGACAACCGACATTCAGTACGGAGCAGTAGGACGCCAAAGGAGATTGGATACTTGTTCGAATGGAGGACATGTTACTACACGATCATCGCACGGGAAAACAACTGAGGTCAACAAAGTGGAGGGGTCTCGGTCGAGCGGCTACCTCGCTCGGCTAAGCAACGAGACCTGGTCAAGGATGGAGCGGAGTCCTAGCTGAGCGGCTATCCCGCTCGGCCAAGCAACAGGACCACTATAGTCTCGACATCCTTTTGGGCGATAGTGTCGCTTACGCGAGGCATGATCGACAGGTGGATCATACGGAGGAAGCTTCTATTGTCTTGTTAGGAATATGCATGCTCTATTAAGCTATGATATCAGAAGTACTTTCCTGACAGATCCTTTCAGAAGATGTATTGGAGAGCATACTCACGCCTCGAGGAGCGTGCATGTCATCCACCAAGGCTCTATATAAAGAGGGGTCCATTACTGGTGGAGGTACGCGTTATCTACTGTTTGCGCATAGTTCTATAGTTGCTCCACTTTTCTCCACATTCTGGTGACTAATTTGAATGTCGGAGGGCCAACGTCGGTGACCCCTTCCTTGGCTCGACACTGATGTTACTTGTTTTGCTGAGCAGTGCGAGGTCTACATCCGGTCAGTGAAGCCGCTACATCCCTGTCTTTCCACCTTCCCATTTTCAGACAGGATCAGTATGGAATAATTAATTGACTAAAGTTTTAATAAAAACTAAAGTTAACAAACAAAAAAAAGCTAAACAAAATCATTGCCTTATGCACGTAATCATGCGCTCGCCACTATTACTGCCATCTCTCGCAATCGGCAATCGTGCGCTTGCCACCTCCGTCCTCACTTGCTGGTCATCTTGTTCACGAGACCGATGAGTCGTTACCACCAACGGTGATCCTTCCCCATGAAAGAATGATGGCGACGTTTCCTACTTACGCTTGCCATTGATGCGATAATCGAATACTTCTCGCCTTGGCCGCGACGATTGACTGCTACTTGCCCTCTCTACGACGAAGGACGACTAAGGAACAATCAATTGCTGCTTGTCCTCTCTACGACGATCAGCATCTACTCATGCTCGACAAACGAACGACCGTGACTGCTTGCCCTTGCCGTGATGAAGGAATGATCGGCCACTACTCGCCCTCGCTGAATGATCGCTCATTGCTCGCCCTCGTTGAATGATCGATCGTTGCTCCCCCTCTCTACAACGACTGGCCTCTACACACGCTCGATGAACAAACAAACGACCATAGCTGCACGCCCTAGCTGCGGCAAAGAAAAGATCAACCATTGCTCACCCTCACTGCGACAATCATCCCCTGCTCACGCTTGATGAATGAACGACAATAGTCGAATTCTCATGATTCTATTCCCATTTTGATGATGGCGCGGGAATGCATGGAATCACCCATTACCTTTTGGGCATGTTTGGTTTAGGCTTTTCGCGGATAACCAAGGTTATCCACTTATGGTTATCAACGATAATGATAATCGTATTTAGTTTAAGGTTTTTCTAGATTATGAAATTTTTCTTGATTCTAAAACGTCAGCAAACATCATCAATTTGGGCGTCTGACCTGGAATCATAAAATATCGAGTTGTCGAGTAGGGGCGGAGCCATGTTTTGGTTTGTTGGTAGCTGTCCCACCTCAATTTTGTGTAATTATCTCTAGAGGTGTATAAATTAAAAAAATATTAGTCTTGCCACACTAAAAAAAAATAAAATTAGGCAATACTTAAAATTAAAATTATTTTTTATAGGTCAATTTTTCTTCCCTCGTATCTCTCACTGCAACCCACGTCCCCACTCCCCATTTGCATGTTTCCTTGTGAGTACAAATACTAGGGTTGGTTTTTCATTCTTTGAGTGTTGCACGATAACAATTTTTGCCCCACCTGGTATTAGGGGCCAAGCTCTCCCCGATTACCGAGGTTGTTCTCAATTCCAGAGGTTAAATTAAAAAAAAAATCTAAAATTAACCTCTGAACAATTGGAGCATGATCGGAGCCGAGCGCAGTTCGTTAGGACACTTCTGAGCTGGGGGGGGGGGGTGAATTGCTTCTCGTGCTGGTCAATGATGATGTTGTAGTGGATGAAGTCGACGGAAAGCTCCCCAATGCCAACAATATAAATTTACTTGGCATCCACCTCAAGAAAAGGTAACTAATCCAAGGATCTGACCTTCACTCACACATCCACTATCAAAACACTCCTTCTCGGAAATAATCCGGAGGTGAATAAGCCTTTTACAAACTCACACACACTAAAATACAAGAAGAAAGAAACAAGAAGCTAATACAAAAAAGAATCTTACAAGATTACACAATAAAACCCTAGCTTCTTTTTCTTCTTATTTGAGTACACCTCTTGAGATGCTTAGAAGTGCAACAACACTCCTCTCTAAGCCTTCAAGAACTGATGTGTGTCAGTGAGCTCGGTGGAGAAGAAGACCTGTGAGCGATATCAAGCCTTGTCCACCCGAATGCCTTTTATCGGGTTGGTAACAACTAGTTTTTCAAGCTTAATCGACTAGCCTAATCGATTAAGCCTTCCTAATCGGTTACTGTAATCGATTAGGAAGCTTTTTGTTAGTGTGAGAACAGGCTGTAAGTGATTAAGCTCTCTTGCTTAATAGCTTACCAAACTCTCTGTGCATTCGTGAAATCTAGGCTTAATCGATCACCCTGATCAATCAAGTTATGGTAATCGACTAACCTAGTCAATTACCAAACCCTCTGTGCATTTCACGAAAGCTGCTTATTCGATTACCTTAATCAATTAAGCTTTGATATTCAACTAACCTAGTCGATTACCAAATCCTAACTTCCAAACTGAAGTCTAGAGTTCCCTTACCCAACATCCGGTCAACCTTGGCCTGGGAGTCCTCATTTCCTAGCATCTGGTCAATTTTAATCCGCTGGGACTTCTTCACCAAGTATCTGGTCACTCCTTTGACCCACTTGGACTTTTCTCCTTATGCCAAGTATCCGGTCAAACCTTTGACCTACTTGGATTTCCAATTACTAAGTGTCTGGTCAACCTTGACCCACCTGGATTTCCAATGCTGGCTTCACTCACCAGGACTTCTTCACTACCTAGCTTCATTTACTAGGGCTTTTCACACTGCTTAGCTTCACTTACTAGGCCTTTTCACCTGACTTCACTCACTAGGATTTTCCTTTTGCCTAGTTTCACTCACTAGGGCATTCCATCTGCCTGGCTTCACTCACCAGGATTTTCCAACTGTCTGGCTTCACTCACCAGGACTTTCCTTCTACCTGGCTTCATTCACCATGACTTTCCTTCTGCCTAGCTTCACTCACCAAGACTTTCCATACTAAGTATCCAGTCAACATTGACCCACTTGGATTTTCATCTTCTGTCAACCTTCCCGTTGAACTTTCTAGTCAAGTATCTAGTCAACCTTGACCTACTTGACTCTTCTTCTCATTAAACTGGTCAATCCTTGACCATTGTGGAATTACACTAACAATCTCTCCAATCAGATAATTGTAACTGCAATCTCCGTATATTGTCAAATATCAAAACTCAAACATCAATACTCAAGCTTGAGCCAATTCAAGCTTAGTCAAAATGGTCAACCTTAACCTAGGAAAATTGCACCAACATAATCGATTGAGATAGATTGAATCGATTGTATGATCGATTCAAAAATGTTCTATGCATTAAACATACGAATCAATCGATTGATGGATTGATTGAATTGCACTGAATCAAACCATTGATTGATTCCGTGATGCTTTGAGTGAAAACGAAGGCTTCCCAATCGATTGTGATTACTGATAAGTCTACATTTCTGATTTTGATTTAGACCAAAATTGAGAAATGTATAAATAATTATAAATAATTTTAAAAATCATGAAATTTTAGGTATGCATTTCTTATGCCTTATACTTTTAGGGAAAAATATTTTTCGATAAAAATAACCCTTATTTTCAAGAATTGACATGTAATTGAAAACCATTTAAAAACTTCAATATTGTTCAAGTTTATATCTAATGAATCAATGGTGATTCTGATCAAGAGATAGGCTTCACCAAGGTTAAAAAAATGATTTTGAGATGTTGTTCAAAATATAATTTCCAACCATAATCTTTGGGTTAAATGCACATGATTTGTACATTTGCTTTCCCTATGATTGGACAAATGAATGATCCATGAAAAATTCAATATTCTTGACTAAAGTAATGCATCATAACAAGCATTATGACCAAAAGAATTGTTCCTAACCTCTCACTCCCATTTAAACATATTAAGAGAACAAAACAAGGGAAATCCTATGTTTTCGTGAGTGACAAAACAAAGGTTAATGATACTTTAAGAATTTAATCTTTGAAATGATCATGGAGAATTGTTGTCTAGTCAACACAACACATTCCCAATTTGCTTCTAAGAAAACTAAATTCAACTTCAGAAAGAGGTTTAATGAAAATATCGACTAAGTTTGATTTTGACTCAATATAATTGAACACAATATCACCTCGAGTCACATGACTACAAATAAAATGATGATTGACCTCTATGTGTTTGTTCTTGAATGATGGATGATATTTTTTGTCAAATTTATTGTACTCACATTATCACAAAGAATTTGGACATTTTTATAAGTGAGTTTATAGTCTTCTAGAGTATGGGTCATTCACAATAATTATGATACACACTCTCCTATAGCAATATATTCTTCTTCGGTTGGGGAGAGAGCTACACAATATTGTTTCCTACTTGACCAACTTACTAGAAAAGATCCTAAAAATTGGCATCCACCGCTAGTACTTTTACGATCCAATTTGCATCCGACATAATCGAAATTTGTATATTTACTAAATCAAAAGTTTTGATTCAAGGCTACCAAAGGCCTACATTTTGAGTTCCCTTGAGATATCAAAGAATTCGCTTAATGACACTCAAATGTGACTCCTTGTCACGTGATTGATACCTTGCATACATATCCACGATAAATAGTATGTCGAGTCTACTAGCCATGAGATAAAAAAAGACTCCCTATAGCACTACGATACATCTTAGAGTCAACTTCTTTTCTTTCAAGATAACTATCCAATTTAGTACTAGTGGCCATGGAAGTAGATATATCTTTGGCATTTTCCATTCCAAATCTCTTAAATAATTCTTTAGCATATTTAGATTGATGAATGTAAATTTCCTCTTTTGTTTATTTAATTTGTAAACCTAGGAAAAATATCAACTCACTGACTAAACTTATTTCAGACTTATTCTCTATGTGATTGATAAACTCATTTAAGAAATCTTTATTTGTGGAACCACAAATAATGTCATCTACATAGGCTTGGGCAACAAAGATATCATTACCACTATTTTTCAAGAATAAGGTAGGATCAATCTTTCCTCTATGAAATCCTTTTGACACTAAAAATGTTGGCAACCGTTCATACCAAGCATGTGGAGCTTGTTTTAGCCCATATAAGGCTTTTTTAAGCTTATACACGTGATTTGGAAACTCTAAATTTTCAAAACCCTGGTGGTTTCTAAACATATACCTCTTCCTTTATCAAACCATTTAAAAATACTTATTTTACATCCATTTGATACAATTTAAATCCCTTATGAGCGGTAAATGCTAACATCATCCTAATAGACTCCAATCTAGCTACGGGTGCATAAATTTCATCATAGTCCAACCCTTCTATTTAATTGAACCCTCTAGCAACCAATCTAACTTTGTTTCTTACAACTACTCCATTATCATCAAGTTTGTTCCTAAAGATCCATTTTATATCAATAATTAATTTTTCTTTAGGCCTAGGAACTAAATCCCAAACTTGACTTCTCTCAAATTGAGATAATTCATCTTGCATTGTCAAAATCTAATATGTATTAAGCAATGCATTATCAATGGTTTTTGGTTCAATTTAAGAAATTAGAGCTACGTGACTTCTTTCTTTTCTAAAGTAAGATCAAGTTCTCACTCCTTGTGTGATATCTGTTGATGCACTCGACCTCTAGGGTTTCGATGTTTGATAATATACCTAAGTCTGGTTAGTTTGACTAAGGGTTGATCCAAATAGGACTTGATGTTTGGAAGAGAGAAGTCTAGTCAGGGCTAGATGGCTAGCAAAGGTAAGTCCTAACCGACGGATAGGCAGGTGAGAAGTCTACTGAGTGACTAGTCCTAACTAGAGATTAGGCAAAGTGGAAGTCCTGTTGAGTGAAGTCGGACCCTAATGAGTGAAGTTAGGTAGTGAAAGTCCTGGTGAGTGAAGTCGGGTCCTAGTGAGTGAAGCTAGGTGGTGGAAGTCCTGGTGAGTGAAGCCAGACCCTAGTGAGTGAAGTTAGGTGGTGGAAGTCCTGGTAAGTGAAGTCGGGCCTTAGTGAGTGAAGTTAGGTAGGGGAAGTCCTAGTAAGTGAAGCCGGAACCTAGTGAGCGAAGCTAGGTGGAGGAAGTCCTAGTGAGTGAAGTTAGGCAATGGAAGTCCTAGTGTGTGAAGTTAGGCAATGGAAGTCCTAGTGAGGGAAGCTATGCAACCCTAGAGGGAGATAACCCTAGGTTATATATGAGCGACTGATTTCCGGTCGACTGCGCACGGTCGACTGGACCAACGAATCTTGAATTCTGTTAATACTATTTTACTTTACCATTTTATCTATTGTGCTAATTAAGTGTTGCAGGGAAGTTCAGCTAGGTCGATGGGCCGACCAGATAGCTCGCACGAAGTTCAGACAGGTCGACGGGCTGACCGAATATTTGGCAAGACGGTAAGTTAAGGTAAGTCACTGGAGGGGAGTGACTTGGTGAGGACGCGCTCCCCGTTTAAGGGAACAATAGGTGTCGATGCAACTTAGATCCATTTTAGAAATCTAAGTTGAGATCTTGACTAGATTCTGGTCTCGAGGAGACAGAATCTAATTACTACTCTGTTTTTATAATTGTGTTAATTTTTGTTTTGCAGGGTAGTATAATGTTTATTGCCTCAGACTAATTTTTTTCTTGCAGGAAAAATCTTTGCTGGAAAAAGTGGTTCGAGCGCCCGGAAAGCAAGAGTCTATCTCGTTGCAAACATGGAGTGCGCTAATTGGCTGGGCCGACGTCACAGTCCAGGTGCTCGGATTGGGTTCCAGGTGCTCAGAGCTACCTATATAAGGAGCCTTCCGCCAGAGCATGAAATACAACTTTCTACCATGATTACTTTATTGCGCACTGCTCTAAAGACGCTGCGAAGCACCTCCGACAACCTGCTACTCATTTTTAATTTCCTTGTTGTCGATAATTTAGTTTTATAGTTCTTGTACTAATCTTCTTAACTCTTTTTATGAACTATTAGTAGATTGTCCAGCGAAAGCACTCGACGAGTGCAGGCCTTGGAGTAGGAGTCAATAAAGGCTCCGAACCAGGTAAAAAACTTAGTATGTTAGCATCGTTCTTATTTTTCTCTTTCCGCTGCTTACTTGATTAAGTTTCAATGATCGCTATTCACCCCCCCCCCCCCTCTAGCGAACTTTACGATCTAACAAGTGGTATCAGAGCAGGTTCCGCTCTGATTTGGTGCAACAACCAATTAGGCAAAGAGGGTGAAAGTTTGTTTCTCTTTTCTCATTTTCTCGATTTTAAGATTTTCGACATAATCCAAATTGGTATCATTACCTCTTTTGAAACATTTTTTTCATTGCAACCCAATCTAATTTGGTGCAATATCAATTCAGTTTTAATATTTTTATTTTTATCCCACACTACTAATCCAAGACCAAAAGTCTTGGTACCATCTCTGTTTATTTTTTGTGTGCAAGACCAATGGCCCAAAACGAGGGACACAACATTATCCGTCCTCTCCTCTTCAATGGCGATGACTTCCCATACTGGAAGAAGCGAATAGAAGTCTATCTAAAGATCGATTTCGACCAGTGGTTCAACATTACTAGAGGCTACAAAGCTCCTATTAACAACTCCGGAAATCCAATGGATCCGGAACATTAGAATCCGGAAATGAAGAAGAAAGACCAGACCGACATCAAAGCTCTCAACACACTACAATGCGGGCTAACAAAGGAGGAACTGAACCGCATCGGCCTACATGAAAATGCAAAGGAACTGTGGGACAAGCTCATCGAACTGCACAAGGGAACCAGCGACGCGAATGTAACCAAACGAGATCTTTACTTAAATAAGTTATTTAATATTAAAATGCAGGAAGGAGAATCTGCAAACCAACTCAACACGAGGATAAAGGACATCCTCAACGGGCTTCACACCATTTTCCACCAAATGGAGAACCGCAATCTAAAAGGGTACGTTCTAAATGCATTTCCTTGAAATGCACTGTGGGCATCTATCGTGGATGCTTACAAGATTTCAAAGAATCTTTCTAAATTAAAACTTCACGAATTATTTTTGTGAACTCGAACTCCATGAACAGACTAACTCAAAATAGACCGAGAAAGGAATTGCCTTTTTTGCAGGTTCCTCCAAGGAAAAGTCAAAAATCAAGTCTGAATCTGAAGGTGAGTCTAACTAATACTCATAAGATGAAGAATACCTAGTGAACTTGGTAAGAAAAATGTTCACCAGGAGAAAGAATAACTTCAGAAGAAATGACTTGCGGAAGATCAACTCCATAACGACCCAAAAAATGTGATCTGCTTTGGATGTAACAAGGGTCACTATAAGAACGAGTGCCCAAAGCTGAAGAATGACAAAAACAAAACAATCAAGAAGAAAGCACTCAAGGCGACATGGGACAAATCATCAGATGAATCGGATGCTGAAGATCAGAAGCATCGAAGCTACCTCGCGTTGATGGCCCACGAATCAAAATCAAAGGACGAATCAAAAGACGGGTCCAAACCCGAATCAAGCCACAAGTTCGAACTCGTTTCCGAAGGTTCTGATGAGATATACTTTAATTTAAGCAAAAAGTTTTTTAAAGCATCGCATGCTTAAATAGAAAATTAACTGAAAACGAAAATTAAAATAAAATACTCCTTGAAGAAAACCAACAACTCAAGGAACAGATTGAAAATCCAAATCAAGTTGTAAAACTTGAGGAGGAAAACTCAATATTAAAAATTGGAATTAATAAACTTAAAGGGTTGTTAGAAAACTTTACAACTAGATCTAAAAACTTATATTTAATTCTAAAAAATCAAAAAGGTGTATACAACAAATCTGGACTTGGATACAAGCTCAGTTCAACAAATAAATCATTTATATCACTAGTAACTCAAAAAAAAAATACAAACTAAAGCTTGGGTTCCAAAATCGTGTCTAACCACGCAAATGGTAATTAATCAATACTATATATCCAAAAATAAAATATATTATGTAAAATCAAATAACCCGAATCTAAATCCAAAGTCTCAAACTAAATCAACTAAATTAAAATTGAACCATAGAAAGAACTACAGAACTAACTCAGACCCAAACTATCATCAAGTCTACTATAATTACAAGAGTAACTGACATAAACTCAAAATCAAAACTTAAGAAATCCAAATCAATAATTCAGGGAGGCTTTATTAGTTGGCACCTCCAAAAATAATCTACCTGGCAAGGTAATTTGGATTAGCTTAAAAAGGGACAAAAGTTTAACTTGACCTACGGTACTTGTGAAGTTTTGGATGATAGTAGGTTAAAGAAGCTCTGTCTATGCATGTCTAGGAAGATATAACTTCGAACTGGTGCATTTGACTTAGTGGAACTAACTGAAGCTACCCCTTACAGATCCTAACTAGTTAGACCAAGGTTTTGTACTAAGTTCAATAGATGAGACTATTTGAAAAACCTTGAAGGCGTGGTTACTCTAATGATGTTCAGGTAACTCACCATAGCCTAGAAGTTTATCCAAAAAATGTATGTGTGTTGAACCCAAAGCTAAACCTGAATCTAACACAAAATTAAACAAAACCCTGAAATTAAATGTAACTCATCTCATAAAAATTATAGGATTCCCTGATTGAAAACATAGATCGGGTGAGATGACTAAGGACCAAAATTTAAATTTCTAATTAAATTCAGAATTTAAAATAATTTAAAAATTAAATTAACTTAAAAACTAAATTAACTTAAAAATTTAAAATAACTTTAAAATTAAATTAACTTAAAAATTGACAAATTAAATTAACTTAAAATTTTAAAATAACTTAAAATTTTAAAATTTAAATTAACTTAAAATTTTAAAAATTAAATTAACTTAAAATTTTAAATTTTAAAAATTAAATTAACTTAAAATTTTAATTTAACTTAGAATTAAAATTTAAGATTAAACTCAGTTGATCTTAACTCCTACCCATTATAAGAAACCAAGTAGATTTTGGACTGTGGTTGCTCCAAACACATGATTGGGGATCACACCAAATTCACTCAATTAACCTACAAAAGCTTAGGAATAGTTGCCTTTGAAAACAACGGCAAACTCAAGGTAATTAGGATAGGTAATATTGAACTCAAAACTGATTTTACCATTAAGAAAGTATTACTTATTGAAAATTTCAAATACAACCTTCTTAGTATTAGTCAATTGTGTGATTCTGGATATAAGGTTAGGTCATTTCCCTTGAATGCTTAATTAAGCCTTAGATAACTCTACTATAAGTCTAAAAGGGTTTAGAAAAGGCAATATTTATGCAATTAACCTAACCACTTCTTCACTTAAGTGTTATTTAACACAAAAAGAAGAAACCTGGTTATGACATAGAAGAATGTTATATACAAACTTTAAAAATATAAGTAAATTAAATGGATTAGTTAGAGGCTTATCAAAATTACCCAACTTAGACTCAACAATCTATAATGCTTGTCAACAGGGAAAACAAACAAAATCTACTTACAAACCAACTAATCACTTCAAACAAATTCAATATTAGAACTATTGCACTTAGACCTGTTTGATTCCCATGAGATCAAATCAATAAATGGAAGCCTATATTGCCTAGTAATAATAGATGATTACTCTAAATTCATCTGGGTAAAATTCTTAAAATATAAAGATGAAACATTTGAAATCTTCACTCATTTTTGCAAACAAGTTGAAAATGAAAAGGACTTAAAAATTAAAAGAATCAGAAGTGACAACGGAGGTGAATTTAAAAATCACAACTTTAACCAATTCTTTCTTAAAAATGGTTACCATCACGAATATTCATGTCCTAAAACACCTTAACGAAATGGAATAGTAGAAAGAAAAAATCGAATTCTACTTGAAGCCTCTAGGACAATGCTAAATGAGTATAACTTATCAAAATATTTCTGGGTAGAAGCTGTTAGCACAACCTGCTATATACAAAATCGAACCACAATAAATAAAATTAATAATAAAATATTCTTTGAAATATATCATAATAAATAACCTAATATTAAATACTTTAAAGTATTTGGTTGCCCAGTCTACATACTAAATATAAGAGAACATTTAGGAAAATTTACCTTAAAAATAGAAAATGGAATCTTTATAGGATACTCATTAAACACTATAGGTTATAGAATATATAATAAAGTTACATTGAGAATTAAAGAACCCTCAAATGTGAAATTTGAAGAGTCCAACCAAAACTTAGAACAAACTAAGATTCAGCCAATTGATTTTATTCAAGGCAACACCAGTCAAGGGGGAGCTGGTGAAAACTTAAGTCAGGAAGAAAAAGACCAGCTTCAAGTGAATGAACCTCCTAGAACCATAAGAGTCAACCCAAATCATCCAGTTGACCAAATAATTGGTGACCCAAACCTAAGGATTCAAATCAGGTCATCCTTCAGAAACCTAAGTCAGATATCCCTAATCTCCAAAATTGAACCCAAAACGATAGTTGAATCTTTACTTGATCCAGACTGGATCATAGCTATGCAAGAAGAGCTAGCCCAATTTGAGAGAAACGAGGTCTAGGATTTAGTACCGCCACCTAAAAATAAAAAGATAATAGAAACAAAATAGGTATTCAGAAATAAATTAAGTGAAAATGGAGAGGTTATTAGAAATAAGGCTAGATTAGTTGCTAAAGGATTTAGTCAAGTAGAAGGACTTGACTATGATGAAACATATGCCCTAGTAAAATGCTACTTAGCTATGCAGCCCATAAAGGATTTAAACTTTATCAAATGGATGTAAAATTCACCTTTTTAAATGGGCTAATTAAAGAGGAAGTTTATGTAAGTCAGCCACCTGAGTTTGAGAGTTTAGATCATCCTGACCATGTATTTAAACTTAAGAAAGCATTATATGGTCTTAAGAAAGCACCTAGGGCATGGTATGAAAGGTTAACCTCTTACCTAATTTCCAAAGGGTTCAACCAAGGACAAATTAACCCAACTTTATTTGTCAAATCAATCAACCTAGATATTTTTATAGCTCAAGTATATGTAGATGATATAATATTTGGATCAACCAATTTAGAATTTTTACAAGAATTTATAACTCTAATAGAACAAGAATTTGAAATGAACCTAGTAGGTAAACTAACTTACTTTTTAGGGTTACAAATTAAACAAACAAATGAAGGCAACTACATTTATCAATAAAAATATATTAAGGAATTACTTAAAAAATTTGGAATGGAAAACACTAAAGAAAAAAGACACCTATGGCAACTAACACAACCTTAGATGATGATCCAAATAGAAAATTAATTGACCTAAAATACTATAGGAGTGTCATAGGTAGCCTACTATACTTAACTGTAAGTCGACCTGATATTTTATTTGTAGTTAGTATGTGTGCTAGATACCAAACCTGTGCTAAAGAATCACATTTAACTAACGTCAAAAGAATTTTTAGATATCTCAAAAGGACTTCGAATGTAGGAATTTGGTATCCTAGATCACCCAATTTTGAACTCATAGGCTACTCTAACTCAGACTATATTGGTTGTAAACTGGACCGTAAAAGTATAAGGAGTGGGTGTCAGCTACTTAGCTCATCACTTGTCAGCTGGTTTAGTAGGAAGCAACACTGTGCTGTCTTATCTACTATTGAGGCAGAATACATAACTATAGGAGAATATGTTGTCCAATTATTATGGATGATACACACTTTGAAAGATTTCAACCTAAACTTTTACATATATAAAAGTACTAATTGATAATGTTAATTTAATTAATTTAACCAAAAATCATGTGCATCATTCAAGAACTAAACACATTGAAATTAGACATTACTTTATCAGGGATCATGTCACTAAAGGCGACATTGAACTCAAATACATTGAGTTCAAGTCAAACTTAGCTAACATATGCATTAAACACCTCCCTGAAAGTGAATTTAGTAATCCGCGTTGATAATTAAGAATGTGTTAGATAGACTAGGACTCTTAAAATTGTTTTCAATTTTTTTTTAAAATTCTAGGGTAAAATTCTTTATTTTTCTCAAAAACTTCTCTTATTTTTAGAATTTTCAAAATTAACTTTAGCCTTAGTCTAGATCAAATCCTTAGAAAGCATGCTCTTATAGGTCTAGAACTTGAGTATCTCACCAACACACTAAAACTACCTTATTTGTGTATTGTTAAACTTAGAAATGGGTGAGATGCATAGGTAGATTACTTGGACTTAAGATGTTTACATCAGTGCATCAATACAAGTCCAGGCGTTAAATACCAAACTAACAGCAATCAGGTTAAGGTTTTTAGCTTAGTCAAACACTAACTGAATAAATTAACTTAATCAGACTAACCAAGTGAAAACTGTTATCTTCTAATAGTTAGTAAGTAACAAATGGTTAGACAGTTAAGGACACTTTTTAATTGTTTATTTTGAATTAATGTCAAGTTCAAGGGGAGGATTAATAACTTTAAATATTTAAAGTATTTTTATAAATTACTTCATTTTTTTTATTAATAGTTTTAAAGTTGTAAAGTTTTAACCTTACAAACTTCAAAAGTATTTTAAAAGATGACTTTTAAAAATCTGTTTGACAACTGTTTAAGTTTTTTTCTAATATTGTTTAAAAGATAATTTTAAAAACTTCAGTTTTACCATCCATTCATTTTTTTAAACATGTCTTATATCTTTTTCAAAGTTTCAATTTTGAAAAAGGTTATCAAATTATTTTTAAAATATTTCTTGTTTTTATTTTGAAAACTCTTTTATTTCTGTAAAAACCTTTTTTTGAAAACCTTATAAAAATTAGTAAATTCTGAAAATAATTTTAAATCTTTTAAGTTATTTTTACAAAAATTTAGACTTATCATATTCTTGTTTTTTAAAAACTAAGTAGATGTTGAAAACAATTTCAAAAACACTTTATTAACTTAGTTTCTTCAAGTTAATTAACTTTTTACCTTTGAAAGATACTTTATAAGATTTTTCTTCAAGTTCATTGACTTATTTTCTAAGTTAAACTCCCTAAGTAAACCTGACTATTTTTCTACTGTCAAGTTTTTTTGGTTAGCCAATTTTTCCGTGAATTGTCTACTTCTATTTTTTTTTTTTTTTTTTTGATAAATGTCAAGGGGGTTAGGTGGTTTAAGTTAGCAAAATATCAAAGACGTAACATTAAAACAAGACTAACTTAAAAACCATGTCATTTTTTACATGATTTTTTTTCCTAACTTAACCAAGGTTGTTATTGCATCAAAAAGGGGAAGATTATTGGTGCAGGTTACACTACAATCTAACTCAGGTTTTGATGAATGACAAAGTAAGTTAAGTTAGATTTATTGTAATCTAACAAGTTAACTAAGTGTGCAAGAAAAGTTCAGATATGTCAACGGGCTGACCGAATATCTAGCAAGAAATCCAGCTAGGTCGACGGGCTGACCAAATAGCTGGTATGAAGTCCAGATAGGTCGACGGACTGACCGGATATCTGGTACGAAGTCCAGCTAGGTCAACGGGCTGATCGAATAGCTGGCACGAAGTCCAAACAGGATGATGGGCTGACCGGATGTTTGGCAAGACGGTAGTTAAGGTAAGTCACTAAGGGGAGTGACTTGATGAGGATGTGTTCCCCGGTTGAGGGAACAGTAGGCGTTGATCTAACTTAAATCCATTTTGGAAATCTTAGTTAAGATCTTGACTAGATTCTGGTCTCGAAAAGATAGAATCTAATTACTACTCTATTTTTATAATTGTGCTAATTTTTGTTTTGCAGGGTAGTATAATGTTTATTGCCTCAGACTAATCTTTTTCTTGCAGGAAAACTCTTTGCTGGAAAAAGTGGTTCGGGCGCCCGGAAGGGATCCGGGCATCTGGAACTGGTCAGGGCACCCGGAAAGCAAAAGTCTATCTTGTCGCAAATGTGGAGTGCACTGATTGGCTGGCCCGACGTCACCGTCCAGGTGCTCAGAAGGAATCCGAGCGCTTGGAGCTACCTATATAAGGAGCCTTCCGCCAAAGCATGAAATACAACTTTCCACCACGATTGCTCTCTTACGCACTGCTCCAAAGATGCTCCTGCGACGTTGCAAAGCACCTCCGATAACCTGCGACTCATTTTTAATTTCCTTGTTGTCGGTAATTTAGTTTTATAGTTCTTATACTAATCTTGTAACTCTTTTTACGAACTATTAGTGGATTGCCTAACGAAAACACTCGATGAGTGCAAGCCTTAGAGTAAGAGTCGACAAAGGCTCTGAACTAAGTAAAAACTTAGTGTGTTAGCATCGTTCTTATTTATCTATTTCCGCTGTTTACTCGTGCTATCACCATTGGTCTTTTATAGGGTAATTTATAACGTTACACGAGCCAATATGGTTTAGAACAAATCTAAACCCTAGATTTGTTTCCCTTATGCATCCACATATAATAGAGTCTTTTTTTCATGTATTTATTCACAACATGCATTCTTATAAAATAATATAAAACAACCATCAAACCTTAAACTTTAAATATGAGACTAAAGTCTCGTGCACCTCCTTTCTCCCTTTCAGTTTTTTTTCCATTCATATTTTTCCAACAAATGGAAAATTTGTTCCGTGGCTCGTCCAATTCATCCTTTCGAATAGAGCATAAGATAAACATGATTCAAATGAATGAAGCTGTGAAGCTCAGGATTCAAATGCTCATTTAGATAAAATAATAAAGCAAGATCGTCATTAAACCATAAGTACTAATTATGATTAATTAAAAGCAACATAACAAAATAAGTAAAGAATTTATAGACAATAAGATATTAGATACAATTTGCAATTTATTGACGAGTTAATCCGGCTCATTATTTGACCCAGCTCATTATTTGCACATTGTCGAGTTAATCCGGCCCATTATTTGACCACGCCGTAGAATTATAATTGCCATTTGATACGGCCCATTATTTGCACATTGACGAGTAATCCAGACCATTAATTCGCATTGAGGAGTTACTCTGGGCCGGGCCGGACCGGCCAGTCCATATAGAAACTTAGGGCAAACCGTGCAAGGCGTGAGTTGGCCGGGGGATCGCCCGTGTATATAAATAAACGAACACCAGCCGCGGTTCTTCTTCTTCGAGGAATTAGGGTTTGGCCAGGTCCTCTGTCGCTGTTGATCTCGCGCTTTCTCCCTGAGGTTTGATCTTTATGTTCTACTGATTTCAGTTTTAGATCTCTTTTTCTGATGATTTCTTTTTGTCTGATAGTTTTCTGCTGGCCTTTGTTCTCTATATTGTATTCCTTTTAGTTCTTGACTTGCTTGCTCTTGTATCTGTAGAGTGCGTTTTTATAACTTGTTTAGCATGCGGATAAGGGAAGACGTTGCGAAAATGTCTTTGTTCCTACTGATCGGGATTGCGTAAATATGATGTAAAAAAATGTTGTTTACTCTAGATTTTCGAAATCTTTTTCGACTTCTGTTTTGTTCTTTAGACACAAAAAAATTACATGGTTGCAATGATCTTATAATTCCTTTGGCATACAAGTATTCTTGTGTCGTTGCCTGAGCATTGCCTGTGCATTTCAGTTGAATTAGGAAGTCACTGGGTATTTTTTATTGTTAAATTCAAAAAAAATTAGAAGCTTGACCTTTGATTTTTCTGTTTGACTCACAATTGCATGATCTCAACGTTGCATTGAATTGGATTCAATGCCAAGTTCTGTGGTTTTTACTCCTGCTTTTTAGATGTATGAGTAGTGAGCAAGGTTTGATCCTTTAGTTGGCTATTACCAGTTTAGGACGGTATTGTGGCTTCTCTGGTTAAGGGAGTGCATACTCTCAACCATGCTGATAGCATATTGATATCCTTGCTGACCATCTTTCACACAATCTCTTACTATTCGACCAGTGCTAAGCCCAACTGATGGATGAGCTGGGTCTAGGATGACAGTAGAAATAATTAAATATCACAAATATAATTGGGCCACATTATTGGAAGCTGAACCATGATAATCCAGTTGATACAGTCGGGTTCTTTTGCCTTTTTAGTGCATTGAAGCTCTTGGCTTGGGTCCAACCATGAATAATGAATCAGATATTCATCTTTTTTTTGCATGTGAAATGTGTTTAGATTTTGTGTCATATCTAGGCAAAATTGAGGGGAATTTCAGATTACATTTGGAAGGTTTCAGCTTTTACATCCTTTATTTTTCAATGACTTCATGTTTAGTATTAATCTATTTGTTAAGAAACCACAACAAATTAATGTCTGCCTAACCAAAATCTCTATTGTCGTAGCATGAACAACCCTTTTCTTTCTGTGCTCATTGGATTGTGGTTATGGTTTCATTTTCTCATCTGCTAACAGGATCAGTTCAGGTTTTTGCACACTTGGTAAGGATGGTGAGAGTTAGTGTCCTTAATGATGCTCTTAAGAGCATGTACAATGCTGAGAAGCGTGGAAAGAGGCAGGTCATGATAAGACCTTCCTCGAAAGTGATTATAAAGTTTCTCCTTGTCATGCAGAAGCATGGTTAGTGCTTTCCGAAATACTTTAGTTCTGATGCCACTAGCATTTCATTCCCATAATTCTTAATTTTCTGTTTCAACAGGCTACATTGGTGAGTTTGAGTACGTCGATGACCACCGTGCTGGTAAAATTGTTGTTGAATTGAATGGCAGATTGAACAAATGTGGTGTTATTAGTCCTCGCTTTGATGTGGGTGTTAAAGAGATTGAGTCTTGGACTGCTAGGCTGCTTCCATCACGGCAGGTAATTTTAGTTTGCTCTTGATCTTCTACATCAATGTTCTCAGAACATAGAACCAGAACATAGAATGAAATATTAATGTTACTATTTTGATGGTTTAATTTGTTATACTTGTCAACTGATTTACATTGATTATGTTTCTGCAAGTGCTAAATGTTTAAAAAATTAAAATATTTGGTAAAAAAATTGCTACCGCAAAGCTGATACTAGATCGTTAGTGATTGGCCTAACTACTACTCCAAAACACTGGTACATTGGTCCACCTTAGTGATTTATTAAAACCTAGTAGCCAAGGCTGTAAACTAACTAAATGTTCGTGAGCGACCTTAATAAGAGCTTATGTATGTTTCTCCATTATGAACATGCTCAATTAAATTAACATTACTCCAATAAGCTTGAACAACTCATTAAACTAAATGAACAAGAGCTAAAACACATGTGTTCAGCTCATTAATGCTCGCTCGTTAACGTTTGTTAAATAGAGATTGAGTTGTTTGTCAACAGTGTTTATAAATAATATCCACAAACCATGCTAATTAATTAGGCTCCTATAAAACTTCAAATTAAGAGTTTGACAACCTCTACACTAATTGACCTTAAGTGAAGCTTGAACGAAGCTCAATGTTACAATCCACCTAATTTCAAGTTCAAGAGAGGTACTTATCCACCTTTTGCTCTCTCTTAACTCATGGTTTTTGAAAGGAAGATCATTCTAGATAACTCTTTAGACATTGGGTCAAGTTAATCTCAATTTTATATTTGGGAGGAGGGTGCCTAGAAATAGCTCTCTATCTTTCACTTGTAAACCATCCTCAAGAATATCCTTAATAAAGTTAAGCTCTCTTTAAATAACCTTTTTCACAGTTTGGTTAATTTAAGGTCTAATTACCTTACCAAATAATATTGAACAATACAAAACTATGGCCGGCTTGACTTGTTTACACATGATAATTTTGAATTAATCTGTCAAAGAACTACGTAGCTGTAATCTAATTTTTATGATATACTTCATAGTCTTGGAGTTCCATTGATGCATAATGCTAAACTGTCATGTTTTTGAACTGAAATATGCAGTTTGGTTACATTGTGCTGACTACATCTGCCGGTATCATGGATCACGAAGAAGCAAGGAGAAAGAATGCTGGTGGCAAAGTGCTAGGGTTCTTCTACTAGTTCAGTTTTCGATTCTCTGCATTGGAAAAAAAATTGGATTTTGATTGGCGTATCTGTTCGCTTTCATGTTTTGCTCTTAAGATTTCTATTCGGTTGGATTATTTGGTGCCGCCTGCTTCCATTCAAAAGATAAATTAGAAATTTATTTTCTAGTAGTCACGACAGAAATTTTTAAGGAAACTTCCCTTTAATTGTCATAGCTTTGCAGGCTTCCACCAGTAGAAGGCACTAGTTGTGAGGACTTTACTCTTCTGGATACGGCTGCAACATGAGCTGCATGAGATACTTGTATTTATGAATCCCTTTGTGTGTCTCCGCTTTGATCGAACACCGTAACTGTGACTGCATAGAGCTCTTTCAGCCTTTGTGTCCTCGTCTTGCTCGAATCCTGTTGTTTTTACTCTTGGGAGCAACCTTAACTTGGGTGGAGAAATCATTTCCTCCTTTGACAAGATCTTCAATCTACTTCTCCTTGATAAACATTGCAGTGGCCCTTCTTGTTGTGTCACCTTCAATTGTACTCCCAATCATAGTTTGAAGAATTGCAATCAATTTGGGATCAGAATCAGACGGTAGAAACTTATGATTTTATTATTGAGTGTTGGATAGGATGATCAAATTGACACATTCCAAATTCTCTTTGATGTTTGTGTCCCGTTCGAGAGAAAGGATCACCGAATCCTAAATTGCAGTCGAAGAAGTACGCTTGAGATGCATAAATTTTGAATCGTTTTGTTACATAAAATCGTTGTCAGACCAATTTATAATCAGTGGCCACTAGAATTGTAAATGAGTTAAATGTCTGTGAACAAAATTTAATATTAGTTTGAACACATTTAATTTGTCAATGAATAATTTATAAATAATATACACAAATAAAATATTTGAAACATTTTTATATGAGTATTTATCAAACTCATTAATCAAATAAATAAATTAAAAAGTTTACAAATTTCAATTAATCAAATTAGCTCAAATTAAAAACTTAATAACATCAAAACAAATAAATCTAAAAGCAAACTAAATCAAACTTAAATAACCATTTTTAACAACTTGATTTCATTTTTACCTTATCAAAAAGCTTAAAGAATACACAGTTCGACTCCTTTACCGCCCTAGTCACTGCTTGATGCATTAAATACGTATTTGTGGAATTTCTTTGTCAGTTTTGTCACTTTCTGTAATCAAAATGCTGTGTTAGTGTATCAGAAACTGAAATATATTTACAGAGACTATCCCAAAATTGTCTTATGATCAGATCAACACTGATTGATCATAAAATTCGCATTTGCGTTGTATAAAGTCATAGGTGAGGTGCAGTTGCTAGACACGAACAAACACGGCGTTGACAACTTCTTTCAAGTTTTTGCATCCCAATATTTCCATCTCCAGATTCAACGCCATTATCGATTTTTCAGTTGTCTTGGCTACGATGCACCTCTTGAAACCCAGTTTAGCAACAGCTATTACTCTCTTGTCCATTCTTGGAACCTTCAGAAAAGTTGAATTGCAAACAAGGTCAAGGTTTTCAAAGAACATTTGAAAATACTAGCAATGATAACCACAACTACAAAAGACAGATTCTCTATCATTGATATCAATCTCCATATGAATGATCATGCTCCACAACAGTACACACAATAGGTGAAAATCAAAGCTCATTATTCTGAAATTACAGTAGCTAAGATTGTAAGTTGGAATTTCAGTCTTGACTTTGGTGTTTGCATTGACGTTTCAAAACAGGTGATGGATTGGAAGTTGAAAGAAAAAAGAGGTGAAGTAGGAAGAAAACATTATTTGTACCGACTCGGTAATTTACTGAAACATACGTTTCGACCATTTCGTACAACTCGATATGAGATTTCAAACTACGGTGTAATTATAGGAAAGAAGATAATTCTCCATAGAACCAAGTCTTCTAGATTATTTTAATTATATTACAATATTGGATTATTAGTTTTTAAAAATATATAAAAGAACTTGCAGCGATGGAGAAACTATTTGGGCTGATATTACTTACAGGACGAAGTTCACCGCCCAGCCCAACCTCTCCAATGAAAGCAACATTGTTAGGGATAGGGAACTCCAAGAAACTGAATAAATGAAGTCCTTCAGTTGTCTTTCAACTAAATGTTAGAATAATCAAAGATTCCAGATGCTGTGTAAGAATATTACAGTACAAAATATATGAAATAATGCTGATGAATGAAACAAAAACATGATGTAGACAGTCAATAGTTTCAGAAAAATGAATTGCACCGCAGTTGAGCTCGTTCTAGGTATAGATAGAAGTTGATTAAAATGCAGGATTAGCTATTAACATATAGAAAAAGACATGAGGTCTTCAAATAATTGTTAAACTTGGTATAAATATGTCAGATACCTATGTGGCTCGCATCTTGCTTGGTCCATCTAACCCGCTAGTATGCATTTGGCCAATTTAGTTCCTCTTCACAACCCAACCTAACTTGTTTGATCGACTCAGTGTGAAGGAATTCAACGATGAGGTTTGATGAGGTTAGTGTTTGGGAGTGTGGTGCTCACAAGGCTAGAAAGTATTTTAGAGGCACGAGTGTGCATTATAGTGCAAGAAGTTATAAGTGAGTATTATTTAGCAGAAGTCAGGAGTGCACGTATTTTGGTGACAGATTTACTTTTCACCCAATCTTGATGGCGCCAAATTGTTGGATAGAAGGATCTCATCTATTCAACTTTGTAACCAGTAGCAACGATTAAAAGTTTCTAAAAATCTTATCTATAATTTACACCCATTTCCATCTAATTAAACAAACTCTATTCTGATCTTTGATGGGGTTACAAAGGATTAGAGGTATTATACATGCTAAATATCTTTTCTCAGACTCAGGAAGTTGGATGTACCAAAACAAACCTTCAACTCTCACCAATATTACTTGTGTAAAAAATAATTTCAGGCACCAACCAAAGAATTCTAAGTCAACTATAACTAATTCACATTAGATGGATACTTGTATACCTGCTACAAATTGCAGCCGCAATTGCCAGGTCTCCTGCAGTCTCGTTCAACTGAAATCCACTCACAACATTCAGAAAGATGGCCTGTGGAAAGAATTGAAAATTGTTAGACTTTCCTTTCCTATCAGCAATATTATAGGCGTTGTGATGAACTTTCCTTTGAGGGAAAGGATACCAAAAGATAGATAATAGTTTGATTTCACACTGGTTTAATCAGAAACTTTCTGACTGTTGGCCTAGTAAAAGTTCACTTTCAGATTCAAAAGTCCTGAAAACAGTATTGCATCAAAAAAATGATCCAGCAGATACTCAAGCAGATATAACATAGTTCAAAAACAGCAGTTCACCAATTCATAGGAAAACAGACTAGTAGCCTATCATGACTTAGAAAGCCTTACATATAAGAAACAGAAAATCAGTATTTTAAGACTAACGGCAAGAAATAAAACTTACATTTTCTTGAAGCTTCAGGCCAACCTGCTTCATTAGAACCTTCAGAGAAAAAGGTTTTGTATGTCAGAGGCGAATAAACTGTCTAGTTTAGAAATCAGATGATAGTTTAAGAACAAGAATTGAAATGCCCTGGAAAAGGCCATCTTTGCTGATTAGTGTCAACTGAACAAGTAATGCAAAGCATTCTATAGTACACAAGACCTATTAACAGGAGAGAAGCAAGACCTTGAATTGTTTACCCATGCATGCTCTAATTAGACAAATTTCCAGTTACATTAGAATCTCGTTAGAAGGGGAGCCTTGGCGCAACGGTAAAGTTGTTGCTTTGTGACCAAAAGGTCACGGGTTCGAATCCTGGAAACAACCTCTTGCAAAAAGCAAGGTAAAGCTGCGTACAATGGATCCTTCCCCGAGACCCCGCATAACGGGAGCTTCGTGCACCGGGCTGCCCTTTTTTATTAGAATCTCGTTAGAGCCTTATTTTTAGCCACAATTGTTATCAGGAAATTGTTCTGTGCAGCATAAACAAATCACACTGTCAAAACATGAAGTCACCTCACCGAAGAGCAAAAACTATTTGATACAGCATGACCAAATCGTACCAACAAAACACAAACAACTCCACTCACCAAAGAGGAAAAGCATTATTAAAACTGAAAGATAATCAATTACATGGGAATCTAACCCTTTTATGAAGAACAACGACCTAACTATTCCACTCAAAAAATAACTTTTCTAAAAATCTAAACAACTTTAATCATTTAAAAAAACTATTAAAACTCAATAAAATTACAGAAATTTAAAGCTAAAAAATTTAATGGAAATTTTTGTCCTTTCTTGAGTGGCCTCTCCGATGTGTGAGAAACTGATTGATCTTCATCTTTGTTTTTTTTTTGTTCCTTTTTGGGCATCCCTTTCAATGAGTCATCAGAGACACAAATGTCTCTGATCTAGAGGTAGAAGTAATCTATGTAACTCCCATGTGACAAAGTAAACATATAAAGACATAGGCTTGAATATCTCCCAATAATTTATCACTCTTTAATTTGAATATTAAATGGATGTTTACATAAGCTGGCAAGTTTAACAAACAGGTCAATTTTTCTCACGGTAATAATAAATGTCAGTGCCTTCATAGATCTCCGACCACACCTAGTAGGATAATGCTGGGTTGTTGTAGTGCCTTCGTAGATATGCTAATGAATGCATAGTTGTACCTTGTACCGTTGTCTTTGATTCTATGGGCATGAGCATATTATGCAAAGGCAGAGGCTTGAATATATCTCCCAATAATTTAGCACTCTCTAATTTGAAAATTAAAATAATGTTTAAATAAGTTGACAAGTTAAATAAACAACATATTAAAGTAAATTTGTCTCACAGTAATAAATGTTAATGCCTTCATATGACTCCTCATGGAAATTCTAAGGTTGATGAATGCATAGGTTTACCCTATGTCATTCTAGAGTCTCTAAGGTGCATAAGCATATTTTTTATAATATTTATTTCTCAACTCAATCTTTCTTCTAATATCCAAATGTGTCTCTCTTGTACACAGAATTCTCAATTTGGGGATAGTAGATAAAAAAAAACCAACACAATATCTTGGTGTAAACTGGTAAATGACATGCTAGAATTATTATTAGCGATTTTACCAACTTATATTCCATCCTTCTTCTTTTGTTCTTTTAATTCAGTTGGTTCTTTTGAATCCTTGTAGTGCGGCAATCGATTACTTGAATCATGCCTAATGTGTAGAATGTTTCTTCAATGCAATGGTTATTGGAGGGCTTTAAGAAGATTACATTAAGAATAGTAAGGAGGCATGCTTTTAGCAGCTCAGCAAAAGGTTTGACAAGGGGCTCTCTAGAAGGTACAAGTGAAGGATCGTCAAAGGAATCTTTAGAAGGTTCAAGTGAAGGATCATTAGAAAACTTTTTAAAAGGCTCGTGTAAAAAATCATCGGGGTACTCTTTAGGAGGCTATTGTTAGTAGACTCTTGACAAGACTTGGTGAAAGATCGTCAAGGGCTCTTTAGGTGAAGGATCGTTAAGGGTCTCCTAAGAAGACTTAGAAAAAGGAATGTCAGGGGTCTTTTGGGTGTTTCCATTAGGAGTCTATAAGATTAGAAATATGCAAGTTATGTGGTGTCTAATGATATTTATTAAAATTATTAAATAAACACTGTTTGTCTATACCCACAATACTAGAAATTTCATTTATGGTTGATAGGAAACATTTTGTATAAAGATCATTAGATTCAAATTTCAAGTGTTAAACAAGCAAGAAAGCATCTTAAATTACACAAGTACAAGGTATTAGTGCTACTCACCGAAATTATCATATCAGCTCTGCTACATTGTATTCCATTGACATGTCTTCTTACCGAAGAATCAGAAACACACAATGCCTAGAAATAATTTTTTTTTAAATGAATTTTTTTTTATGTCAGAGAAGGGAAGGAGAGGAGAATTTTATAACTGAAACAAATGCTAGAGAAAGACTAAAGAAACAACATTTTCAAGTGTGAAAAACAAATCGACATATTGTATTCTATTACTAGCATGATCTGATGTCCTACTTAGATTATTCCCACATCTACAATGCTAGTGATTCTGGCCTCTTACAAAGAAAACTACTGGCCACAAAGGTTACTGTATTATAATATTTAAAATACTCACAAACCACATAACACAGACGAGTTGGGAACAATTGTCAAATGTTGTTTTGTTGTACAAGACTCAAAAACACTAAAATTTCAGCATTCTAGTGCTCATACCAATTTTTCAAACATAGATAACTTGCTAATAGTACAAGACCAGCCATCTCTGTCTCTCATGCACACATATGATTGCCAGTAGTAGACTAGAGTCGATACCAGTCAGACCAATTATATTTTGCAATTCTAATTTTGTTGTGCATTACAACCACAATTCTCTTAACCCATAAAAACACAGACACAACCTCAGTATAGCCAGCTGCTAACCAGTACCAAGCATGAATATGCAAGGTCTAAAATTTTGATTTATGGTATTGCTTTCTATAAAAACTGAAACAGACACCATTTTCATGTCAAAACTGTTAGTATTAGCCCTAGTACCAATTATGAAATGATTGTAAAGGGCTCATATTGTATCATATATCATTATTAATAAAAGGCAAAGGTTATGGTTATTATATTTATTTCAGTTCAGTGTCGATTGAATAAGTATAATAATGTCCTAGAGTAGAAGGTTCTAATCTACAATATATCAATTGGTTGAATTGATAGTGAGATATTGTAGAGAACACTACTCTAAACTATTCCTAGTCGAGCATTAATATACAAGGACAATATTAATGCGTTGAGACTAGCATGTAGGTCAATAGATGACTTGATCTCACAAGCCATGGATATGAGATATCAGGTTGTCACATGAGTATATATTAGAGAATATATACTGAATGACCCTCCATGAGAATGTTTCATGGATCGTCGTATGAGTGTCATAAATATTCTCATGTGACTATTGGTATGAATAGTCCTTAAACCTGAAGTCACTATAATTCCCTACATAAGGAGTTATGTACTTTGGTATCGTCAAACATCACCTGTAACAGAGTGGACTATAAAGTCGATCACTAGATATATAATGAATTATGCGGAGGGATATGAGTGATGTAGATGGAATCTATCCCTTCCATATGATGAAAGTGATATCTGTGAGCCCCTTGATTAGTAGGACACAAGAATGTATAGTCATATTCAAATGAGTCAATATAAGATATTGAGCTTATTTGCTTATTGTGTCTATTTGGAGATCAAGAAACACAAAGATTGATAAGAGAATGACATGGTCTATGCCTCATTGATCAATCTAGATATCAAGGATAGAAGGATTGAGTCATATAAGATGATAGACACAAAAAGTTAGGTCAGATCTCGACATTCTCGTCACTTGGGTAGTAATGATGTCTTGCTAGATGCTTTAGAGACATTGCCAATATTATGAGAACTTATTGGGTCACACACAAAGAATAAGTTAATTTGAAGATAGGTTCATATGATGGATCATTGGATTAAGCCTAATTT
Organism: Zingiber zerumbet; assembly: GCA_037833815.1. Classification (NCBI taxonomy): domain Eukaryota; kingdom Viridiplantae; phylum Streptophyta; class Magnoliopsida; order Zingiberales; family Zingiberaceae; genus Zingiber; species Zingiber zerumbet. The sequence continues at coordinate 8,380,851 of JBBMJZ010413097.1, read as the reverse complement.
AAATTGGACTCATTGAATTAGACTTAATTGATCTAACTATTAGATTGAGTCCAATTCAAATTAGACTCATTGAGTCAATTTAGATTGATGATCAATGAGTTAGACTCATTGATTGATTTGATGAATTTGAATTCATAAAAGAAGAGGAGTGTTCAATTTAGAATTGATCATGCATTGGATAAAGAGTAGTCAATTTTGAATTGCTCATGTATTAGATGCATTTGATGAAGACAAATATTAATGTCAATTAAGGTAATTGACATTAAGGTAATTTCATGAATGAGTACAAAAGGGGGTTTTGGATTCATTTTCATGATGAGAATTTTGTTCTTGCTCTTCTTCTTCCTCTCTTCCCTCTCTTGGCTGAAACCTCCTAGTGTGGTTGCTAGCACAACTTGTTGGGACCGTTGGCTGGCTAGAAGTGGGGTTGAATAGCCCTGTACAAATAAAATAAAAATACCCTTCTCGAACTTAAAATAACACTTGAATAAATAATTAAAGAAATTAAACTAAAAGACGAGGCTCACAAATTTTACTTAGTTACAACCGGGGAGGTTATTAATCTAAGGAAATGAATCACACTAAGTATCTCCTTCAGACGTAGAAACCTCTTACAGCAGTGAAATCACAAAAAGATGAAGCTAAATGGAAACTAAAGCGTGTACAAGTGTTGTATGCAAGAATGCTTGTTATTCTTTAGCTTCTAGACCAAGGTTGTATTTATAGCCTTGGTCGGGGCACTTGAAAGGATTTCAGGCTCTAGAAGTGGGATAGAATTCTATCCCCGATGCATCTATCAACGTACACATTGATCCTGATAAAATCGAGGATCCGGCTGTCCAGACTTTGGGCGCCCGAACCCTTAAAGCCAACCGCGTTAACTTTTTTGGTTCGGGCCCTCTGCGCCGGTTCTGCTCGCCTCGGTCCGAGTCTTTTGCTTTGGCTCAGTTCGCTTGGGTGATTCCGACCATTCGGAATAGGGCTCACCCGAACCCAATTTCTGACATTCTCGAGCAACCTTCCACTCTGGCTTCTCATCCCTCGGAAACGCCCACTCCTCCTTCTCGTCTGCCCGCGTACTCTTCTGCAGCACCTCTTCCCTTAGACACACCGAG
>JBBMJZ010413097.1:8350943-8379636 GCA_037833815.1 Zingiber zerumbet | reverse complement strand
CAACTCAAGTACACATATCAAATACAAGGGTAAACCTAACTTAAACCCTTTGCCCAAACACCAAAACACATGGTCCCACGGACCATTGGGATTGCTCCAACAGGACCTCTTTCATATCTCTTAATATCCCTTTGGGAGATAATGCCGCTGACAACGAGGCATGGTTAACAGGCGGATCGTATGACGGAAGCTTCTAGGGTATAGTGTCAGAGACACTTTCCTGACAATTCCTTTCATAAGATGGTTAGGGAAACATGCCTGCACCTTGAGGCGAATGCACGTCACCTACTGGGGCGCTATATAAAGGGGGGTCCATGTACCGACGGAGGTATGCGTTATTCACTATTCATACCTGTGCTTACTGTTGCTCCGCTTTCTTCCATTTTTCCAATGATTAATTTGAGTGTCGGAGGGCCAATATCGGGGACCCGTTCCCTGGTCCGACATTGATATTTCTTGTGTTGTAGAGTGGAACGAGGTCTACATGCAGTCAACCTAGAGGTCACATCCCTAGCCAGTTTTCTTTACGATTTTTGGATAGAATCATAATGTTAAAATGAATATGTTAATATAATGCGTATGTGACATGTGAATCTTATAATAATAAGTGAATGTTAAAATGAAGATGAGAGAATGAATGTTTTAATATAATATGTATGTAACATATAAACCCCATACTTTTTGATAAGGTGATGGATGTTATAATATCCACCAATACTAATACCTTTTTACTATTAGATCAATTAATTAATTAATTATTCTAACATATAATTTAAAATAACATTTAATATTTTATCATATTCTTTTTTTGTTATTTAAAATCATAGGACTTATTCATTTTTTTGGTTTTGTTTCACTGTCAAATAATAATATGATTAAATTGTAAAAAGAAAAAAGAAGTCTAGACGTTTTAAAATTATTTTTAGCCTACAATTTTAGATTTGATTAGCCAACACTTTGAAATCTACTTTCTATCAAGGAAGGAAATTGGCGATTGCCAGTGCCATTGGTTTATTATCCCAAACGGTTAAGAGCAATTTTTAGGAATTTTTTTTTTAAAAAAAAGAAGTGGAAATCAATTAAAAACGGTTGGGCTCTAGTAAGCGGTCCGTCACAATCACGCCCTCCCACGCCGCCGCCATGGCTCTCAGCCTCTCCGCTCGCCTCCCTTCGTCCTCGTCCTCTGTATTTGAGAAAGCCCACAAGGTAACAACGCAGCCTCCAATCCTACCTTTCCCGTCCAATCTCGCCGCTTGTGGATGCACTTTGCTACCCGCTTCCATGGGCGTCGCCCGCCGAAGGAGGCAGGTGGTTCGGGCAGTGGAGGAGCAACACAACCAAACCTCAGTCTTGGCCCCAAAACAGTCTCCTTCTTATTCTTCTTCCAAGCTGGTGCTCGTCATCGGTGCCTCTGGTGGAGTTGGTAAGCCCCTCTCATTCTCCTAATATTTCTACATTATCTGATGGATTACATAAAGTTTCATAAGTCTTATTTATCAACCTTTCTATTTTAAATTATTCTCCATTTGTTTTCCATATGCTCAATAAATCAATATAGTTATCAACTCCTGTTGTTTTAGTTTTTGAAAATTCTTTTAAGTTGAAAGAAATTTTACTTATTTTGTAAAGAAATAATATGGTGCCTCTCTACCAACCAATTTTTTATTTTTGGAAATCTCCTTAATATGTTGGAAGATAGCATGAAGATTTATTTTGCAGTCTATTATGTAAAATGTGTCAATAGAATTGGAATCAATCGAGCAAAATAGAATTCAAGTTAATTTCAATTAATTATATTTGACAATGAATTATAAATAATTTTTATAGATGTAATGTTATATGGTCTATTAGGCTTCTCATGGATATAATATTCCATGTCATACTTTCGATTGTTATAATTATCAAATTTCATATATGATGTATTCATCTTGTATATAATAGCATACTCGGTTTTTGGAAGAACATATGAAGCAAAGTTATTCTTCATCAATTTTTATCTTCTTCTCTATTTGTTTTTCAATTCCTAATATGGCATTGGAGCCTTAATCGTAATCACTATAACATGAAGATCACCTCTTGTCTTCTCAATCAATGACCTCTCCGTGTGCTTAGATACAATTAACCTCCTAGTCTTAGATTTGTCACTATGATAACAATCCTTGAAGGTGTCTTCTTTTGTATACCTAGCTGCTCTCCTTAGCACATTGCTCCTCACCAACATCCTAGAGTGACCCTTGGTTGCCATCCACAACTGCGTTGATGCTTCTCTATATTTGCTCTTTCTTGAATCTAAAAAAAAAGGAGAGAAATGAAAGAAAAATATGTGAAATTTCTTCTTCAACTCTTATTGCGACCACATCAACATCCATGATGATGCAAATATCTTCCTTGCCAATGAATGCATATTCATTTGCCCATCAAACTCTATAATGGCAACTATTTTCTTTGGAAAACGTAGCTTCTACCATTACTTCACATTGTAACCTTCTTTATCATATAGTTGCTGCTCTTAAATATTGGGATGATGCTTTCACTATTACAATCTATCTCAACAATCGTACCTACTTTGCCGCATGATAAAAAATGTTCATTGAAACCATTCCAAATACAAACTTGAACATTGTTCATAATATTGAATTTTCCTTTGCTATAAAAATTTGCATCATGAATATGGTTATCTATATATATAAGTGCAGGCAAATATATATTTTTTGGCATGTTGCTTTTGATAAGTTCCTCTTCACTTTACAACAACAACTCCATCAACTTCCTCTCTGGAGAGTGGTGGCACCTTCATGATATAACCCGATATTGCACTAGATTTACAAAGGGTTGCTTCCCTAGCAATACATACTACTATTGAAGGAGATGACATTCTAGTTATGATCAATTTACCCTAAAGTTCTTGATGGTCCATCTCAATCTCATCACTCTATGAAACTAACAAGACCACTCCTCTTGGCTCATCGACTATTGAGGCTTCACAATCTTCTTCATCACTTTGTCTACTTGCCCCTTTGTCTCCCACATAAGATAATGATGATGCCCATGCCCCACGATGCACTCTACCCCTTAGGGACATATATAAGCATTTCCCTCAAGGTGTTAAACAATGTCCTCTTTTAAGAACTTTGATAGGTTAACATTTTCCATCAAAATGATTCTCTTTACACAATAAGTTTGAGTTTTAAATTGGCATGCAACAATGGCCCCAAGGTTTGATGCTCTCCTTTGAATGACATCCGAAATCTAATTACTTAAAATTGTCTCCAAAGGCATTGTCGGTTTAAAATAGGTCTTCTACCTTAAGTATCAAGCTGATAGATTTCTTGAACACTAAAAACTCAACTTATAGCAAAAGGATTTTGCTAACAATTAGATATTGACTTTAATGAGAATATTTGTCATGTTATTAAAATTACAATTGTTAAACTATTATTATCTATAGCTATCAGCTCCAACTAGTTGATATGACAATTAAATGTTTCTTAAAGAAATTGCTTTGTTGGAGCAATTACCTGGGTTCACTCATCTAAATTTCTATCATATATTAGCTAGCTCGGAAATCCATATATGATTTAAACCTCTCAAGTATAGTTTCATCTTGTAACCACTTGGCTATACACTTAAAAGATTTTGTGCTTCTGAGGTTGATTCCTCTTCTATATAGATGTGCCATCAACTACATTCTCATTTATGTGGATGATATTTTAATAATTGAGAACAATGATATAAAGAATATAAATGATCTACTCCATTATCTTAATTGAGAATTACCCATTTGAGATATAAGCAATACTCACTTTTTCCTTAACATTGAACTTATTCCTCATTTAAAAGGGTGTATTCTCTCTTAGAGCAAATACATCTTTGAGTTTGAGTTTGCTTTAACAAATTAAAATAGATGGGTCATGTTCTATCTTTACACCAATCACAATTAGTAGCTCCATGACATATTCTACAACCATATAATGCTCGGAGCATTGTTGTATATCACCATTACATGACTTGATATTGCCTTCATAAACGTCACGCTTGCCAGTTTATGTATGCAACTACAACAACAACCACCTTATTCCACTAGGTGGGGTCGACTATATGGATCCTTTTATGCCATTGAGCTCTATCTTCAACTATATCATCATTTATACTTAAATAAATTTTATCTTATTTTATTATTGTTAACCAAGTCTTTTTTCGTCTTTCTCGTTTGTTATGTGTGTTTGTCATAGTTTCACATCGTCTAACTGAATCATTTATTGATTGTCTAAGTACATGCCCGTACCATTTTAAACGTGTCTCTCGGATTTTTCTCTCAATAGATGCAACTCCGACTTTCTCTTTAATGCTCTCATTTCTTATTCTATCCATCCTAGTACGTCCACACATCCACCTTAACATTTTCATCTCTACAACTTGCATCGTTTACTCGTGCTCGAGTCATAGCCCAACATTCATCTCTATACAACATAGCAGGTCTAACTGCGGTTTTGTAGAACTTTCTTTTAAGTTTTAGAGGTACTTTACAATCACATAAAATACCCGACGCTTTTCTCCATTTCAACCATCTTGCTTGTATTCTATATAAGACATATCTCTCAATTCCTTCATCATTTTGCAAAAATGATCATAAATATTTAAACCTCTCGATTCCGGGCAACTCGTCATCTCCTATTTTAATAATTATTTCATTACGTCTAATATTACTAAACTTAAATTCTATATATTCTGGTTTTATTCTACTAAGCCTAAAATTGTTCTCTTCTAATGTTTTCCGCCAAAATTCTAGTTTAACATTTACTCTTTTACATGTTTCATTTGCCAAAATAATATCATCTGCAAACAACATACCATGTCTTGAATGTGTACAGTTCGTTCATAATTAGTGTAAAAAGATAGGGACCTAGAGTTGCTCCTTGATGTAGCCCTATCTATATTGGAAATGCTTTAGTTACTCCACTTTTACTCTGGTCGTTACATTCTCGTGCATATCCTTAATTAGTTCAATATATGTTACGCTAACACCTCTCTTTTTTAGAATTCTCTATATAATTTCTCGTGAGACTCTATCATAAGCTTTTTCTAAGTTAATGAATGCTATGTATAGATCTTGTTTTTGTTCCCGATATTTTTTAATTAATTGTCTAAGAAGATGTATAACTTCTATTGTCGACTTTCCCGACATGAACCCAAATTGATTTTTGGTCACCGTGGTTTCCTTAATCTTTTTTCTATTATTTTTTCCCAAAGTTTCATGGTATGACTCATTAGTTTGATACTTCTATAGTTTGCACAATTTTATATGTCTCCCTTGTTCTTATGTAAGGGAACTAGAGTACTTACCCTTCATTGATCAAATATTTTTTTATTTTCAATATCATGTTAAATAATTTTGTAAGCCATTCAATACCTTGTTTCCCTAAACACTTCCATATCTTTATCGGAATATCATCTGATCCAACGACTTTTCTATTGTATATCCCATTTAAAGCTTGTTCTATTTCTTAAGTTTGAATTCTACAATAAAAATTTAAATTTCTATACTCATTTGACTTACTTAAATTACTTGAGTTAAGTTTGTCACATAAACCTTCATTAAAAATTGATGAAAATACCTCTTCTACCGCTCTTTTATTTCTCCATCATTTACTAGTACCCTATTATATTCATTTTTAATACATTTTATTTGGATAAAATCTCTTGTCTTCCTTTTTCTACCTTTAACTATTCTATAAATATCTCTTTTCCTTTTTTTTTATCTAATTTTTGATATAATTGTCCAAAAGTTTTATTCTTTGCTTTATTCACTATTTTTTCAGCCTTTTTCTTGGCTATTGTATATATTTTTTAAAGTTTTCTTGTATCCAATTTATATATGGAGCTACTGAACAATATTATGAAGATGTTAAAAAAAGAATTACTTTAGTACTATTCTATATGGTATTCGTTTATATTGTCATTTGATATGATAGCTAAATGTCAATAATGAAGCATATTTAGGTAGTTTTCTTGAAGATGGAATACCCATTGGTGAATTGGCTTATTTCTTGATAAAAATTCAATCTCATGTCATCCAAAAAGGAACTTGTGGTATCTCGCTCCAACATCGATGCAAAATTTAATGCTATTGCTAATGCTACATTTAAAGTTATTTGACTCTAGGCTAAAGTTTGTTGCAACAATATTGGGGCGACATATCATGTTGCCAATTCTATCTTCCATACATCAAACATGTGGAGATTGATTTCCTACCACCCACTAAGTTGGAAGGGTATAACGAGGATCAATTAAAATTGGAAATCAATCTAACAAAAAAAGAATATGGTCTATTAGCTTGCCATACACATAATATTTTATACTATATGCATTAATATGGTCTATTAGGCTTTTTATGGATATAGTATTCCATGCCATACTTGTGATTATAATTGGCAAATTCTGTAGGATTGACATATTCATCTTGTATGTAATAGCAGGCTCAACCTCCATATTAAGGAGAATTATTCTTCATCTACTTTCTCTCGTCTTTTCTATTTGTCTTTCTATTTCTAACAAATTAATCCATATCTAAAGCTCTTGAGATGAGATAGCCATATGTGACCAAAGCATTCTTTTATAAATACGACATAAAAATTTTCTAGTTTATAATCAGTAGAAGCTAGAACTAAATTACCTTTTGACAATCTGTCCGATGAAATTTATCCAGTAACATTTGCATGAATGAATGACGTTTTAGTGGCTAAGTTTTATTCTCCATCTAAAACTAAATATCCAAAAAGATACAATATCTCACAGAATGTAGTTGAATGGTCAGTGCAATCATGATAAGGGGGAGGGGTGGAAAGAAGTTGCATAACCAATCAAGAAACAAGGAAATAAGATGACAAGTTGATAATGAGCCATTAGTGGTCATATTATGAAGTACCAAATTCCTTGAGAAATATTGATCCATTGGTCCTTGTTATGTATCAAATTCCTTGAACAAATTGATTTCAATGCAGCGTATATTGCCCTTGTACATTGCAAGAAGTCTGCAAAAGAAAGTTGTAAAAAAAGGAGAGCACATAAACAAGATCGATCAAGAGAAATTATATATTCTGTGATAACCACTGCCAAAAGAGAGGTGACTTATTATGATACTGAAACAACAATACATGAGATAATTTACATTCTTATAATGCAAAGAGTCTATGAGATAGACAAATTGGTCAGGTTAGTAAACTGAAATTGTGTTGTTGCAGAGTAATCCACGTACTTGTATCAAGCTCATGTAAAAATCATCTTGAGTAGAGAATCCATATGCATGTTGGTCCATGATATTGTGTAGCTGTCAATTGGGCATTAGGCCTTCTCCAACAACATTAACCAACATGAATAAGTTACACTATTTAAATGAAAATCTCATGGATGTGTTGCACCATATTTCTTGAGCACAAGGACCACAAATGGATAGTTGAATATTTGTAGGTTGACTCATTTGTGGTAGAGATCATCCAAATAATTGTACATGCAGGATGATTGAAGATCACACGATAGGCTGTAAGATTATTTGTCAACTCGTCAGGACCTTGTGATTTGTTGTTGAACTTCTCTGAAGGAGTTGATTTAATCTAATAAAGTTCAAAAGGCTTGTCCAGGGAATGATACAATTCATGTTGGTCAGGAAGAGGCTCATGCCTTAGGATGCAAGGAAATGAGTGTGGAAGGTCTCCTGGATGCCCTTAGGTTAGGAATGGTATTGCTGTCAACAATCAGAGAGATGATTGATATTTTACATCTATCTCAGTAAAATGGAAGAATGACATGTTGCAGCCTTTGTTAGTTTAGCACACTATCTTCAATGGAATTCTTCCCAAGTATAGAGTTCACCAAGTGATTTAGAAGGAAGGAATGATTGAAAAAAAAAAAAAAAATTCTATTTTCTTCCCGCTTTAACGTCTTCAACATGCAGGCATAGCAACCTTTTCTCTGATTTTACTCCACATTTTCTCTTTTATTCTGTGCAACTTCTAGCTTATTTTAGAATCTTTTCACATGGATGGTTTGACATTTGGCATTTAACCATATCAACAATCAAAATAACCAAACATGAGTCCCAACTGTTTGAGGTCAGTGAAACTGATCTTATTCCTCCAATGAAATCTATAAAGGATACTAAATTCTAATACTTAATGAGATTTAACCAAATCAACTTGAAATTCCATGTGCTGATTCAACTCATTGATCACTATAAATTGCATGCAGGGCAGTTAGTTGTTGCATCCTTGCTTAGTAGAAATATTAAGTCACGCTTGCTACTTAGAGATCCTTCAAAAGCAATATCTTTGTTTGGTTTGCAAGATGAGAACACTCTTGAGGTACTGTGATCAATTTTTCTTCTAAGAGGTCAGCACAATGTTCTAAATTTCCCCACTTTTCATTTTGTTCTCATTTATTCCATATTGAATAAATTGTTGCAACAGGTACGTGAAGGTGACACAAGAAATCCAAATGACTTAGATCCAACTATCTTTGATGTTCGTCTCTATTTTGTCTATAATTTTGGTCCTAGAATTCATTTTTGCCCCTATTTATTGAAATTTTCAAATATTAGGACTCTTTGTCTCGTAGGGAGTGACACATATTATTTGCTGTACTGGAACTACAGCTTTTCCTTCAAAACGTTGGGACGGAGATAACACCCCTGAACGAGTAGGTAAGAATAGTTTATTTCTGCACCCATCTTGATTTTTACCACAGTATTCCATCAGGAATTTTACTTACAGTCACTAGCTTCATGATCAGTTTTTAACTTATCTAAGGACAAAGATATAAATGCATACCTATTATAGAATCCTAAAGGCAATCAATTGCTAAATAGGACTCAAATTTGTGATGCAAAGTAAGCAACAAGGTTAGATATCTTGTCATGGGTGATTAAAAAGCTAGTGAACATATTTTCCTCAGCATATAACGAGGAAAAAAAACTAACTGCAAGGTATTTAAACTAATAGAGATTACAAGGATGGTACATGTTCCAGATTCAACTATATGAAGGTAATGCTGGATACAGGATCACTGTCTGTCCTCTTCTCCATAACCGTAAGAGGCACTTTCTCAATCTCTGATAAGGAAACTTAATCAGTGCTGAATTTGAACTTGTATTTATGGTTCGGCAACAATAAAGATGAGGTTTGGTAACCCAATTCATGAAAATTTCAAATAAGATGGCCACAAGCCTAGATTTTCTCTAGTTGTAAATATTTAATTCCAATCAGATTGGACTCATGTTTCCTGCAATTAGCTAATATAATTTTTCTTTTTGCATAGGAATTACTTAAAACCTTTAAATACCCAATGCCTTTCTTAAAATTGATATAATGTTGCTTCATTTGAAGACTGGGAAGGAATCCGGAACCTTGTTTTGGCACTTCCTCCTAATCTTGAGAGGCTTGTTCTTGTGTCATCAATTGGCGTTACAAAATACAATGTGTTACCATGGAGGTATGCTCTTCATTTTATTGACAAACTAGAAAAGAAAACATTGTTGAAAACTATTGGCTAACTTTTCTTCCTGTTTTTCAATGAAAAGAGAACATGTTTCATCTCTTGACAGTACCAAAAGAAAAAATACCTAGCTGTCATCTTCTAATTGTGATTATGTTTTGCCAGCATTATGAATCTCTTTGGTGTTCTAAAATTCAAGAAGATGGGCGAAGATTTTGTGCGAAATTCTGTTGTACCATTCACCATTATTAGGTGGTGGTTATGTTACAAATTTATTTAAATTTTTTACCTTTCTGAACTTATCATAATTAGTTTTAGTACATGGCTTGAACTCTATGTTGACAGTAATTATACACTTTCCAGGGCTGGGAGATTGACTGATGGACCATACACTTCCTATGATCTAAATACATTGTTGAAAGCAACTGCTGGGAAACGCCGTGCAGTTATTTTAAGTCAAGGTACTCAAATACATTTTCAGAGGAAGCAGAATATAGATTTCAGAATTCTTTTGTAACAATGCACTGGTTTTCCTTTTTTTTCTTTTGGTGAAAAGGTTTCATCCATAATGTTTTAAGGGGGAATTCAAGTAAAATGAAAAGGAATAAAATGACAGAAATAAATGAGAATTTCTGAAAATGTTTTCCATCGTATTTCAGTAAGAGGATTACAATATATATTGACATCAAGAATTATCAAATCCCTTAATCCAAGGGTCTAATATTGGAAGAAATACAACAATAATTATAACTTATCAATCCCTTAATCCTACGATTTAATATAGAAAGAAATACAACAATAATTATAAGGGATATATACAACAATAATGACAATCTTAGAGAGGTAATCAAGGGATATACAACTATAACAAAACTAAATAAGAAAAGAATAATATATTGATATCCCCCTCAAATTGATGCGGATAAGTCTATCAACATCAATTTGCTATTGAGAAACTTGTGTCGTTGCCTTTTCAAAGCTTTCGTAAAGACAACAACTATTTGAAAATCAGTAGTAAGACGAGGAAGAGTGATAACATCTCGAATAAAGGCCTCCCTAATGTAATGACAATCTATCTCTATGTCCTTTGTGTGTTCATGATATACTAAATTTGTAGCTATTTGAATGACGCTAGTATTATCACTATGAAGTGGAGTAGGATTAGGTGGAGGAAATCTAAGTTCGGAAAGAAGTCCACATAACCAAACAATTTCACAACAGCAGACATGACTCTATATTCATCCTCCATGGAAGATTTAGAAACACAATCATGCTTCTTACATTTTTAAGAATTCAAGGCAATTCCAAGAAAAATGTATTAGCCTATTGTAGACTTCCTAGTATTCGGGCAACCATCCCCAATCTGCGTCATTATACGCAGTCAAATTAAGAGCATATTTTGTAGGAAAAAACAACCCATGAGTAGATGACCCAATTAAGTATCGAATAATGTGACGAACTACAGCAAGATGAAGATGTCAGGTGATTGCATAATTTGCTAATTGTATGGACAATATATGAGATAACGGGACTTTTGATTGTTAGTTAGATAAAACTACCAACAAGTTGTCTATATACCTCGCCTCATCTTTTTGGTATTTCACATTCACCTACATTGGCATATCGGCAGCAGTATTGGCGTATCAAGTAGTATCCTTTAAACCAGCTAGCTCAATGATATTATGAATATATTTATGTTGATTCAAGAGCAAACCATGATCTTGAGAGTGAATTTGCAGTCCCAAAAAATATGTGAGATGTCCAAGATCTTTCATTTTAAATGTACTATGCAATATTTTTTGAAGCTTAGTGATTAACCCATTGTCATTACAAGTGATGATAATATCATTAACATAGACTAAGAGAAAGACCATATTGCTGGTGTAGCGGGAGTCGGCAAGAGGGGGTGGATTGCCTACAAAATAAAATTAACCTTTTCTCGATCTTTCAACTTAGATTAATAGCACAATTAAAATAAACAATAATAAATTAACTGAACAACTAATAAAATAAAAAAGGTGGAGGAATTACTTGGTTACAACCTAGGTGGTTGTTAATCCAAGGCTTTGAAAGTGCTCAACTAGAATTCTCCTTCGTTGCAAGCGGAGAAGCCTCTTACAGAAGTTAACAGCACAGAAAATAAGATAGGAAAGACTACAGGACTTGTTCAAGTTGTTGGTCATTACCTAGCTCCAAGGGTCTTTTTATAGCCCATGGAAAAATATATCCGTTGCTTGAAGGCGCCTCCAAGGAGGTCTAGGGCACCTCCTAAAAGGATAAAGCTTTTTCCTTGCGCAACGGTAGCTTAACGACAACTGTTTACTTTGTCCAGGGTGCCTCCCACCAAAAAGGCGCGAGGGTGCCTCCAACAACAAAGGCGCGGGGGCGCCTCCAACAACCTTGGAGGCGCCTTCAATAGTGCAGATTGCACTTTTAACTGTTAACACTTAGGTGATTTCATTCAACTGAAATTGGGCTTATCTGAACCCATCTTCCGGCCTTCTCCTCGAGCATCCTTCCTCCTCGGCTTCTCGTCTCTCGGACCGCCGCACGCGTCCTTCTCGTCGTGTACTCTTCCACAACACCTCATCCCTCGGATGCACCGAGCCCGTCGACTCCTTCCCGTGCCATCCTTTTCACTAGCTGCGTCTTCCGCTCGATTTCTTGTGTTCCTAAGCTCCTGCACACTTAGACACAAGGATCAAATACACAGAACCTAACTTAACCTGGTTGATTACATTAAAACTAACTCGGGGTTCTAACAATCTCCCCCTTTTTGATGTACATCAACCCAAGTTTAGGTAGAGTTAAAACACAAATACAATAAAATAACTAAGTCAATTAAATTGCAATTATAACAAAAAATTGCAATACTATAAATTGACTAAGTTAAGAATATTACAAATAAGTACAAGGATAAAATTAAAATTTCTAAAATTATCTTTCCTCCCTCTTAATTTCCCAAAAACTTATACTTATTTCTTCCCTTCAAACACATTAAAAAAATTAGGAAAAATACGGAAAATAGTTAGAAAAATTTGAAAAACTTTCTAGGGGTCTAAGAAAAGAATTTTTGGTAAACTAACATTTTTCAGAATTAATTTTCAGAAATATGCTAATTTTACTAATTAATCTTCTATTTTGACAAAAATAATTTTAAAATTACTTTTCAATTTCGAAAAATCTTGAAAATTTTTGTCGAACTTAAACATAATAAGTTAGATTAGTAGAAAATTTTATGAAAAAATATTATGTACTTTAACCGAAATAAATCTTTTTAGTACAACAACCTATTTTTCGAAGATAAATCTTTAAAAATAGTTTTTTATTTCTATAAATTCTGTTAAATTTTCTAGATCTGTAAAACAGAAAATATAATGGGAGAAAAACTAAAATTTTCAAATTTCAATTTTTGTGAATTTTTAATATTAAAAATTAACTTTTCGGTAATTAATTTACAAATAATTCATTATTGATCAGAAAAATTCAAGAATATTTATTTTGACAAAAAGTATAATGTTTTATCCATATAAAAACTTTGAGAAAATAATTCAAATGGAAAAATTACTCGAAAACACAATTTCTATCCTAATAAATTAAAAATTGAGAAATTTAATCTAAAAGGATTTTGGAATCCTATATAGGTTCTTTCCTATTGGATTCACCAAAAGCTTCGGTGGTACATAATTCCTAGAGATTTTTCTAATCTGTCCCCGGTAATTTCTAATGTACCAGTTGATTTTACCATAATTTCTAAATCTTGATTTTTAAAAATTATTTGAACATGCATGGACATTTTCCATTTTCTCTATTTTTGCTTTTAGATTTTTATTTTCTATTTTTAGATTATCATACATATCTAAGGGTCATAAATTCAATAAGTTTAGTTTTAGCTTAGCATTTTGATTTTCTAATTTGACTATATGTTTAGAGAGCATCTTAATAAATTGAAATGACTTTTCAGGAGGTAAAAAACATACTTCACTTACCTCGTAGTCTGATGCTCTTCTTCGTCTGCTTTCTTCTGAACATCCTCCTCCTTCATCGATGCTCATCTCTGAGCTACTTTCATCATCTTCGGGTTGGTATTCGGTAATGAGTGACGTTTCGGCAATCTCCTCAGTCTTGGACTCTTCGGAAGATGAGGTGATGTCCATCGAGGAGTCAGATTCTGCCTTCATTTGTTCTTGATGGATTTCCAAGAACTTTTCTAAAAGTTCTTTAGCAGATACATATGCGCTGATTGTATTGAGGTTTTGAATAGGTATCACACTAAGTAGGTGGAATTCAGCCTTATCGTTTTCCATTGACTCCTTGCGTTGCTTGTCAGTCCAATAAAGCTCCTCGAGTTCTTTAGCATCTTTACCCTTGGGCGTTTCAAAACCAAATTTAATTATTAATAATAAATCGAAATCGGTTTTGAAAAATACCTGTATTCGTTTTTTCCAAAACGCGAACTCCCCCTCGAATACTGGTGGGTGGATGTTGGATTTGACCATCGTCTTTTTGTTTTAGTGGCGGTTAGTTCTTTCTGAAGCTTGTTTGGCTCTAATACCACTTGTTGGTGCAGCAGGGGCTGGCAAGAGGAGGGTGAATTGGCTACAAAATAAAATTAACCCTTTCTCGATCTTTCAACTTAGATTAGTAGCAACAATTAAAATAAACAGTAATAAATTAACTGAACAACTAATAAAATAAAAGAGGTGGAAGAATTACTTTGTTACAATCTAGGTGGTTGTTAATCCAAGTCTTTAAAAGTGCTTCACTAAATTCTCGTTCGTTACAGGTGGAGAAGCCTCTTACAGAAGTTGACAACATAGAAAATAAGCTAGGAAAGACTAAGGACTTGTTCAAGTTGTTGGTTATTTCCTAATTTCAGGGGTCTTTTTATAGCCCCTAGAAAAACATATCCGTTGCTCGGAGGCGCCTCCAAGGAGGTTAAGGTGGCTCCTAAAAGGATAAAACTTTATCCTTGTGCAACGGTAGCCTAACGACTACTGTTTACTTTGTCTAGGGCGCTTCCCACCAAAAAAGCGCGAGGGCGCCTCCCGCAACAATTGAGGTGCCTTCACTCAAAGGCGTGAGGGCGTCTCCAACAGCCCTGGAGGCGCCTCCAATAGTGCAAATTGCACTTTTAACTATTAACACTTGGGTGACTTAATTCAACCGGAATTGGGCTCACCCGAACTCATCTTCCGATTTTCTCCTCAAGTGGCCTTCCTCCTTGGCTTCTCATCCCTCGGACCATCGCGCACATCCTTCTCGTCCGTTGGTGTACTCTTCCGCAACACCTCGTCCCTCGGATGCACCGAGCCCGTCGACTCCTTCCCGTGCCATCCTTTTCACTAGTTGCGTCTTTTGCTCGATTTCTTGTGTTCCTAAATTCCTGTCCACTTAGACACAAGGATTAAATACCCAGGACCTAACTTAATCTGGTTGATCACATCAAAACTAATCCGGGATTCTAACACATTTTACAAATTGTCTTGTGAAAGAAAAGTGAATAATCATATTGACTTTGTGTGAAAGAGAAAGTGAGAAGAGTGCTGCGAAACTTCTCAAACTAGGCTTAAGGTGCTTGCTTCAACCCATACAAAGAGCGTCTTAGCTTGCAAACTTCATGAGGAGTTGCCATTGACATACCAGGTGGTAGTTTCATGTGTTACCTCTTTCTTAAGATCCTTATTAAGGCATTTTTTACATCCATATGATGTACAAACCAAGATTTAGTGAATGCAATAGCAAGAATGATTCTCATCGGGGTCATCTTAGCAATTGGTACAAATGCTTCTTCATTGTCGAGCCATATTCTTGTTTATTGCCAAGAGCAACCAATTGATCTTTTTATCTATGTAAAGACCGATCAGACTTGAGTTTCACAATATAGATCCACTTATTATCCATGGGCATATTGCACAGGAATTATTGAGGAAGTATGCCTGCAAACGCATATCACCAAGATGCATGATCAAGGTTGATTTAAAGAAGGCTTTCGATAGCGTTGATTGGGGTTTCCTTACGTCGACACTTGTTGTTATGGTTTTCCCTAATATTTTCGAGCGTGGATTCATGAATGTGTCACTATGGTCTCTTACTCTATAGGTATCAATGGTGGTATGCATGGGTTTTTCAGTGGGAGGCAAGGATTAAGGCAAGGAGATCTACTTTCACCCTTGCTTTTTACGTTATGCTCAGAATTTTTTTTTAGAGAAATAAAGATGACATCACGGTAGCCTGGTTTTTACTTTCATCCTATATGTGGAGGTGTCCAAATTACACACGTAGCTTATGTTGATGATCTATTGATGTTTGCAAGGGCTAATACCTCTACTATCTTTATCTTGGCGGTGACAAGGCGGGACTCTGGGCTAATCATCTACCCAAAAAGTCTTATACCAATACAAATATCTTTCTCTTATAAATCTATGATCTTTCCCATACGGGACTATATTTGTAACCTTGCAACCCCAACAATCCCCCCTCAAACGAAGGACCACAGGTCCCCCTTAAGCGTAAAGTCTGTCCTTTTGATGTCCGATTCTCGGCCCACTAGGTCTTCCTACCCTTGGTCTAACCGACCTACTAGGACTTCCTTGTCTAGTCACAACTAGAAGTTCCTGCCCCTCGGTCCAACTGACCTACTAGAATTTCCTTGCCTAGCCGTAACTAGGACTTCCTGCCTGGTGTCTGGTCCTTATGATCTGGATATGGGAGCTTCCACTTCCTTTATTCGAAGTCAATATTTACATGGCCGGTGTGGATGATCAAGCTCAGAATCATATACTTCAAATCACCGGATGTTAGTAGGGTACTTTTCCGTTTAGATATCTTGGCATTACCCTAGCCATGGAGAGGCTTCACATAGCTAACTATAGTTCTTTACTTGATGCGGTGGTGAAGAAGGTTGCAACATGGCCTAAACAGATCTTATCTTATGCTGGCCGGTTGAAGTTGATACGTTCTGTGCTTTATGGTGTTGAATGCTAATGACTTTCTATTCTTCTAATGCCTTGTGGGGTGATTGATAAACTCTATGGTATGTGCCAATCTTTCATTTGGTCTACTAAGGACCCACCGATCTCTTAGGCAACAATATGATTTGTAAGCTTGGAACAACGCTCTATTATGTTGAACTCTTTGGAATGTTCAAAATAAGATGGATTCACTTTGGGTTCCATGGGTGCATCACCACTATCTTCAAGGTGCAGATTTTTGGCATTGACAAAAAAAGTCGTCAGATTCTCCTTTGATCATGCGCTTATTATAGATTCGGGATGATCTATTGTAAAGAATGGGGAGCCAAGGAGCGGCGAACATGAAGATGATAGAATAGTTTGCAGGGGAAAAGAAGGGGGTGGTCAACATATATGAATTGTTAACCACGTGCCACCAAGGTTTATTGGGCGCCGATGGTTTGGAGGGTCGGTTTGCTGCCTAAGCACCAGTTCACCCTTTGGTTGATGGCTCATGGATGGTTGAGGACAACAAATAGAATGCCATATGTAACCGACAAACTATGTTCTTGTGCCGACAGCAAGAGGAGTCCAAATCCCACTTATGTTTTCGGTGCACAGTTGTGAGGGAGCATTGGGACAAGGTGTGGAGTTGGTTGGGCTTTTGCCATTAGTTTTTTCCAGTCCAATGATTATTCAGGGCATTCCGAAGGCTTTATTGAGGCAATGGATGACTTACAAAGGCCCGATATTTGGCGGTTTCTAGTTTGGTTTTTCTGGTGTGGCAAACTCGCAACAAATGTAGTTTTGAGGGTGATGTTCCTTGTGTTGAGAGGTTGTTCTGCAAGGTTCAGATTCATGTTTTTCGTTTCATTGATACCTAGAGTAGTAGTAGCTTCTTGATATTGTCTATTAGTTCGTAGCTATCTAGAGTTGCGATGACATCTTTCATTTCATTTCATAAACGTCTAGAGTTGTAATGATTCTGTAATCCTTGAGATCTCTTTATATATATTACCTTCCCAAAAAACGATAACAAAGATTACTTAGACTGATTCAATCAAGTAAGATAAGGCAATAAACATGCAATATATTTAGTTAACAGTTTAAGCATGCAAGCAGTTGATTAACCAAAACAGAAGTAGACACACACAACAATAATAATTGTTAGAATATGTAATATATTTATAGGGGTATTTCTGTAATTATGTAACATACATCTTTCCTATAAAAAGCCTAACCCGTGGTATCCAATACATGAGGTTTAGTTTTCTTTTAAACATGGTATCAGAGCCACCAGCAAACCCTAATTTCTTAAGAAAACCCTAAAGTTTCCGCCGACCTTCTCCCTTGCGATTTTCGCCGACGCCACGCCTACCTCGCCGACGCCGCACTAGCTTGACGCCGCGTCTCCCTCACCAACGCCACGCCTCCCTCACTGACACCGCGGTTTCCTCCACCTAGTGCCCCCACTTCTCCTCTTCTCCTTTCCGCGCTCGCTGGCACCGCAAGAAGCCGCCGCGACTCGCGCCTTCCCCCATCTGGACCAAATCGCTTCTTGGTCTCCGTCTCTAGTGCCTTCCCTGTCCTGGGCCGCGGTCGCCACATCCACACGCCCAACGTCGTGACAGGGCTTCGCCTGGGGTTTCCCTTGCAGCTGCCGCCGTAAAGGACGGAGAACTCCTGGGTCTGGTGATTGGTATGTGCTTTCGTTCTTTATCATCTCGTGGCATCGCTAACCCTCCCGAGCACTGATCTCCGCTGCTTCTGCTGCCGCACCGATTCTTCGACATTCTTCTACTGCCGCTACAAGCACTGCCGACGAAAGCACAACACCCTAATCCCTGGCCGTCGGATTAGGGTTTATCCTCACATCTCTTGCCGTCGCCAAGATCCCCTCGATTGTCTTCCTTCTTGCAGATCGCATATCTCTCGCCCAGCTTGTCCAGCCGATTGCCAACGGCGCCACAGTTCTTTCCAATCTATTTTAATGGCTACGTCCGGTGTTCCAAAGCCGGATACCTCAATCTTTACCAACCACATCACTACACCCCTCTCTTCCGAGCAGTTGGATGGTAAGAATTATGCCTATTGGGCATCTCACATTGAGCTTTGGCTTATTGGACAGGGATATGAGACATCTCACTCAAACTGAAGAAGATGTTCCAGTCGCCGATCGCCCTTTATGGAAGAAGGTTGACGCTCAGTTGTGTTGTATTATCCGAGCTACCATCCATTCATCTCTTAGGAATGTCTTCCGTACTCACAAAACCTGCAAGACCATTTAGACATAGGCTCAACAACTCTTTACAAACACCTCTCGGCGACTCTATCAGGTTTGTGAAGATCTTATGACCATCCTCAGTGACCATCAGATTAAGGATTCAATGCCAACTTATCTGGGTTCGGTCTCTAGCCTTCTTTGTGACTTCAATGAATTGCTACCGCCTGCGACCACTCCTGTTGAAGAGTTTGAAAATCGGAAGAAATTTTTTATGTCTTTGGCTTTATATGGTCTGCCCACACATTATTCTCATGTTCGTGATCAGATCCTGGGCAGCCCCACAGAAGCTACCATGGACAATACCTGGGCGACTCTCCTCCGTGTCCCGGCCAAAGTCTTGACGATGCCTCCTTCAGTGCCCGTTGACTCGTCGGCTTTGGTCTCTCGACACAACAACATACCTCCACCTCGCGGGTGGCAAAGGGCGTCCTTGGTGTGATCATTGCCATCGACCGGGACACACAATTAATAAGTGCTGGAGTCTACATGGTTGACCTCCTCGCGTTGCTCAGATTGTTCAAAGTTCTGTTGCTTCCTCAGCTTCTGCTTCATAGTTACCACCGGAGCCGACCCCACTACTTTCCTATAATGACTTTCTAAAATGGTTTGAGAATCGTCAGGCTTCTGATTCCACTGCTACCGTTGCACACGCCGGAAATTTCTTTGCTGGCATATCTCGTTCTTCAGATACTTGAGTTCTTGATTCAGGGGCCACCGATCATATCACTAGTAATGATTCCCTATTTTCTTCTCTTACTACTTCCAGTTACTTACCAATAGTCATCATGACCAATGGTTCCCAAACTCAGTCCTAGGGTATTGGTATTGTTCATCCTTCTCCGTCTCTTTCCATTCAAAATGTTCTTTATGTTCCCGGAGCTCCATTTAATTTATTATCAATAAGTCAACTTACTCGGTCTCTTGATTGTGTCATTTCTTTTACTAAAACGTCTGTTTCCTTACAGGACCGGAGTACGGTGAGGATGATTGACTTCGGATGTGAGTCTCATGGCCTTTATCGGCTTCAACAACCCTCTCTTGTTGGTTCAGCGGTGGAATCTCCGCTTCTTATTCATGCTCAGTTGGGACATCAGGTCTTGATAAGTTGAAACAATTACATCCTAGTCTTTCTCACTTAGAGTTTTTGTCTTGTGAGACGCATCAATTAGGAAAGCATGTTCGTAGTTCTTTTTCTCCACGCATAGTCGGGCTACGACCACCTTTGCTTTGGTTCATTCTGATGTTTGAGGTCCGAGTCGTGTTTCTTCTACATTTGGATCACGATATTTTGTTACTTTTATAGACGATTTTTCCCGTTGCATATGATTATATCTAATGAAAGAACGTTTAGAATTATTTTTTATTTTTCAATCTTTTTTTCATGAAATCAAAACTCAGTTTGGTATTTCTCTTCGAACTTTCCAAAGTGATAATGCACGCGTGTATTTTTCTACTCAGTTTCATTCCTTCTTATCATCTCATGGTGTATTGCATCGCACATCTTGCCCTCGTATCCCTTAACAGAATGGGGTTGCAGAACGCAAAAATCGTCATCTCCTTGAGACCACTTGGACTATTCTTCTCCATTCTCATGTTCCTCATCTTATTTTGAGGTGATGTCGTACTTACTGTGTGTTATCTCATCAATCGTATGTCTTTTTCCACTCTCCAGGGTAAAATACCTCATCATATCCTCTACCCACATAAACCTCTTCATCCTTTACCACCTCCGGTCTTTGGTTATATATGTTTTGCTCATGATCTTGATCCTAACATTAATAAACTCTCTCCCCAATCTCATAAGGGTGTTTTCCTTGGGTACCCACGGTCTCAGAAAGGGTTCAAGTGTTATTCCCCTACTCTTCGTCGGTACTTCATCTCTGTTGATGTCACATTCTTTGATTCGGTTTTATTTTTGGGCCTCCTGTTTCCGAGTCCGAGGTTTCTCCCTCTCCACCTGCACCAGTGACTATCTTTTGTCCTCCGGAGGCACCTCTATCGTCCTCAGCCTCGTCTCCTCCTTTGCAGGTTTATCAACGTTGTCATCATCCTGCTTTGCTGCCGACCGACACTAACACTGTCGTGGACACATCTTTGGAGCCAAGTCCTTCGCCGTTTCCTCCAGTCCTATCTCCTGACTCTAATATTCTTATTGCAATTTGAAAGGGCATGCGTTCCACTCGTAATCCTTCTCCTCACTATGTTTCTTTGAGTTATCATCGTCTTTCTCCTTCCTATTATTCTTGTCATTCTTCCTTATTGTCTGTTTCTCTTTCTAACACTGCAGGTGATGTCTTTGTCCATCCAAGTTAGAAATAGGCTATGCTCGATGAAATTTGTGCTTTGCAGAATTGTGGGACTTAGGACCTCGTTCCTCTACCACATGGGAAGTCAGTTGTTGGTTGTCGATGGATGTATACGGTGAAAATTGATCCAGACAGTATGGTTAATAGACTTAAGGCGTGTCTCGTCGCTAAAGGCTATACTCAGATCTTCGGAATGGATTATGGGGATATTTTTTCTCCTGTTGCCAAGATGTCTTCTGTACGCCTATTCATGTCAATTGCTGCGTCATTGGCCTCTTTATCCGTTGAACATCAAAAATGCATTTTTATATGGTGATCTGCTCGAGGAAGTCTACATGGAGCAACTTCCGTGTTTTGTTGCTCAGGGGGAGTCTTCTGGTCTTGTATGTCGCCTCAGAAATCTTTATATAGCCTCAAGCAATCACCCAGAGCATAGTTCGGTAGATTTAATACTGTAATTCAACAATTTGGCATGACTCAGAGCGAGATTGACCATTCTGTCTTTTATCGCCACTCATCTACTAGTTGCATCTACGTAGTGGTTTATGTTGATAATATTGTCATCACAGGTAGTGATCATCTTGGAATTTCACGGGTGAAACTTCTTTTTAAACAATTCCAGACAAAGGACCTCGGCAAATTTAAATATTTTTTTGGAGGTAGAAGTAGCACAATCTAAACAGGGGGTCGTCATATCCAAAAAAAAGTATGCAATGAATATTTGGAAGAAACAGGAATGTTAAACTCAAAGACAGTTGACAGCCCTATGGATCCTAAAGCTCCTGTCAAATTAAGATGAGCCTTTTCCAGATCCTGGATGATATTGGCGATTAGTAGGGAAACTAAGCTGTCTTACTGTTACTCGTCGAATATCTCATTTGCGGTAAGTGTAGTGAGTCAGTTTCTCAACTCTCCATGCAAAGAACATTGGGATGTTGTGACTCGTATTATTCGATATATCAAAGGCGCACCAGGAAAAGGTCTTTTGTATGCAGATAAAGGACAAACTCCAGTCATAGAGTACTCTGATGCAGATTGGGCAAGATCTCCTACTGATAGAAGGTCCATTTTTGGGTTTTGTTTATTTGTCGGAGGTAACCTTATTTTTTGAAAAAGTAAAAAGCAGAATGTTGTGAAAAGATCCAGTACAGAGGCAAAGTATCGAGCTATGTCCATAACTAGTCAAGAGCTTATATGGCTAAAACGGTTGCTTTAGGAACTCAGGTTTGAGGAGATTGCACAAATGTCACTTATATGTGACAACCAGGCTACCATACATATTGCCTTGAACCCAGTTTTTCATGAGAGGACAAAGCATATTGAAGTTGACTGTCACTTTGTTAGAGAAAAAAAGAAATATCTACTAGTTTTGTCAACTCACATGATCAACTAGTAGATATATTCACTAAGAGGTTCCCAAATTAACTACATATGCAATAAGCTGGGTGCATATGATCTATATTCTCCAGCTTGAGGGGAGTGTTAGAATATTGTAACATAATAACTAGGAGTATTATTGTAATTATGTTGTATATCCTTCTCTATATAAGTTAATAACTCCGTGGTGTCTACTACACGGTTTTCTCTTAACAAACTGCTTCATTTAGATGTGAGATGGAGATGGTGGAATGATGGTCTTATTTGCAGGCAATAAAACTGTCCACAAAAGTGGGACAAAGAAACAAGATTAAGCAAGGACACAACAAGATCATCTTATACCTTGACAAATTAAATTGCCCTGACTATGGAAACATCACACGTGGCCGGAGAAAACAACTATTTAACTTGCTATAATACCAATCAAAAGAAGCTTTACAATAAAGTATTACCAATTGGCTTCTTAAACTCAATTAAAATGAGCAAGGAGTGTTTCTCAACAATTATCACCAATGAAATGCAAGCCAAGTTTATGGTGATTGGTATGTAACTGCATGAGTCAATATATACTACGTGACAACAGAGGATGAACATGATGACTGGTATCTGATATTGGTAATATATGCCTAGCTGATTTTTGAAAATGCCAACATGAAAACAGTCATGATGGAAAGGAAGAAGAAAAATAATGAATTATTGATTTTTTCCCCTATAAATCATTTAACCTTCACATGCATTTACAAATGAAAGATGGCATCAATTGTTCAAATTAGTTAGTGATATTTTTCAGTTTTGGAACAGCACAACAAGAGGCATCCAATATTTGAAACTTGACCCTTACCAAAAGATGATACAGATTCAGCAGTGAGATTCACAATATTTTTCTAAAAAAAAACAAGGGCACAAGGGCAAGAGTTGTACTTGAATCTTTTTTCCATCCGGATCATCTACAGACTGCTCCAATCGCTTTAGGGTGCTTGTACTAAACGCAATCTCACCGGCAAGCATTTTTACTTGTTCAACTAAAAGATCCATTTCATCTGAAGTGATCATCCCAGACTAGATTCACAAATGAAAAGAATAACTAAAATCATGAGGAACAGAATATTCAGGCGACAAGAACACAAACTTGATAACACACAAGATTTTCATTTGAAGGTAGGTTAATGAATTACATCTTAGCAATACTGATATGGATGCTCATGAGCACAAACCAAATTAATATCCCATCAAAAATATTAATAAACAAACATCTCAAGTTATATGCAGAAACAATGAGGTTTCTGAAAATAAAACCTACTTTGGCATGAAGTATTCATCTGTTTCTTGCATATTGCATACATCATCCAAGGTCAAGGAAAAGTTTGCAATACCAAAGCAATTTAGCACATCAATTATAATAGAGTTTGATATTGATCTTTTGTGTTTAGTATGACTGGTACATCTCACAAATTGCAGAGTCCAAATCAAATGGCATGGTTTTTTCCTTTTAAATCTTGAAGTTAACAGCCTCCACGCTCATTAGTCCCATATAAACAGCTATGGTGGTCCATTATACAAATATAAATTAAATTGATTTCTTTTTTACACAGTTCAGTTTTAGATTAAATAGTTGGCCAATCACCTCTAGCCGGCCATTTAATCATACACTGTGGTTTAAAAACTTAAAAGATGAATGAGATTTTTCTGAAATAGCTGTATTTCAGCATAGCCATTGTCAGAAACTAAATAGCATGTTAGACTTATGCCAAACATCAAGATAAACACATTTTAAGGGAAAAGAGAAATATTAACTTGAATCACCTGGATTGTATTAGTAACCGAGCCAATGACAGTGGAATGTTCTTCTATCAGCTTACTATTTTGAATTTTAATATTTGTTATTCTGTCTAATGAATCTGTCAGAGAAGATGCCACTGTGTCATTCAGGATACTCTCAGTTTGAGGAAGTGGAGAATTCTCGGACAGTGCATCCAATTTCTGTAAAGCAAAATAAAAAAGATGATTTCCAAGGTCATAAATAATAAAAATTACTTAATTTCAAAAACAACTATATCTTTTAAAAGGAAGTGCAAGTGAATACAGTAGAAAAAAGGTAATAGCATCCTGACAAAAAATTCTGAATATCTAAAGATGAAATAGAAAAGCGTGCCATTAATTTAATAAAGCTATATAATATAGAAAACAAAACATAGGATAACCTAAAAGCAGTGAAGTCTGTGGCAAAGAAGACACCGCCTCACTATCACTTCCTCAAAATTACCATTTCAAGTAGGCATATTGGACATATTAATTATAGCAAGTTTGTAATGTTTAGGACTTCATGACCTGTACAGAGTGCTACAAGTAAATATCCTTAATTTTAAAAATGCAGGTAGAAGGGACCACCAAGACGAATGGTTCATTCTGTTCCTGTTATTATATATAGTAACATAGTACCACTGCAAGTTGTATTGCTCGTGTCTCTTCCAACGAGGCTTCTCTCTTGATCTCTTCTCCATGTGTGAAATCCCCCTTCCTCCTAGAATATTCAAATGCAAATATGTCATTGATCCCTTCTTCATTCCACCATCACCTTTGACCGAAAAGAATTGTCACAAATGGAGGGTTATTGACGCAGGAAAGGAAAACTTTGAGTGTGACGTTCAAATTAGAGGTCTATAGAGAAAGACATAGGAAAATAATTCATAAATAAAGTCGTGTTTAGATTTAAACGAAAATAATTTGTTTATTCAAATCAAAATCAAACTCAACATTCAACTACCTCCTTTTTACAAGAGCCCTAACCATTGTTTCAATAACCTAAAAAATAAGAAAAAGTCACAACAGAAACGTTGTAATAGAACAAGAAAAAGAAAAGGTAAAAAGAACTAATCTTTAAAAAATAAAATAAAATCTAAACTAACTTTAAAAAAATAATCCTAAAAAAGAAAGACAAAATTTATATTAATTTTTAGAAAAGAAAACTAATTCTAAAAATTCGAAACAAATAAAAGAAAAATCAAAAGACCAAATCTAAAATTTTGACGACTTAGTTTAGTTGATTCTGTCTCGTCTGAACTCCGAATAGAGTGCAACCATATCAAGAGGACACGAACTAATTATCTTCCTTGTAAGTAGCCTCGATCGTCCTTCTTCAAGACCTAAAAGAGAAGTTGGTAGCCTCGATTTCTTCTCGTAATAACTCGAATGGGAACATAGCCATGTTGGATGATATGAAATAATTGTCCCTGGATACTCCTGCATCAGACGCCCCAGGTTCAAAAGAACTCATCCTCGAGTTCAAAATAGTCGTTGGCCTGATAACTAATGCGGCATCAGATAGAGGAATAAGACCAGATCCACCAAATGGAGATTCATTCCTCTGGTCCGCAGTCCTAGGCTGCTTAGGATCAGCAAATCGAACAACCAAAGATTGATCACATCCCCTCATCACAAAAGTTCCATTAAGAGTATTCAAAGCTGCGGCTGCCATCTCTCTATTTGAGAATTTAACAAAGCCACAACCACGATTTTTATTTAATGCACCTCTCCTTATGTAGACATCTTCAATTTGTCTATTGGAGAATAAATATCCTCAATCTCCTTTGCGATAGCTTGCTTGGTCAGCGATGCAACAAATAATTTGTCATCAGCAGCACTAGGATGATTTCTGTCTCCATCGGCATATCTTACCTAAATAGGTCCTGTTGCTCCAGGTAAAGTATACCGATTATGTAAAGCCCTGATGGCTCTATCAGCCTCGTCGGAAGTTGCATATTTAACAAAACAACATCCAGGAACAGCTCTCCAATCCCCTGCTGGTTGCACAGCCTCTTCGCTCCAATCTTGCGCTTCCATGGTGGGGAGGCAATAATGTTGGTCCCCATTGGTGAAAATAACCAGATCTTCTTCTCTATCATCATCGTCATAGATTGGATCACCGACAATTTCAATCTTGTCGTCCATATCTCTCAATAAAAATTGTATCCAAATTAAAGTAAAAGAACTTAGGACCTTTAAGATTTTGGACGCTACGATCACAGTGTGAGACTTCCTCAGCTAGAACCTATCTATCACGACCTCGATCATACACCTCACAATCTTCAAGATCTTGCGCCACTAGACGTAGGGATAACTCCGTGACTTGTCTCTATAGATCTTTAAGCTCGTAGGATATGTTTCGATCCTAGTGCGAGACTTTAGCGGGAACCTATCCATAGATCTACAACCACGACCTCGACTACGATGATCATCCATGGATCTAAGGCTCTGATACCAACTGACACGGGAAAGAAAAATTCGGATATGACGTTAGAATTAGAGGTTTACAGAGAAAGACATAGGAAGATAATTTGTAAACAAAGAGGAGTCGCCTCTAGATTTAAACGAAAATAATTTGTTTATTCAAATCAAAACCAAACTCAACATTCAATCACCTCCATTTTACAAGAGCTCTAACCCTTGTTTAAATAACCTAAAAAATAAGAAAAAGTTACAACAAAAAAGTCACAATAGAAAAAGAAAAAGTAAAAAGAACTCATCTTTAAAAAAAAAAAAGATAAAATCTAAACTAACTTTTAAAAAAAATAATCCTAAAAAAGAAAGATATAAAATCTATATTAATTTTTAGAAAAGAAAACTAATTCTAAAAATTTGAAACAAATAAAGGAAAAGTCAAAAGACCAAATCTAAAGTTTTGACGACTTAGTCGATTCCGTCTCGTCTGGACTCCGAATAGCGTGCAACCATGTCTGGAGACCATGAACTAATTATCTTCCTTGTAAGTAGCGCTCCTGCATTAGTTATCCAAGCCCCTTCTTCCTTTTACGTTCTCTTTCTCCTAGAAGAAACACAGGTGTAGGTTTATTTGATTCTCCTTTTCTTCTTCCTCACAAAAGAACCAATATATCCAAAGACTTCTTCCATCTTGGCAACAAGAACTCCAGTGGTTTCTACCTCACAAGCACTTTCCTAGTTCACCTATGTGATGCAATGCAAGAAGCAAACTACTAGTCATGGACAAAACTAGATCTAAAGTAATCACAATTGCTTCTTAATTATAATTTAAACTTCTTATTTAGGGTTCATAGACTAGAATGGTAATCGACATATGGTATGAGTCTTCAGAACTGTATCAACTAGTTGTAGCTCCAACATCTTTTAATTGGTTGAATCGTCATCTCTTGAAATATATCATTGCTCAGAACATCCTAGTCTTCAGAATCTAGGATTGGTTATTCCTAGAGTTTCCTAGAGTGTGAATGCTATCAACTAGGAAAACATTTTGGTTCTTCTTAAGTTCATTTGATGGATTTTTTTTTTACAATCTTATCTCTAGTTTACTCAGGCATTCAAACTTTGTCATGCACTTCAACACTGTGTTTCAACTATTTTGTAATCTTCATAGTTGATTATTCCAGAATGACAGGAATTTGTTTTTTCATAAAAATCATGTTTTGTAATATTCCCAAGCATTCCTTCTTTTTGTATTAACACGTTTAAGATGGTACAGACATGTACTTAGACAACTAATAAATGCTCCAGTTAGACGATGTGAAACTATGACAATATGCACATTAAACTTCAATTGTGAACAATATTATTAAGAGAGGACTGAGAATACACCGTAGGAGATAGCATTCCTAATCACAAACTTTGGTCAAAAATATTAACAAGGCTGAGCTTCAAATGTTCAATTTGTTCATTAATTGAGCCTTGAAAAAGTGTACAACTTCTTGGCTCATGTTCCAATGAGCATTGGTCAAAGCCAACACCAAGCTTGTTACCAAATATTTGGTTGGGTTACAGCCAACAGATTTCGCAATTCCTATGTCCCCCATATAAGAGTGGTTTATAGAAAACAATATGGGATTTCATTTTTACATGTGAAAGGTTCAAGCTTTCCTCGTGAACTATATATATATAATTCAAGTACTATGCAGTAGCCATAGCATTGTTTAAAATTGTACCATGCCCGACAAAATAGGCAAAATTTATGATTTCGCTCACTACTCGACACCGCAGGCCGCCGCAGGTTACAGATGCTTCCACAATCCCGCAGTAACCTGTCGTGGAGCAGAGGCTACAGCAACCTCATGTAAGGTCGCGGAGGCTACAACAACCTACCACGGGGTCGCAGGTGCAAGATTAAAATTAGGGTTTAATAATTAAACTCATATCAATAATGTCAATCAACTTCTAACTATAAATAGGGATAATCTAAACATGCTTAATCAAACTCTAATAAAATTACATTTTATATATATATATATATATATATATATATATATATATACATACACTAT
>JBBMJZ010413097.1:8333682-8350843 GCA_037833815.1 Zingiber zerumbet | reverse complement strand
TTCTCAACTCTCCGTGCAAAGAACATTGGGATGCCGTGACTCGCATTATTCGATATATCAGGGGTGCACCAGGAAAGGACCTTCTATATAAAGACAAAGGACATACTCAAGTTGTGGGGTATTCTGATGTAGATTGGGCAGGATCTCCCTCTAATAGAAGATCTACTTCTGGATTCAGTATATTTGTCGGAGGTAACCTTATTTCTTGGAAAAGCAAAAAGCAGAATGTTATGGCAAGATCCAGTGCAGAAGCAGAATATCGAGCTATGGCTATAGCCAGTTAAGAACTTATGGCTAAAACCATATGAGGTTCAGGAACTAAGGTTTGGAGAGGTTACACAAATGCCACTCATATGTGACAACTAGGCCGCTATGCATATTGCCTCAAATCTAGTCTTCCATGAGAGGACAAAGCATATTGAAGTTGGTCACTTTGTCAGAGAGAAAGTCATATCTAGAGAAATATTTACTAGTTTTGTCAATTCACATGATCAGCTAGCAGATATATTCACTAAGTCACTCAGAGGTCCCCGAATTGACTACATATGTAACAAGCTGGGTGTATATAATTTATATTCTCCAGCTTGAGGGGGAGTGTTAGAATATGTAATATATTTATAGAGGTATTTCTGTAATTATGTAACATACATCTTTCCTATAAAAAGCCTAACTCGTGGTATCCAATACATGAGGTTTAGTTTTCTTTTTAACAGTAATAATATAATTCTTATTTCTAAATTTCTTTTAGGTGGAGAAACCTTATTCTAAAAAAATTTAAAAATTAAGCTTAATAATAAAATAA
The DNA here is from genome assembly GCA_037833815.1 of Zingiber zerumbet. NCBI lineage: Eukaryota > Viridiplantae > Streptophyta > Magnoliopsida > Zingiberales > Zingiberaceae > Zingiber > Zingiber zerumbet. The sequence goes on along the minus strand of JBBMJZ010413097.1, from coordinate 8,350,041 downwards.
GGCAATACAACAGAAATGAAAATGTACACAAAGTGTTGTCGATCATAAATGAAGTACGTGTTGTAGCATAGAAGACAAAAGAACACTTAGAGCACAAGAACAAGAGTGAATTTTGTGTAGATGGATTATTTTTAAGCTCTGTTTTAAAACTCCTTACTCCTCCGTTCGCCTGTATCAGTTCTGATGTGGCTATAACTTTTATCTGTTCGATAACGTTAACAAATCTCTTCGGTCGACTGGACATCCTCCGGTTGCCTGGGCAAGGGTTAAATCTCATCTTGACCCGCCTCATTCGTATTATTGATAACACTATCTCCCGGTCGCTTAGAAGCTGCTCCGGTCGCTTGTATTCTACGGTCGCTTAGAACCCTTCCAGGGACCTCGACCAAGGCTATAAATACAGCCTTGGTCTAGAAACTTTCAATCAATTCAAGTAGTTTGTATTCCAACACTTGTGCGCTTTCATTAAGAGTTGAGCTTCTATTTTCTTGTACGTAATTGCTGTAAGAGGTTTCTCCGTCTGAAGGAGATTCAGTGTGCTGTTCATTCCTTGGATTAACAACCTCCCCGGTTGTAACCAAGTAAATTCTTTGCCTCTTTTTTTCAGTTTAGTTTTATTTGTTTACTCTATTTTATGCAAGTGTTTATTTGGAGAGTCAAGAAGGGTTGTTTGTTTTTGTTTTTACAGGGCGATCTAACCCCCTTCTAGCTGGCCAACGCGGTCCAACACAATCTATCTTTTTTTTGATGGTATGAAAACTAAGTTAAAGTTAGTAAAAAAATAATAAGTTTTGAAGCTTATATTTAATGTCTGAAAGAAATAAATAAAGTTAGTGCAATCATACATTTAATTAGATAAGGGTATTAAATTGGGAAATAATAAATTGGAAAGTTAATAAAAATTCAAATAACGCTTAATTTTTATTTTTTCTTTTATATCTCCCCCTTTTTTCATATATCAAAATGGGTTAAAATGTAAATAAGACAAATAATGAATTGATGCATTATATAGTCAAGGGCAAGAATAAAAGGAGATAATTTAATAGTAGATATATTCATGTCAGACAATAGTAAAATGCAAAATAGAATGACTAAAGTAAAAATAAATAAATGTAGTTTCGAAAATAATCTATGACAAATTGGTCTGGTCGGAAGGTAGGGTGACTCATAAAAGCAGCACGTAACATATTCATGATTTTGTGAAACTGCTTCTCTATAAGCTGAAACCCACGATTGATGTGTCTCGAGTCGAGTCACGTGATCCTCTAATATCAAGGATGATGAAGGCGTCGAAGATGCTGGTGGTGCTGGAGATGTGGGTAGCTGTTCTATATCAATAGTGGGTTATGTGTAAATTATATTTAATGTAATATGAGAGAAAGGACTAGGAAAATGTTGTCTCATAATCGGAAAACAATTGATTATAGAGGAAGACGAATCTCAAGTCGGTCCCTAATTAGATCGGGCGTAAATGTAATGTCAATGTCCCAACTCGAGATGTATATGAAAGATCGTCGATTCTAATTAAGTTGTAGAATTCGAAGCATAAATCGAGGCTGATTATCCAGTCCCAGTAGACAAGTGATCCTGTCCGAAAGTCGAAGAGACCGAATGTTGGGGATGTGGCACTCCTGCTGACTGCTTGTGGACTCCGCTCTGACTTGCAACACAACTAACGTTAGTGTCGAGCAAGGGAAGGGGTCCCCGGCTTGGCCCTCCGACGCTCAAGTCAGTCACCGGCGATAAAGTAGAAGGCGGAGCAAAGATAACGAGAATGAACAGTAGCAACAACAGTGTATTGCGCATACCTCTGCCGATACTTGGACCTCCCTTTATATACAGCAAAGATAACGAGAATGAACTGTAGTGCGCGTGCACTCTTCCCCAAGGCGAGCACGCTTCCCCAAGTTTTTCTTGAAAAGATTTATCAGTAAAGTGTCCCTGACACCGTACCTTAACAGGCTGAGCATATCTCTGAAGTGACAGTGGAAGCTTCAGCCGTACGATCTTCTGTCTGACCATGCCGCCTGTCAACGACACTATCTTTCAAAAGGATGTTGAGGGATGATTCTGTGGATCCGTCATTAGACCGAGCGGGAATGCCGCGGCCAGTACTTAGCAGATCGGGTACACCCGTCCGCTCTGCAAGCATTCCATCATGCCTGTGTCTCATTCGCTTGGCCGATATCTCGCTGTGTCTGTCTCGAGTCCTATCGCTCGGCATATCCTCCGCGCAACCTTGGCAACTTCTCCTTCATTGAGCGTCGGCTGCTCGACGTGTGGCCGAGGCAGAGGTGATGTCGGATCAGACACCCTTTCTCCCGGTCAGGCGGCCCACTTGCCCGATCGGCCGATGATATCGGAGCGTTGACCTCCTTGACTTTGACCTCTACTGTGACAACGGTCCTCCGCAGGGTGGACCCCTCCTTATTACCGCATCAACGAGTTTAGACAAACCAAAGTGGTCTATGATTTTGATAACGTTTGAATAATAATTCGAAAAGAATTGTCGACTCACAAATTTCGAAGGCATTAGGATATAGGTGGTTTATTGATACCTAAGCCTAAGGCTCTTAGAAGGAAATCTAGAGTTAGAATGTGTTGAGGTGTTGGCTAGAGTAGATTGATGTCTAATTCTAGGCATGGTGATTAAGAGGAAGAACTTGTACTTGAAGTTGAACTTGAGGAATCAATAAATGGTCTTGAACAAGAAACGACCATCGAACTTTTTAGGAAAAAGGTTTGGATGGAAACTCGTGGGCTACTTGAGGTTGGTTATATAAAGGGTATACAGGTGACCGTAGGGGTATGCGGTTGACCATATCTTAGTTTTTGTCGAAGTTGGTTAAATCCTTTAGACCTATCCTAGCGACCGGATAGTTAAATATATTAACTTTTTTGAAAAGTTATTTTTGTGTAAGTTTAATCAATCCCTAAGTCCAAACAAAAATATTTTGAATAGATTTAACCAGAATTGAAAAGATAAAAAATCATGGAAAATGATATTTATGAAAAAAATAGATAAGTTTTTATCAAAATAATTTATTTCAAAATCTTTTTCGTAATGTCTAAATTGATTTTGAGCTTGACTATCGATCGGATAGGAGCTTTCAGTTGATTGATCAAGTTAGATAAGAGTCTCCAGCTTAATCTTATAAAAACTAAATTGTTAACATCTAACTTGATAAATTTAAAAGATTTTAGCCCAATTCATTTTTATGTATTGATAGCATATGGAATTTAGAGCTTGTAACCCTAAGAATCTCACATCATTTATATTTTTCAAACACAAGTAAGTTATATCGTGGTGTGTTTTGTGAGTTGTTAATTGCCTAGATCTGTATGAACATGTTGTCTACGGTAGAACCTAGGTTAAGGCTATTTATGCATGAATTGAGCAAGATATTTATGAAGATAGAATATTATAATTTTGAAATCATATTTGAAAATAATAAACTTGTAAATATGAAATGATCCTAGTCTAACAGTTCAAAAATTAACCCTACTAAGTTGGAGCTCTAATCATTTTCAATTTAGCAATTGGATTAGCATAGGAAATGTTAATCACATGAATGTGTTGTTTAGGTACCTGATTGCAATTGTTTTTAATTTGATTGACTAAGCATGATTTTGGAACCAAGCAATCTTATTTCTAACATTTCTTTTGAGCAATCTTATTTCTAACATTTCTTTTGACTAAGGTAATGTAAGAAACATGATTTTGATTCGATTTAAACCAAGTCTTGTCCCAATCATCATATTTAAATATTTAAACTAGATGTAAGCCTAATGAAGGTAGATTTTAACTTACTAACTTAATATTTCAAATCAGAATTCTCTTCCTCAAGATTTGCCCTGAGTTGAGGTTCCAACTTTATTAGCTTGAGTTAATGAGTTTAAGTTAGTCTTTTCCTTAAAGTCTTTGACCTCCTTTAGCAAAGTTTTAACTTTGGACTTGTATATAGCTATAGTCTTAGTCAAATAAGCAATAGTAGCATACAACTTTTTAGTAATTGGATTTGCTACTTTGTCGGCTAACTCCTTTAAGTCGCTGACCTGACTTAAGTTTGATGCTGAGTTGTATTCTGACTCGGACTCTGAACTTAAATATTCGTTGATTGTCGTTAGTGCCAAAAGGCTGACTTGCTCTGAATCCGATTCAGATTATGATGATAACTCATTCAGGTTGCCTTCAGGGTCTTTTTTTTTTTTTTTTTTTTTTTTTTTTTAGATTTTTCCTCCTTTTCTTCTAGTAAGGGTGGTTTTGAAGTGTCTTTTTTTTTTTTTTGCATTCAAAGCATTGAACATTTGCTAGATCCTTCTTGGAAATATCCTTTTTCACGAATCTTCGAGTAAATTTTTTCCGTTGGATCATCGTTTTAACCAGGTATGCGACTTCCGAAGAGAGATCGTCTGTCAGATATTGATTCGGACCGGATTCTAATTTAGTCTCTTTCTTGGGTTTAGATCTCAACTTAGATTTATCTAAAATCAAAGTTATATTTTTTTCTTTCTGATCAAGATTAGTCAATTCATGTAATTCAAAATCACAAAAGAATTCATCTAATTTAATAATAGACAAGTCCTTAAATACTTTGTATGCATCAACCATTGATGCCCATAATATAACCCTTGGAAATGCCTTAAGTGCATACCTGATCAAGTCGCGGTTGTGTAGTAATGACTTGAGCCTTGCTTTTATTGACAGCTGTCTAGTTTTCAAAGATAATTGTAGTGCCATCTTGATTTGTGGGCCGCTCAAGTTCTTCCATTTTCCTCTTCTAATAAGTGAAATTGCCGCCTATAAAGACATTTCTCAAGAATATTTGTTTAAGTTGTATTAAGGTCTAGGACAGGATATGAGTTTGGTTTAAGTTTGGTATGATTGTAATTAAGGTTTGGATTTATGTTCAAGCTAGACTCGGATTATTAATCAATTTGTTTGTTTCTTCCTTTCTCATAGCACAAAGTTTGCCTCATGTTAGATTCAGGTTTTGCTTTGGGCTAATTGAGCAAGAGTTTTCAAAATTAAATTCGAGGTGGCAAAACACAGAGATTTTCTTGAGAATCAGAACAATCACTTCTTAAAACAAAGCATTTTCTAGTTCCACTTGACTAGATGCACCAGGTAGGGTACTCTTTACCAGCCTAGACATGTAACTAGCTAGGCTTTTCTAGAGTACTCAACCTGCCCTGATACCAAATTGTAGGATCAAACTCGACGCTAGAGGGGGTGAATAATGTTACAAATTTTAAAAATGAGTAGATAGTAAATAAATAGTTGAATCAATCAGAGTAACATAGCAGATAATAAAGATTACTTAGAATGATTCAATCAAGACAACACAATAAGCATGTAATAGATTTAGCTACCAGTTTAAGCATGCAAATAGTTAATTAACCAAAACAGAAGTAGACACACAATAATAATAATAATAATAATAATAATAATAATAATAATAATAATAATAATATGATTTTTATTTCTAAATTTCTCCTAGGTGGAGAAATCTTACCGTAAAAAAAATCTAAAAATTAGGTAAACTAACAAAATGAAAATATACTCAAGGGAAGCATGTGTTGCAGCGTGTTGTAGCATAGAAGGCAAAAGAGGACTTAGAGCACGAGAACCAGAGTGAATTCTGTATAGATGAGTGATTTTCAAGCTTTGCCTCAAAATTCCTATATAGGCTCCTCTGGTTGTCTGTATCAGTGTTAACGTAGCTACAACTTTTATCCATTGATAATGTTAATGAAGCACTCCAATCTACTAGACACCTTCCGGTTGCCTAGGCAGGGAATCTCATCTTGACCCACTTCGCTCAGATTGTTGATAATGTCATCTCCCCGTTACTTGGAAGCTGCTCTGGTTACCTGTGTTCTTTGATCCCCTCGATCCAATACGGTCATCTAGATCCTTCGAAATCCCTTTGTTGAGAGTTATCACCGGCCAGTTGCCCCCGAACTTCCTTTCGATTTCTTGGAATATAGTGGTTACACGTAATGAGGAGAATGTATGATGCAAAGTTACTCGAACTTATATTGAGTCTAGAGATTTAGCCTCTAGTTGCCAAGCCATAACACCCAACTACTTCCACTTGGACTTATTTGCCAAGCTTTCAACTCCACCTGACTTGATTCACCTAACACCTAGCCAGGAATTTGTTTGCCAAGCCTTAATCACTTGGACTTGATTTACCTAGCCTCAGGCTAGGAACTTGTTTGTGAAGCCTTAATCAGTTGGACTTAGTTCACCTAGCTTGTAGGTAGGAATTTATCGCTTGGTCTCCAACCAAAATTTAACTCATGTCGAACTCCCAATTAGGATTTTGGATGCCTAGTTCCACGAGGACTTAGTCATCAGGTTCACAACCAGGACTTCAACACCTGTTAAGTAACATGCATATACAAACTTGACACAACTGGTTAGATTACAGCTAACTTAACTTTAACTTTAATCATATATCAAAACTCTGATTTAAATGTTGTACACCCAGTAGCAACAACAAAAAGATGTGGAGAAACCTTAGTGAGACTTGTAGGAGGATCAGATGCCGGAGTGAGTCTATGCTAAGCATAACTAGGTTTAAACCTTGTAATTGGTATTGGTGACTCAGGAAAATGTGGTAAAGTAGATAGAGAAAGAAATTCTGAGGTCTGTCGTGTGCTAAAGATTAAGGCCTGATTTTAAAAAATAATAACATTCCTAGAGACAGGAGTTCAATGGGCATGAGGATTATAGTAAAGAAATCCTTTTTGGGTTCGAGCATACCCTAAGAAAGCACACTTGATAGATTAGACAGTAAGTTTACTTCTTTGATGTGTAGGAAGGTGAACAAAATAAACACATCCAAAAATATGAAGATTGGAATAATTTGGTGCATGCCTAAGCAAACAAAAGTTGGGAGAATCATTGTTCAAATTGGGAGATGACAATTTATTAATCAAATGAACAGTAGTAGACAAAGTTCCGTACCAAAAACTGAGAAGGAACACACGACTCAATTAGAAGAGTGCGAATAACATCAAGAAGATGATTCTTTCTTTCAACCATATCGTTTTATTATGGAGTGAAAGGATAAGAACGTTGTGCATCCCATGACTTTGAAGAAAAAATTGAAATTCATTCAACATATTCACCACCTGAATTTGATTGCAAGGTTTTGATTTTGACATAAAATTATGTTTTGACTAAAACATAAAAGACTTTAAACATTTAGAAAACCTCACTTTTAGACCGAAGAAAAGATACCTAAGTAAAGCGAGTGAAATCATCAATAAATGTAACAAAGTATTTGTAATGTTCATGAGAGATTACAAGGGTAATACCCCATACATCAGCTTATACAAGTTCAAAAGGTTTGGTGGTGCGGTTTTTATGGAATGGAAAAGGAAATGTTTTGCTTTTACCAAGTTTGCAAAAGATGCACATCAACAAAATTATTATTAGAAGAAATCAAATTTAAGGAAGACTCGAAGTACATGAGAATTAGAGTGTCCTAAACGTTTATGCCACACCTTATTATCACATTGAACAACATTATAGGCAACATAATTTGACACCGGAGAGGGAGATAAAAACAAAGGAAAGAGATGTCCCACTTTAGGTCCCTTCGCAATTATCTTTCCAGGCACTTGATCTTGTACAAGACAACCAGAATTTGATTGGCAAATATAAGATTAGTGGACAACTTAGGAGACACAAAAACAATATTTAATGATGCTGAAATATCACTAACAACTATGATAGGTAAGGAATTATCATCAATAGTATGAATCTGAAGATTTTCTTTAAATTTTTTAACATTATTTAAAGGTAAGACAGTGTTGGTCATGTGATTGGAAGCGCCAAAATCAAAATGCCAAGGCTTGGAATTAGAATTTTTGTTACTTGAAAGGCCTAAAGAAGAAAGGGCAGAAACTCACTTGTTAAACTATTTTAGGAGTAATAGAGACTAACCATGATTAGGGGTATTTGAGGAACCAACCGAGACATTGTTGGCTATTTCAGATTTCTTTAGAGGTCGAGTGGAACAATCTTTGATAATATGCCCCAACAATAATTGTAGAAATTTTTAGTACAATTAGTGACAATGTACCCGAATCCTTTGCAAATATAGCACTGGACATTAGTCATATTTCTATCTCCTTTAAACCTTCCTTGAGTAGTGCAGGTAACAGGAACTGGAGTAGAATGTTGAGCTTTCTACTCCAGACACGACATGTGTAATGAGTCGTCGTCCTCTGAGAATCTTTCCTACAGAAATATTCAATAATGGAACTAGTTCTTTGTTCATCTGATTGGACCTGATTGCTTCAAACTCCCCCCTTAACTTCATTAAAACTTGGTCAGACTTGCTATTCTTATGCAAACTTTAGATAGCAATGAGTCCTTCGGGAGGTACACTTGCATACACTATATCTGTGTGCTTAGCCTAAAGATTTCCAAAGAAAAAAATAAAACTCTTGGATTGGCATACTCCCTTGACTGAGCTGACCTAACTCGAGTTCCAATTAAAATCTTCGTGCTGTATTGCTTTGGTTGCAATTTTCTTCAAGTAATCCACCATTTCTCTAGAGGTCTTAGAAGACTGAGATTGAGAAGTATGGAGGGTTCCACACTTACAAGGATCCAAGTCATAATCCGAGCATCCATCACCTCCCATTTATATATTTCTCCTTCTCCTTCTTGCCTTTAGGTGTAGGAATCATCCCATCAATATTATCCCATAATTTCTTTCTCTTACAAAATATGAAATTGGAATGCCTATGTAGAATAGTTCTTGCCATTAAATTGAAAGCAAATGTTTAGATCATTCCAAAGATATGATTCAACTAGAAACATGTTCTAAGAGAGTCTAAGAAAATATACTAGAAGAGCACAAAAAAAAAAAAAAAACAAAATACTAAGATCTTGGAACTAGACAAGGAAAAAGACACAAGATGAAATGATCTCAGAGTTTTGACTCTGATACCATGACAAAAAAATAAACAAGAATTTCATATTTTTTATTTTATTTAGCAAGAGGATTACAATATAGTAGACATCAAGAATTATCAAATCCCTTAATCAGAGGATCTAATATAAGAAGAAATAGTATTGTAAATGATGGTAGGTGGCGGCGGGGTGGTGACTACCTACCGCCTCGGCCGCCTAGGAGGTTGACTTTTTTTTATTATTTTTTATATGTAATATTATAAACAGTCAACATTCTTTATAATGTTTATGCATATAAATAAGCTTCATACAATACAATACGGTGCAAATAAATTTATGAATACAACTAACAAGATACTTAATAACAATTCATCACCATATTAATACTAAATAAGTAATATTATTACTTTTACCAAAAGTCTATGTTTAAAATTCAAAGTTTAAATCCAACATTACAACAAACCAATAAGGACAAGATTAAACATAACTAATCTTCTAAATAATCTACACATGCACCATCAACTACAATCATAATCCTCTCATCATTAGACTCAAAATTAACATTTTCACTCTCCTCCTTTGATGTATCTAAATCCTCTAATAGGGATGTTCTATACGCTCCTCCTTGGTTGTAGCAATTCATCCGTTCTCGAGGCCTCCGCCACCATTCTCCAAGTGAGTCGCGAATCTGACTCGGCCTTATCTTCAGCACCACCATCAACAAGGAAACCTTGAGCTTCACTAGCTTGAGAGGGTAGAAGAAAATCTCCGCCCATTTCTCTTTTGTTCTTATCCATAAGATTTGCGTTGAATTTGACATATACAAAGATTATTGGAACTGCACGTACCCGGGTAGTTTTGATATGATCAGCCAAGTTAAGTTAGGTCCTGTGTATGTTTGATGCCTTATTTCTAAGTGTGTAGGAACTTAGGAACATAAGAAGTTGAGCGAAAGATGCAGCGAACGAGAAGGATGACACGGGAACAGAGTTGACGGACTCGGTGCATCCAAGGGACGAGGAGTTGTGGAAGCGTACACTGGTGGAGCAAGAAGGACGTGCGCGACACATCAGAGGACGAGATGCTGGAAGCCTGTTCGAGGAGAAAGCCGAAGTTGGCTACGAGTGAGCCCAACTCTAAACTGTTAGAACATCACCTAAGCGAGCAGAGTCCGAATTTGGTCAACTCGGAAGTTGACCATGAAGACTTGAAGACCCAAGGCACGTAAGTTGACTTGAGGCGCCTCGGATGCCCAGCAGATCAGTTGTCGCGGAAGAGACTTAAGGCACCTCAGTTGATTGGAGGCATCTTGATGAGTAGTAGTCGAGGTGCCTCTGAACAATTGGAGGCGCCTCAGATGCCAGGAGCCGTTGCGGAGTGGATAAGCAGCGGAGTTCCACATCAGCATAACTAAGGTGGCTAGATGAACTGAGGCGCCTCCATTTTAACACATCAGAAAGACATTGCTACGTGGATAACAATTACCACATTGGAGGCGCCTTGAATCAATAGAGGCGCCCTGGATGGCCATGTCAGCAAAACGGTCACTTCGACTAGTGCACTATAAAAAGTGCCCTATTCCTAGTTGTAAAGCATCACACTCCGTATTCATTTTTTGTACTTCGTTTTTGAGCTTATAATTGTTGTAAGGAGCTTCTCCGCCTCAACATTGTCGAAGGAGTTTTCTGCTATTGCTTTGAATTGCCTTGGATTTAACAACCACTAGGTTGTAACCAAGTAAATACTTTGTCCCCTTATTTCTTTTTATGTTATTTTTATCTAATTAATTAGTGTGTCATTGTTAAGCAAAAAAGCAAGATGATTTACAAGCTATTGCCGGTCCACTAGATCAAACATAATCTTAATGTCTCGAGCTTATTTCTTTTCTTAGTATGTATTTAAACAATTAAAAAATTATTAAAACTAATAAAAAGAAAAAATAGATAATATAATTTATGAATTGCTACTTACCCCTTCAAATTGGCTCGAATTTCTTTCATACCCTGATGAACTACTTGTCAAAAAAGAGAAATCTCATTGTCATTTTTTAAAAGTTTGGAGTGTCACCACCATAATGGGACCACCTTTTAACTTAAAAAAATAGACAAAAAAATAATAAATCCCAAAATAGGTAAAAAAGACATGTATACGGTGAATAGTAATAAAAGAAGAGATATACCCGGATCAAAGTCGTGGTACACATCCACCTTCTCATATGTCATTACCATTTTTTTTCTTGTCCCTAGGGTATAGCCGAGTTAGTTATCATATGACAGGTTTACAGAATTGAACAAGGGTTGAATCCCAGTAAAACTGAGCTATTACCCTCCCATGTGATGACTAGCTTCAGTTTCCTGGTTTACTTCCTCCCAATGGTGGGGGCAGCAGGGGGGGGGGGGGAGTTGCCAGGTGACGGATTTTATCTTTTGCAGAAATGATCATTTCAAAGTTTCTAGATTTACTCTTATACTTCAATAATTTATCGTTACAATTGGTGGAGTGGATTGCATGTCCTCGTCGGTGGGAAAAATTCTCTCAACAAAATTCAAGAACTTATTCATTGGTGTCATTTTGTATGCTTTGGATCTTTGAGGTAAAAAATCAAATTCAACGAGTAAGCGACAATGCAAAGGATTTTTTCCAAAATAGGGGTGACATTTTTTTCTTTTTTGAAAGTTTTTCTAATATCTTCCTTGACTTATTTTAGTGCACCCAATAAAAAGGTCATTGAGGGCTTTTTGTCACCATCAACAAGGCATAAAACTTTCACTGAAGGGGTGAAAACACTCATTACCAAAGAAACACCATTCCAAAAAAAGATACTTCGCCTCCACCGTTTTCCCCCTTTACACCACTCCATAATTTTGTGTTGCTCCACTTCTCGGATGTAAATATAAGTCTCAATTAATCTTTCTTGCTTTTGCCTCTCAATATCCCTCTTCTTAGTATATATTTCCTCATAATAGCTAAAGTTCTATGATGTGCATAGATGAATATTGTTAGGGTCTTTGCTTTCTCAAGCATTCTGCTAAACTTGGATAGTTTTCCAATTACTTTAAGCATGAGGTTGATTGTATGAGTCGCACAAGAGGTCTAAAAAATTTGAGGTTGTGTAACCTTCAACAACTCTGCTACTACCATATTGTTTGTCGTATTATTCATCACTACTTGAACAACATGTTGAGGGCCAATCACCTCTACAAATTGTCTAAAGTTTTGATTATCAATTGCATGAATAGGAACCTTGCCTCATAAATCCATCTTGCAAGGTACTCATGCACATCATTTGTAAATTTTAACTTCAATACGTCATTTATGTTTTGTTGTCTTGCCTTTGTTGGATTTATTGTGGATGCCCATTTATCAATAGGCCAAAGGTGCTTTGACTTCTTTTTAGGAGAATCTTCCTCCACTTGACAATCTTCATCCTCTATATCAACACTTATATTTACTTCTGTCCTCTCTTCTTTTAGTTTTTTCACACTTTCTCGCTTCTTATTCTTGTTATTTTCCAGATAAACTCTTACTCTTTTTTTGCATATAGGACATACTTCTACTTGTCCTACAATAGCATAATATGAAGCTTCATCTGTAAATTCCTCCCTTAATAAGCCTCTTACACAGTTTGCATGTGATATAATCTATTTTTTCTTTGTAATACAACACCCCATAATTCCAAACAATATTCGCTTCAACTCTAACTCTGGTTGTCTTCAATAATTAAATAAAAAATAAAAATTTAGAACACAAATTTACTATAAAATATATTAACTAAAAATAAAAATGTTAATCTAAATATTTAAATAATAATAATTATATATATATATATAAAATTAATAGGAGTATATTAAAATTATCCCAATCATAGCGAGAAGTATATTAAAATTATTAAATAAAGTTATTCGGTTAAATCCTATATGAAGTTAAAAAAATCGAAAAACCTCTTTGTTTACTCAATGTCTCCGCTTCATAAGTAGGATGCATTGCAGGACCCTGGCAACGGGCCCGGAAGCATAGCCTGAGCCTGGCGATGGGTTCGAACGTCTCGCCCTAGTCCAACGATGCGTTTGAAGTAGCGAAGATGAAACGCCTAAACTGAGAAGTTAGGTTTTTCGTTTGTTCCGTGCCGGAATCGAAATATGTAACAGCCTAACCTCAGCAGGCGATGGCTGTGTTAGCAATGATGGCGACATTAGCGGCGACGACAGCAGCGATGGGGCAGCAGCTACGGCGGTTCAAGGTGGAAGGAGGCATGAGTTGCTTTGAAATTACTTAAGGTATTAGAATTTTTTAACCTAATTTGAACTACCTAAAACACCGCCTTCTAAAAAGTGGTGTGGTTGATGTTGGGAATGCAACCAAAGTCTCACATTGGAAATACATGGAAAAGATCATAGGTTTAAAAGATAAAGATATCTCCATTGGTATGAGATATTTTACGTAGAGTCCAAGAACAAAACCATGAGGGCTTAGGCCCAAAGTGGATAATATCATACCATTGTCGAGATATGTAAATTTTTTTTGGACATAACAATTGATATCAGAGTAAGGTTGCTCTTAAGAAGCATGAGACAGAGTCATGGTTCAAATCGAGCCATGTGGGGTGACCTTAAACGAAGGATGAGGGGAGACCCTGAGCAGATCAAGAGTGATAAGATGCTTGAGGGAAGACTTGAGCAAGTTAAGAGTGACTGTATACTTAAGGGGAGACCTTGAACAGATCAAAAGTAACCTGATGCTTGATGGGAGACCTGACTATGAGAATAATGATGGTCCTTTGTTTGAGGGAGGATTGTTATAAATACAATCAAAGTTCCATATTGGAAATACATGGAAAAGATCATGAGTTTTAAAGATAAAGATATTTCCATTGGTATAAGATTTTTTGGGTAGAGTTCAAAAAAATAAATCCATGAAGGTTTAGGCTAAAGTGGACAATATCAAGGGAAATTATATGGAGAATTTTAAAAAATAGAGGTGTTAGCATAACATATATATATAAAGCTAAGTACATGCCTAAAGACCTATATACATAAAGCTCCACGCTCCTGTATATCCTTTTTACATCTAATTGTTCCTCACCTAAAAAATTACAATTTCGTGTCTTCCATCCATAGTGTACCACTTATGATAAGGCCTACCCCGGTAGTGTGGCTAAAAACTCTGAAGTGTCGCGATATGTGGACATCTCCGGACACATGTGGAGCCAACCTCAGATCTTCGGCCATAGCTATGTAATAGGGTGCATTAAAAGAATAGATGCTTTGGTGTCTCAAGCTCCTGCCTATAAAAAGTGCATTGTCGGTCCTCTTGATGATGCTGTCTATCCATCTCTAGTGGGAAACCTTCGCAATGCCAACATCCAAAAAGTGATTTCATGACTCGCCTATGGATAAGTCTTCCACACCATTCGGACCCACATCCTAGGACTAGGCTGTCTAAAGAAGTCATTCGTTCGGGCTACCCCTTATCCTGTGCAAACTAATCTTTCAGTCTCTGCCTAGCCATCTCTAGAATGAGATCTCGTATCTACAACAAATGCTTGATCAGAAGGGAATCTGAATGGGTTGCTTGCCAGATCCAAATAGCACTGCAACTCAAGTAGGTGTGATGAACCCACTAATCCAGAGTGCGTCTTCCTTCTCCTAAATTCGCTATAGAACCTTAGATAAGAGAGCACCCGTAAGTCTCTGAATCCCAAGCCTCCCTCATCCTTAGGCTGCCACATATCTGCCCAAGATGCTTGGACGTTCACATGAATGGTCGACAAATACTATAGATATGATCAATGATGCCCTGCGGTATCGGAAGGATGGACATCCAGAAGCCCTTGATCCCCTGAAGCACTGAAGGGATGAATTATGCCTTGCCGACATAAGACGGTCTTCTTCGGCTAATTGATTCGACGAATCAAAGAGTTAGTTAGAAGGCTATAGTTAGATAGTTAAAGACACGTTGCAGCTAATGGAATCCCGAGGTATCTAAAAGACATGACACCTTCCTGAAAACCTATACCGTTCTCGCCAGAAAAATGTTCAACTTCGGTCTGTTAACCTAAAGTCCTATTTGTTGGAGCAATCTAGGTACCCTAGGTTTTGATGTTTGGACAAAAGTTTAAGTTAGGTTTATTGTTGTATTTGATATGCATTGTGAGTGTGCAGGATATAGGTATAACAAGGAGAGTCCAAGTGTGAGTCTTGGCGGTGTAAGTCTAAGCATGTAGTCTTGGCAACGTAAGTCCAAGTGTGACTTGGCAATGGATGAAGTCTTGGAGGCGTGACCTCTTGGCAAAGGAAGATCCGACAACAAGGATAAGGTCGAAGGAAGCTCTAGAAGGTAAGACATGAAGGATAGGGAGGCATCCGAGGGATGAGAGGCTGATGGAGGAGGCTAGAAAACTAGGTCTAGGTTGTGCGGGCAAGAACGAGTGCATGAGAGATTGTACTCAGGGTAAAATTCTAGGTTAAATATTTTACTACAACAATTACTATAGTAGTATTGTAGCAATTACTGTAGCAGTCGACTGGTGTTTTCATCAGTCGACTGCTAGCGAACAGAATGACTCTGTTTGCTCAACCCATGAGTGGAGTAGTCGACTGGTATCAAGCTGTTAGTTTATAACAGTCGAATTCTACTTAGTACTAGTAGACTGGTGGCAGGAAACATAGCTAGGTGTTTTCTCCCGAGCTCTATTTAATAAAGTTCAGGGTGCTTAGCCAAGGTTGACAAAATTAGTGGTAGTTAACCCTAATTAGAGTCAAGTGCCCAAGTGATCTAGCGTGCTTGTACGAGGTTATGGTGAGGTTTCTCCACCCACAAGGAGTTACGTGAGCTAGCCGGAAGTTCTTTGGGGAATCATCCACCGATGGATCAGGATCGTCCACCTTATGGGCAGTCGTGGAGTAGGACCTTTATCTTTGAACCACCTTAAATCAATATGTATTGGTTTGCTTATTCTTTCTTAGTATTTAGCTTGTTTGTTTTGTATTATTCCACTATGTAACTAATGAATATGTAGGAAGTAATTGATTTAGAGGCACTGACTATGCAACCCCCTTCTATCCGGCTACACAAGGTCCAACAAGTGGTATTATAGGTAGGCTGCTCTTCTACGAACTAATCGTTGAGGGAGTAAAGCGCTAGAGGAAGACGGAGTCAAAAGATCAGCTTGGATGTGATATCCGGATCCCACCTCTATATGACCAAGAAGACTTTGGGTATTGGAGGTCTCACTTGGAGACTTGATTCCAAATGGATTGGGACCATTGGATAACATTGGAGGATCCATTCAAAGCTTCGACGGACCAAAAGGGAAAACATCTCCGTCCTCAGTATTGGACCAAGGAGCAAAGGGAGCAATCAGAGGCGGATAAGGAAGTAACGAAAATTATATTGAATTTATTGCCCCCTAACGTTTTGGT
>JBBMJZ010413097.1:8292494-8312934 GCA_037833815.1 Zingiber zerumbet | reverse complement strand
AATGGCGTAAAAGGATTCATACAGCCGACCCCACCTAGTGGGAAAAGGCTTGGTTGTTGTTGTTGTTGTTGTTGTTGCTGCTTGTTGGGAATTTTGCCAACAACAAGCTCCTAAAATGATGAAGTTAAGCTTTGCCTTCTTCCATGTAGATGGTGATGCTAATTACAGTAATTGAAACTTGATACTGCCTTTACTTTCAGGAAGCCTTCAAAGTGTTGCCACCTAAGGTTTGACCTTCCTACATAGAAGAAATACATTATCAAAGAGAAGGAATCACACCAGTAATTATTTTCGAACATGATGTCATTTTCTCCTTGGATCTAGGTTTGTGGTCAAAAGTGATAGTGTTGCAATCAACTATTTACTGGCACAGAAAAAGCTCTCTGTCAAGATGGTGCACTTGGCTGAAAGTCTATGCAATCCACCATGAGTCGATTGGCATGCAACATGAGGGAAAAGATTTAAAAAAAGTTGTTACATGACTCATTGGTCTCCAAACTGGTGGCGCACGAGAAGGAAGGTAAAATTCAAAATTGGATTGAAGATGGTTTATTATACACCAAAGGAAGCAGCTCTATGTACCTCTACATGGAGAACTTCAGAGGGGCATGATGGAATGTCGTGAATTAAAATGGACTGGACATCCTAGAACTAGACAGATATTAGCACTCATTGGAGAATGATGCTGATGACCACAGAGGATGATGTGAAATCCTATGTCTGAACTTGTCTAGTGTACCAGCAAGGCAAACCAGACAACAAGAAGACCGAAGAACTTCTATAATCAATACTGGACTGAAAGCAGCAATGTGAATCTGTTTGTATGGATTTTATTGTGGGATTTCCCAAATCTGCCATCTTTGATAGTATTATTGTGGGATTTTATTGTGGCACAACCCAAGGGTATTATTATATTTATTCAATCGACACTGAACTGAAATAAATATAATAACCAACTTTGCCTTTTATTAATAATGAAATATGATACAAAAAGAGTCCTTTACAATCATCTCATAATTGGTACTAGGGCTAATACTAATACTTCAAGTTTAAGGACTATTTATACTAATAGTCACTATGAGAATGTTTATAACACTCATATAACGATCCATGAAACTTCTCACGGCGGTCAATTCACGGTGTCAACTTGATATTTTATATCCATGATTTATGAAAATAAGTCATCAATTGTCCTGCATACTAGTCTCAGCGTATTAATATTACCCACGTATATTAATACTTGGTTAAGAATAATTAAGAATAATTTTCTCTATATATGTCGACAACCTCCGACAATCAATTCAAAATCGATATGTTGTAAACTAGAACCTACTATTTTAAGGTATTATTATATTTATTCAGCTAGCACAAACATGAAGTAAATATAATAATCAAAACATTATCTTTTATTGATAAATATGATACAATATGTCCTAAGTCAATCAACTCATGATTGGCTCTTATGGTTTACACAAACATTGTTGTACATAGTTTGTTAAAAGACTTAGTAGTAGTTAGGAAGAGACATAGGATTATAACTCTTAAGATAGTGGTAACAAAAGAAATTATTAATATAATTAATGTATATACACCTTCAGTGAGATTAAATAAAGACACCAAACATATCTTTTGGAAGACAAGATGAGGTTGTACTAATAATTTCGATAAATGAGATGATTTTAATAGGAGATTTAAACGGACATGTAAAAATAAGGAATAAGGAATATGATAGGATGGAGATATAGTTTTAGAACAAGTATTAAAGAAGGAAAGATTATATTAGATTTTACAATAGCATATGTACTTACAATAGCTAATACGTTTTATAAAAAAACAACTAATTATTTTTAAAAGTGGGAATAATGTCATAAATTGACTTTCTCATTATTAAGAAGAGATATATGAACATTTGTAGAGATTCTAAAGTCATCTCTAGAGAAAAGCTAATCACCTAACATGTGTTAGTGGTGTTAGATACGTACCTCAAGGATAGTATAAATAGAAGGAACATATGAATGTCTCCTAAAATTAAATGGTGGAAGTTAAAAAGATGATAAGCAAAATATCTTTAAGGAGAGGATAAGGGCACAAATATTAGGAGAAATACATGAAGACTCAAATACAACATGGGATAAAATGTCTTCAAATTTAAAAACAATGACCAAGAGCATACACAGTGAGTCAAGAGAATGGATACCTCTAAATAAAAAACTTCGAGGGTGGAATGAGGGAGTACAAGAGAAATTGAAGAAAAAATTGAATAACATATTAGTTAATGGACACTTGTAAAAATGAATTTTTATTAAAAAGTATGTAGTAGTCAAGAAAGAGGCTAAGTAGTGAATGAAGTTAAAAATAAAACTTTTGTATGATCATATCAATAACTTGATAAAAAAGAAGGGAAAAGATACATATAAAATAACTAAAACAAGAGAAAGGAGAACAAAGGGTTTTACCCAAATAAGATGCATTAAAAATGAATTCAATAAGGAACTAGTGAAAGATTAGGAAATAAGGAGCGATGAAAAAGGAATTTTCATTAGCTTTAATGAAATTTTAGGTGACCAATTTAGCTTAGGAAATTTAAGTAGATCAGAGGGGTATAAATTTAAATTTTTATCAGAGACTTCAAATTTTAAAAGTAGAACAAACATTAAATGGGATGAAAAATGGAAAAGAGACTGAATTCCAATTGAGGTATGGAAGTGTCTAAGGAAGTAAGGTATTGAATGACTTATAAAGTTATTTAACCTTGTATTAAAAATAAGAAAATATTTGATCAACAAAAGGTAAGTACTTTAGTCCTTGGTATAAAAACAAAGGAGACATACAAAATTACAAGAATTATAAAGGCAATTAGTTAATGAACTATACTTGAAATTTTAGGAAAGAGTGAAAAAACATTAAGAAGACCAAAGTGATCAAAAATTAATTTCGATTCATGCCTAAAACGATGACGATAGAAACTATACAAATTTTATGAGAAAATTAATTTCTCATAATTTCACATCGCCTAGAACATTTATTGGTGTCTAAATATATGTTCGTACCATCGTAAATGTAACTCTCAGAATTTTTTCCTCAATAGGTGCAATCTAGACTTTCGCTCTAATATTTTCATTTCTTATCATGTCTATCATTGTATGTCTACATGTCCACTTTAGCATCCTCATGTCTACAACTCTCATCTTTTGCTCATGTATTCGAGTCTTAGCTCAACATTTAGCTTTATATAACATTAACAGATCTAACCACCATTTTATAAAATTTTCCTTTAAGTTTAGAGATACTTTCCTATGTAAGATATCTCTCTCAATCCTTTCATTCTTTTATAAAAATGATCTAAATCTTTAAATTCTCTGTTACATATAACTCGTCATCTCCGAACTTAATTGTTTTATTACGTCTAATATTACTAAATTTAAATTTCATATATTTTATTTTTATTCTTCATTTATAGTGTTTCCCATCCAAATTCATTTATAGTGTTTCCCATCCAAATTCAAGTTTAGCATTTACTCTTCACGTGTCTCATCTATCAAAACAATATTATCTGCAAACAACATGTACCACGGTACCATATCTTGGATGTGTCCAATGAGTTCGTTTATGATTCTTTTGTAAAAGGATGAAAGGGTTATAGAGATGTATTACATATGATCCAAGCAAAATGGTTGAAATGAAAAAGGGCGTCAAGTGTTTTTTTTTTTTTGTGTGTGAATATAGATGTATTATATAGGATATAAGAAGGATGGTTGAAATGGAAAGCATCGAGTGTTCTTTATAATTGTAAAGTACCTCTAAAAGTTAAAGAGAAGTTTACAAAACGGCAGTTAGACCTGCTATGTTATATTGAATTGAATATTGAGATATAAAGTGAGCATCAATGCAGAAGATGGGAGTCGCAGATATGAGGATGTTAAGGTAGATGTGTGCACAAGGATAAACAAGATAAAAAAATGAGAACATTAGAGAGAAAGTCAAGATTACACCTATTGAGGGAAAACTTCGAGAGACTCGTTTAAGATGGTATAAATGTGTACTTAGGCAATCAATAAATGACCCAGTTAGGCGATATGAGATCATGACAATACATACATTAATCAAGAAAGAGAAAGACCTAAGAAGACCTGATTGACAATGATAAAATAAGATAAAATTCATTTAAATATAGATAATAATATAGTAAGGGATCAAGCCCAATGGTGTAGGAGGATCCATATAGGACAAAGACTTGATTATTATTGTTGTAAGCATGCACCATTATAAAGTTTAACTTCAAAGAGTCATGCACAATTCAAAGCTTATGCAACATTTAAGTCCCTCAGGTGTTCTTGAACATTACTTTTATTTCAAGGTCAACATGCAAGATATGCAACCAATTAAGCAACAGTCAAATATTCCCAAAGTATTTAACTCTTTCCCAAAAAACTTTATTATTATAATGTTGTCCTGAGAATTTGAATAGTAATTGAGGGCATCCCAAAGATAGACATCATAAATAAAGAATTGATTCTTTGGTCCTCTTAGACAAGCTTTCCATAGGTTGCCAAAATTAAAATCATCTTCATGAAGAGTCTTAACGATCTCAAAACCAACCACTACATATCTCATAGCATTCAACAAAGCTTGCCTCCTGCTTAATGCATTTGCAAGCTTATTCAATGGCCCAGATTTATGTTTAAGCACAAATTGAAAAGTTAGAAGAAAGTCTACCTATTTTTCATGCCTAACACTTAGCTTGTGTTGATTGCGTAAGTATTTCAATGCTTCATGGTCTGAATTGAGCACAAACTCGCTATTTTGAATGTTCGCATATAATTCTTTATTAAGTAAATACTTTCTCTTTGCATCACGCAACTTTTCGCTAAAGAAAGCAATGGGTCTTCCTTCTTGACTAAGAACAATTCTAATTTTTACATTGGATGCATTACAATCTAATTCAAACACTTTGCTAAAGTCTGGAAGTGTTAGAACCAGGGCTGTTGTCATCTTATTCTCAATAGATGCAAAGCTTTCTTATGACTCCTTGGTCCATTTGAAAGTCCCTCCTTTAAAGCATTCACTGATAGGAGCTACTAGTGAATTGAAATGCTTAATGAAACTCCTATAGAAAGAGACCATACCATGGAAGCTCCTTATATCATGAATGATTTTAGGAACTAGCCAACTATCTATGGCTTCCACCTTGCTAGTATCCATCTTGATACCTTCACTTTAAATCGCATAACCTAAGAAAACGGGTTATCTGTGAAGAAATTACACTTTTGCAAGTTAGCAAACAACGGTTACTTTCTTAAGATTTGAAGAAGATTTCTAAGATGCCCCGCATGTTCATGGATAGATGAACTGTAGACCAAAATGTCATTAAAGTAAACAATAACTAATATTCTCAAGAACGGAGTAAGAATGTGTCATAAGCCTTATGAAAGTACTAGGAGCATTGGAAAGACCAAACAACATCACAAGTCATTCATATAACCCTTTTCTTGGTTTGAAAGATGCCTTCCATTTATCTTCTTTTCCCATTCTGATATGATGATATCCACTTCGAAGATTAATTTGGAAAATACCTTAGCTCTTCCATGAAGTTGATCAAGTATATCAGCCAACCTCAAAATAGAAAATTGACACTTGAGAGTGATCTTATTAATAAATCTACTATCAACACACATGCACCAACGCTTTGGAACTAATAGAGAAGGGACAACATAAGGACTTGTGCTTTTATGGATCAAGCCTTGAGCTATAAGTTGATCAAGCATATTTGCCATGATGTCAAATATTCCTCATGGGTAGTAAACCAATTGGAATCTCATATAGTACCACATCTTGGAACTCCCCCAATTATGGTAGCAATAACTCATCAATAGGTGCTTGTCGAGCCATTGTAGCCTCATAACCAAGATAGGATAAATCTCATCTCGATTTGGTCAGTCAAAGCATGTTCTATTTGTGAACTTCTAAGAAAAGAATTACCTTCCTCGGAAATCTTCAGTTAGTTTTATGGGTGCTAACACAATTCGAACACCATCCTTGATAAAGGAGTCTGTATTACCATCATAAGAAACCTTCTGATCATACTGCCAATCTTGCAAGCAGCAATTGGCATGTATCCATTGAAGAAACATTGCAAACATCACCAGATTTCATCTTTGTAGTTCTTACCAATGGAGAAAGAAACAAAACACCTCCTTGTAATCATCAAGCCATTACCATTCTGAAACAATTGAAGTTTATACGGGTGAGGGTGAGGCTCAATCTTCAAGTTTAACTTGGTCACCATATCTTGAGCCAACACATTAATACGACTTCCACTATCAATGACCACATTACATACTTTTCCATGGCTAGTGCATTTTTCTTGAAATTTTTTTTTCTTGCAGCCATGCTTCTTCATTTTTTTGAATCATATTGAGACTCCTCCAAATCACCAAAGCTTCTCCTTCATCTGCATATTGAGCAAATTCTGCAAAAACAAGTACCTCTTCTTGGTTCACTTCTTCCTCCTCTTCTTGGTTCACACTTCTTCTCTAATGGTTACTACACTTCAGTTGGGACAATCTAAAGCAATGTAACCATACCCTAGACATTTGTAACACTTCCGAGTAGAACTGGAAATGTTGGAGGGCATTTGCATCATTCCTCCATCCTTGACTTCGTTCTTGCTTGTAGTTACACCTTTGTCAATGGTTTGCTGGAGCTAGAAACAATACTCCCTTGGTTGGGTTAAAAGAACTTGCTTTAGGAGCGCTTTTTGGATTTGTTGTTCAATAGCGATAGCAATTTTTCTAACATCATTAAAAGTCCAATATGCCTGTAATCTAATTGCATTAGCAAGCTCTATTTTTAAACCTTTCAAGAAACGTGCAATAGTTTTCTCTTCAAGTTCTCTAATTTCACATCTGACCATTAAATACTCAAATTCTCTTATATCCCCTTCGACAAGCAAGTGTATTGCTTGAAATTTTAGAACTTCATATAGTTATCTTGTCTATATTTCCCGCTTTATTTTCTCCCTAGTCTGAATAGACCTCCTCTCTTCTCTACTCATTTGTTTTCCCACCAAAGTGAAGCATAGCCTTTCAGTTTAATAGCCACCAATTTCACCTTCCTTTGCTCCGAAACTCCTTGAATTCAAAAATTCTTTCAACAATATATAACCAATCGATAAAAGCAACACCTTGCATTGCCATCAAATTCCAGAAGTTCAACCTTCATATCACATCTCCTTGGCAGCCTTCTTTGCTTTTGGTGATCCTACTCCTCATCACTACGATCGTCATCAATGCCAAAAGGATTCTGATTTTCCACTTCCTTTGAACCCTATTGGCCCTTTGGATTTATCTCCTATTCACATTGCTAATCACATTAATGGAGAAGTTGATGAAAGAGCTAAATTTATTAAGAAGATTCATGAGCAAGTGAAAGATAAGATTTTGAAACAATCTGAAAAGTATAAAAAGTAGGTTGATAAGCACTGAAACCAAGTTGTGTTTAAGGAAGGAGAGCTGGTGTGAATTCATTTGAGAAAGGAACACTTTCCTAACAGAAAGTTTGTTAATCTTCAACCCCAAGGTGATGGACCTTTCAAGATTCTTTAATGACAATGCTTATAAAGTGGAGTTTCTCGGCGACTACGTAGTTTCATCTACTTTAATGTTTCAAATCTTTCTCCATGTGAAGATGACAAGCCAAAAGACTCGAGGATGAGTCCTTCTCAACCAGGGGAAAATGATGCACTTGGACCGTCCAAGTCTAATGAGAATTCGACCAGCAAGAGTCCAATGGAGTCTAATTTCGGAGCAGTGGTTCATGAAATACTCAAAGACCGAAACTTAATTTTTTAACCAACCCACTATTTACTTTAATGTTTCAATTAAATATGAAGTTAATTAGAAACATAAAAGTTGGTCTTATCTCTATCTTTGCTAATTGAAAGAAAGAGTCTTAATTACGGTGTGTTGATACATGTATTTTGCACACGTGTTGGTAGTTGTAGTTGGCCTTAGGTGTGTTGTGCTTTGTGTTGTCTTGGAACTTTAGTTTATTGTATGAATGATGCATGACTGCCTATTCCTGGAGGGATGTTAAGTATAAGAGGGAGTCAAATTTTGCAAGAATTAATCTATCTTTGAGTTGAGAAAAAATACTATGTATTTGCCACTTGATTTCTTATCTCTTGGGAAAATTCATTAACTAAATCAGAATTCTTATCCTTGAGGTGATGTTGTTTATTCTTAAGGTGATGAATTTGTTCCTATCATACCGTTTCAGATCACTAGAGCACCAATCTCTGAATTTTAAGGAAGAATTACATGCATACACAAGCCACCTAGTTTGATTTTTTTTTCTTTACTTTTAGAAAACATGAACAACATAATTGATATCTATATCTTGAGGTGAGTTCTAGATCAGTTGGTTTTGTGTTGCAAGTTTACTTGTGCGGAAGTACGTTGAACTCATCATAGCCTATATATGTGCGCATGAGAATAAGAATCCAATTTTTTAAAAAAAAATAATTAATTATGTTATTCTATATTAAAACAATTGCATTTATCCCCAAGAAAATTTGAACTCCCGTAATGAGGAATACAAGTCATTAACAAACAGATGTAAGCTTCAAAAGGTGCATAGGAGTAAGAATCCTGAATTTGAATATAGGCACTTCTACAGCAAAAGGAAATAGTACACAATCAGAATCATTAGGGAAGAAAAAGTGATGAGCTTTCAACAGATACCTTCTCACACTCGACTCTTTTTTTATAATCAATTGTCAATCCCATCTTACTTTTGTAGGCTGCTAACAGCTCCTGAGTGTGCTTTTGTTTAGCTACTTTATCTTCTTTAGTTTCAAGCATCTCACCAGGTCGGATATTTCTTCCTCCACCAAACTAA
Organism: Zingiber zerumbet; assembly: GCA_037833815.1. NCBI lineage: Eukaryota > Viridiplantae > Streptophyta > Magnoliopsida > Zingiberales > Zingiberaceae > Zingiber > Zingiber zerumbet. The sequence continues at coordinate 8,304,036 of JBBMJZ010413097.1, read as the reverse complement.
ACATGAAGGAGAAAATATAAGAGTCATCACGAAGTGTAACTTTTTAAGAACTAGCACAATGTTTCATCATTAAACATTATAGTTCCCTACAAATATAATAGAAATGAAAATATTGATAATTGTAGTATGACAGATATAAGGGAATAATGTTATCATGCACCATGGGCGACTATATCCGAGGGAAACACATTGCAATTTTTAAAAAACTCAAAACCCAAACCTATGGCTCCTGAAATAAAATAACCTCACCACTTTTTATATATAAAAAAACACATACACAGTGGATGCATCATATGCTTACATGCCTATTCCTTGATGTCTTTCTTAAAAACTTAACAGATCTGCCCAGAGATAGGCAAACTGAGTTCACTAACTTCAACCGAGCACTGCTCCTATCTCAAAAGCACCATAATGAATGGCCGAGAGCTAGAAGAACTGAAGAAGTAGCTGTAAGAACCATCAGATAAAGGTTTTATCCGACTAAACATTCTCCTTGAGGAGCACAAGACTTCTTTGCAAAGAAGGATAGCACTATGAGACTCTACATCAACCAAAGATGGGTGCTTTAGCCCACAATCCTGGCACTTTGACCAGCTTCAAGGGCACTTAGTCGAGGCAAGGGTTGGGTCATGAAGAATCAGGTGGAGATCACCTATGCAAAAGAATTTTGTTGCCAAGCATCCTTGGAAGAAAGTTGCAGGTCTCAATCTGGTGGAAATTCCCCTAAACTCAAAGTTTTCGTTCTAAGGTGGGACATTTGGTTTCTCTTCTTCAAAATTGGCTTCTATGTAGTCCATCAAATAAATCTACATCCACGCAGAAAAAGGAAACAAGTCAAAAGCATGCAAGGAAGAAAGGAAATGACAAAGACACATGATGCGGTGTGAACATGGAGACTCCAGAATCCTGACAACCTCAAGGTTGGACTCCGTTATAATCATAAGAAAGGTGAAGGTATTGATCTAGCTTGCTAATCAATTGGCATGTTGAAGCTCCTTGTGAAGCTTGGACAAGATGTTGAGTGCAATTGTGGAAAACACACACCAGGTTCAGATGAACCAAGACCCAAAGGAGACGGAAAACCCTGTGGAGACGACCCACAAGCCAGAGCACAGTTGTAATCAACAGAGCAGAACAAGAAAGCAGAAGAGAAGAAGAAATATAAGGAGGCAGTGATTTCAAAAAGAAAGGAATGGTCCATTCAAGAGTGATTTTACAAAGTTTTTGAGATGCTCTGCAATCATTAGAGATCCTCTTTGCCTTGTCAAACAATCATCACCATTAATATGTGTTTGTGTCACCTTAACCTCTGAAAGCCTACCTCCCCTGCAACTCAAGGCGAGGGGGGAGTATTAATAGGAGAGAAAACTGTCATTTTCACTGGCTATTATTGATAGATGTCATATGTATATCTTGTAGTCATCACCAGAGTAGACACTCAGAGGTCCAAAGTAAAATAGACAGACCCACCGAAGGCATGATATTTGTCACAAGGGCGGCGGCATTTATACCCTTGGGTTATAAATAGGCGATGCTACAATATTATCAGAAACTTTTGGTAGCTTTGAGAGAGTAACTGTCATCCATTGAGAGTGTTAGTTTGATAGTAAAGAACAAGAGAGACAAAAAGAGTCGTAGTCCCCCTTGGTAAGCTAGCCCCTTTACTCGCTCGCCTTGGTGGAGCCATAACCACCTTGAGCAAGACCAAACTCTCTATAACTACATCTTTGAACTCAAAAAATCAAAGTTCAGTTTCAAAGAATTGACCCTATCACCCCAAAGACTGATTCACCTAAGATGGAATGGTCCTGACCTCTGTTGAATTTAATAGCCTAAAAGGCACCTCAACTGAAACTATGGAAACCTAGGCAAACTGTAATAGCCCCTTCTCGGCTTCGACTGAGATAATTTTGCTAATCTAGCTACAACCCACATTATAGTCTGAGCATAATTAATAAATTTGGCAGACTAATTTAATCTATTGTGTTCCAACATTACATTATCAATTACAAAACTTCTAAGTGGATTTAATTTCTTTGTAATATTCTCAAGGTGAAGAACAAGATATTGCAAAGTTAATCTTGAAATTATTTGAATGGAATCTAAAGCCTAAACCACTAAAATAAAGCAAGGCTCAAATACAATATCTGATTATAGTTAAAGAAGATCACCACATAGTACTATCTCCAAAGTGATTAAATTACCAAAGTCAATGGGCCAATTTGTTTATTCAACTTGGCAACCAGATTTGCCATAAGAAGTAGTTACTTAAGGAAAACGATGGAAATATGTCACATAAAAATATTCATTGGATTAGGCCTTATCAACGAGCAAACAAAGGAAAAATAGATAACAGTGCACCATTAAAAGCATCAAACTATTTAAGTTCCAATAAATAGCACACAAGATGTCATACCATTTTAGAAATGTTGTTTGGTCTTGGAAAAACTCCCCATGTAGAAACCTTGGGCTTATAAAATACTGTGTTATCATCATTCTTCTCTTGATTAACTGTTTCTAATGGCATGGCAGTCTCAAACTTGCTAGGATCCCCCACAATAAGTTCCACCTCAGGGAAATCCCCATCCACAAGTGGTTCTACAGTTGAAGTCAAGCCAGGTGGCATTCCTCTATATGCTTTCTTCTCCGCGAAATCAAGCCCCAAAAAATCAATACGAGATACTTTCAGATTACTCTTTTTTGATGTGCTTTTCTCTTCAATGCCCTTCTTTGAATCTGGCAGTTTCATCTTTTTTTGATCTATGGAGAAAGGTCAATTATTAGCTTTTGGTTGTTTCATGGCGTATAGAATTTATAAGATAATCTTAATTTTTAATTGACTAAATTTTTATATTTTCAGACAGGGTTCTACTTTACATGAATTACGTTATGTTTGGTAGGGTGGAATGAAATAGAATGGAAATGCTATATTCCCTCCATGATTTCATTGTGATATATAGATGAACCATTTGAGAAGGAATGAGACATTCAGAAGAATTGGTCATCTCATCTCACTCATTCCATAGTTTAAGAGGTGGAATGCTTTATTCCATCTGTGCAACATATACGATCAATTCAAATCTAAGATACACATAAATAAAATGAGTGAATTGGGCAATAGTATTGGGCGTATCAAAAAAGAATTGTTAGTTTTAAATGTTTAGAATATCCTCCACAATATCGACATATCTACTAACACATATAGCATCATTTACAAGGGGCATAAATGATAAGACTTTCTCAATAACATCTAAATTATAATGCATCAAATAATGTTGCTATTGTTAGTGTAAACCCAAATTTATTCTTTTGAATGGTAGGTTATTTTCATATTCAAAGTGTTTGTTGTATATTATAAACCAATTTGTTAAAAATGGCTTAGAATAGCTAATGAGTGCAACTGATTAGAAATTCAATATTACTCATTTGTTCCTTAAATGCTAAGCACCAAGAACTCAAAAAAAATATTGTAGGCATCACGGTTTAAAATTTCATACCGTGTCAGGTGGCACTGGTGGAATCTATTATTTGCTTGCCGCCCGAGCACCATAGGCCATCGCGATCCTACAGTGAAATCCGCAAGGTGGCGGTGTACGGGGTCACAAGGACTCCGCCATCCCATAGCGACCTATGTGGGCTCGCGAGGGCGCAACAATCCCACCATTTTTTTTCTTTTTATTTTTTGTATTTTTAATTTTTTTTATATTTATGTTAAAAATATTTTTAATTAATAAATTTTAGCACGACACGATATGATATCGAAATCATATAAGTAAACATAAATAGGAGGTATAGGAAAATCCCTAATTAGCACATTGTGAAACTATTAATGATAAACATTCATGCATAAAACTTAAAAAGATCATCTCTTACTCCATGTATAGGAAGCTCTAGATTGTGTTGTTGCGGCTAGAGACGGGTGAATAGGTGCATTTAATTTTTAACGTTTGTTTAATTTTGCTCTTCTACAAAAATGTTAGTACACGATAAAAATCTAGAAAAATAAAGAAATATGAAGAACACAAGCACGGAAAAATGCAAACTTACGTGGTTCGAAATCCTCAGTTCCTACTCCAAGGACTATATGATCTATTAGTGGATTACTACTAGTAAAATCACTATATTTTCTTTTCTTCGAACACCTTCTAGAGGTAAAGAAACCTTTTACAATTCCTATTTCTTTATAGCAAACACAAAGAAATACAAAAGTACAACCGAAAAACAAAAAAAAAAAACTACAAGGATAATAAAAGTTACACAAGAAAAATAGCTTGGTTGATTTTTGGTCGTTGTAGATTGCTCAGGAAGGCTCTAGAATACCGCAACACTTTCTTTGGAACCAATCACAAGCGTTGTTATTGAAATCTCCATTAGATCAGCTTTTACAAGCCTCCTATTCGCGAGTGACCAATCAACTTCTTGTAGCTGATCATTTGACTTGACTCTTTCACATTAGTGGACCTGATTGTTTGTTGATTATCAATCCACTCCTCCATGACACCTGGCATATCTCACCTGAAATTAAACTTGTTCTTTCGCTAATTAGTCCACTAATTATTAACCATCAATCAACTAAACCAAATAAAATCTCATAACTAAATCCTCTAGATCACTACCTCGCCATCTGCTTTGGCTATAAACGTCGTTGTTCACTATGTTATCAGTCGATTGTTGTGCACCAGTCGAGTGACCTCGTCATCCACTTTAGTACATGTTGTCTACACTATGTTATTTTCAATTGTTGTGTAGTAGGCTTAAACCATTTCCATCAATCGATTGTTATTACCCTAAATTTAACTGTACCACAATTGCATGGTTTGAGGTTTATAGTCAACTAGAACTTGGTCAAGTCGATTAATGGTGAGTTAACAATCGACTAACGATAGAATCAACAGAAGATTCGGTCAGCAAATAACATAGTTGTGATAAACTCTAAGAATAGTTGACTAACGAAAAACTCAACAAAGGGCACAGCCAATGTGAATGACAAGATGGTGATCTAGAGGATTCGGTCTTGATTTTATCTAGTCTAGTCATTGATGGATGGTAAGTTACAATCGAATAATAAACCAGTTAGCAGATTAACATGTGTAGATCCAGGCGAAACAGGAGTGTCACAGTTAGGTTGACTAACATGCAATACTAAGTCAACTGACAACCAACAAGCTGTCAACTGACAACCAATGACCAATGGAGTTTAGATAGTTAGATAACTTGAAATGATTATAGGTGAATGTATAGGGAGTAAACTAAACCAAAGAAAACTTCAGTTAACCAAACCAAGTTATCTAATTGATACTGATATAGTCATGCATAGAAGAGTTCTGTAGCAAATCCCAGATAGTTGCGACTTACACAGCATGAAGTTGATGATGCACCAGTTCATGATGATCATCATCATAGAATATTTTATTTCAATCAAAACCATTTTTCATCTCTATGTTCCTATACACAAACAAAAGGAGATGAAAGCTTAGCTGATTTCTGAAATACAAAAATTTCTTCCAGAACCAGAAAAGAGAAACCAATACAGCAACTAAAACCACCAACATTTACCATATGATAGCGCCCTAACTGCAATAAACATAATGTTACATTGCAAATACTTACCAGACTCCATTGTAGCACTTGCTTTGTTCATTTTGTATTTCTTAGCTCGCTCCATCGCGAGCTTAACTGCGGTGGGGATTTCTGGAGGAGATTCAGCGGCAGCTTCATCGGCTAACTCAGTATCACTATGTCTAGGGGAGAGGTCGGGTTCCACAGTTGGAGTTAGCTTTTTGGATTTCTTGTTGGCTTTGGCTTTGGAGAAGGCAAGCTTCACCGTCTCTGGGGGCGGCTGTTCTTGTTCAGGATTTTGGTCAGCAGGAGAGGCTTGCGCCGTCCACAAGGAATTGGAATTTCTGCTGCGGAAGAAGAGCAGATGGGTTTGGTACGACGAAAACTTGAGCTGGGTAGCAGGGAAAGCGCAGGCGGAATGAGGGATGGAAGCCATTGCGGCTCCGGGCTTCCCGAGTTCCCAATGCGAGGGTACAGGAGGATGTCGAAAATTCCTACGTCGCAAAAATAATTGCCCCTTCTATCAATAACTACTTGGTTATCCGCACCTTGTGTAGATAATAATAAATATGTTATATAATTTATTAATTTATTAATTTTTATAGGTGAACAATTGGAAGGTCGTCCTTAATTATTTATGTTATCAGAAATATACTTCTATTTTACGATTTATTAAAACAGTGCTCATTTTCAATTTAATTTTAAAATATCATTCCAAACCGTTCAATATCACCTATCGTACAGTACAATAAAAACAGATAAATTACAAAAAAAATATTTTATCTCAATACACCCCTCTTTTCATAGGAAAATCAATCATCTAACTAGATATTTTATATCTATTAAAACATAATCTAAAAATTTATTAAAATAAACATACATACAGATATTAATTATGTATGGATATTAATTATGCCCATAGAACACCTTCATTTAAATTGCTCTAATGCGATGTAATTTTGATCCAAACTATTTTAAAATGATACAATTTTGGTTTAAACTTCTCATTCTCTTAAAAGTGTATCTAGAGTAGATTTGATCCCATCTGATTATAAAAAAATAATAATTATAATTAGTCTAATTGACTATCTTTGAGTGACCTATTTAGTCTCATAGAAATTTTTACCGATCATCAGGATAAATCGAGAAATGCGCAAAGCAAATAGCCTAAGAACCTAGCATCCTTTGATTGCATCCCCGATTTAGAAGAAAATTTTCTATAAATACATCATCGTTGGGGATCAAATTTGAATATCTGAATGATAATCTAGATATCCTATTATGACAACGTAACCCTGACACGGGATACCAGGAAGAGTATAGAAAGGATATTTTAAATATTAAATTATAGATGGTATGCTTTTATTTGAAATAGGAGGTCACGATGTAATAATTAAGTTCATCTTTTTAATTTTTTCCTTTTAGCTAAATTTTAAGCATATGATTTATCTAGAATTAACTATAACTTTGTATTTACAATAATAAATTATAGAAATTTAAAAAATACACGTCCATGCTTAAAGAGGTAATTTGTGTCAATTTACTACGACAATAAGTCAAATCCTTCTATCATTCAACTTAAGGACACATCTAGAAATTAGAGTTTGGAGAATTTGAACATAATACATTTATACAATAAAAATGTCATTGTTTCATGAAGTACTTGCTACATTTTGAAATATAAAATTTATAATATAATATAATATAATATAATATAATATCTTCTTAGTTAAAACTCGTTTAATATAAAAGTTCAAACAATTCGTAAGAAAGTTATTTTCAATTTTATTACAAAATATCTACCTTCATATATTTCACTATTAAAAATACTCGCTCGATAATGGTGGTAAAAATAAGTTAAAACAATTTCATTATGCTTGATATTATTTTATCAAATATTGTTTATAGAAACTATTTTTTTTAATAGAATTTTTTATTAAAATAAATTTTATTTTATTTTATCCTTTAAAAGTTCATTCGATTAACATTTTAAATTTCAAAATAAATTTATTATTTTTATTCCTCTATTGATTATTAATATAATTATTTAATCTATTTATAATAATATATTGTGTATATATTTATCGTCTGTTATGTTATTTTTCTATAAAGAAATTTAAAATTTGTGTAATCCAATACATTATGTCATTTAAGATTAATTAGACTAGCTAAAAAGAATTATATTATGTTATATAATTAATTGTTAAAGTTATTAAAATTAATTTTAATTGTACAATCCATTAATATTTTCAGATAGTGTACATTAATTTCAAATGTTATTGTCCTATATTACTAATTTCATTGAATTAAGTTATTTTAATTATATTTTTAAATATTTAAATTATGCATTTTAAAAAAATATCAAATCACTTATTAATTCATCAAAATACTCTTCTCTGCTCTCTCCTTGAGTTCCTATTAGCTACCTTCATCGGCAGAGAGTCAGAGACACATCTGCACACAAGCACACTAAGGTTAGATCTTTCTTCTAACTCCGTTCCTTAATTTTGCGCTCATTTTTGTTGGAGATTTCGAGATCTGATTCTTTCTTTAAAAATAAAAATACTAGATCTTACCATATCTAATTTTACCATCTCATTTTCCTTATATCTACGAGAGAAGAGAAGAAGATCATAAATGGGTTTTACTTTCGGATCTAGCAACAAGACAACATCTTTCTTTGGATCTGCCTTCTGGTTCCTTGTTTTGCCAGGCCTTACTTTGATTCGGCAACAGATTTTATCTACCTAGAAGCTACCATCATGAGTATCCAGTCAGAGAGATCCTTCCGACTATTCGTGAAACGAACTTCATTTCAACTACTACAGTCTTCTATTCTACCGCCCTCGAGATGGAATCAAGGACTGCGCCAAGAATCTAGGAGAGCTCTTCATGGGAAACAAAGGAGCAAGGGATGGGCTATAGCCCAGGATTGTCCTACTATAGATCCGTTTCTGATTAAACTCTATCTTTTCTTATATTATTATTTATATTTAAATATTATTATCTGATTTTATCATTACTAATTAAGTTTTTTTCTTTCTTGTTCTATTTTAATATATATAGTTGTCATAATTTCATATTACTAGCTGGAATATTTATTAGTCGTCTAAGTACATATCCATAATCAAGGTTGATTTACACGTGAACTAAGGGGGCACGACCCCTCGAAAATTTTAATAGCATTATTACTATATAGAAATATTTTATTTTCTTAGTATATATATTGTTTGAGCACTCCAAAAATAAATGTGTATAGTTGGTCTGATGATAACCCTTTTTTATATCGAACTTGAGTTTGAGTCTTATGGATGACTATATCTCAATTTTTTCCACTATATTTCTCACATTTCAACTCAATATATATGTATTATACTTTCTCTCTCCTCCATTTATATTCTCTCTCCTCCATTTAGATTTGTGTGCCTCAAATAGTACTTCCTTTTAGAGGTTGTTAACATCTGGTACACATAGTCGTTCCCTCATCCAAACTATGCTATTACCATCTACCTAAAATTCTAAAGTTTTTCTATCATGTGCTTGGGCTTTGAGTTTAATCAAATTAGGGTCTTAGTTCTGGTTCATTTTGATTCTTTCATGTATGCATGGTTCGGCTGACACTGAAAAAAGAATCATCTTTCCTAAGTTTTTCTGGCTTAAAGCGTCCACCACTTTATTGACTTTTCATATATGGTAACTAATAGTGAAATTATAATCCTTGAAGAGCTCAATACCCCATCTCTGCCTCATGTTTAGTTCCTTTTGAGTAAATAAGTATTTGAGGCTATGGTGATCGATAAAGATCTCATATTTAACCCTGTATAAGTAATGCCACTAAATTTTTAAAGTAAAAACTACTGTTGCCAACTCGAGATCATGGGTAGGGTAATTTTGCTCATATGACTTTAACTATCTTAATGCATATGCAATCACTCTGTCCTCTTGCATAAGCACGCACCCATGCCTCTTTTTGAAGCATTACTATAAACAGTAAAACCCTTACCTTCGATGGGTAGAATCAATATTATTGTCAATGCTAGTTTTCCTTTTAAGGTCTCAAAGTTCCTCTCATATCTCTCATCCCAATTGAACTTGAAATTTTTCTGGATGAGTTTGGTCAGAGGTATGACTATTGAGGAAAATCCTTCGACGAATTTCCTATAGTAGCCAGCTAATCCTAACAAGCTTCGAACTTCAATAACCGTTGTCGGTCGTGGTCATTCTAGTATTGCGTGCACCTTTTTTGGGTCCACTAATACTCCCTCAGCCGATATGATATGGCCCAGGAAGGTTACACTCTTTAGCTAGAATTCACATTTCTTAAACTTAGAATATAATTAGTTCTCATGAAGAGTTTCGAGTAGTAATCAGAGGTGTTCTATATGGTCTTCTTTACTTGATGAGTAGACGAGGATATCATCGATGAATACTACCACAAAGTTATCTATGATTCATAAGGTCCATGAATGTTGTGGGAGAATTTGTTAATCCAAATGGCATTACCACTAATTCGTAATGCCTATATCTCATTCGAAAAGCAGTTTTTGGAATATCTTCTCCTTTGATTTTCAGCTGGTGGTATCCCAACCTCAAGTCGAGCTTTGAATACACTTTAGCACCTTTGAGTTGATCGAATAGATAATCAATTCTTGGTAGATGATATTTGTTCTTGATTGTGATCTTATTTAACTCCATATAATCGATGCACAATCGTATTTTACCATCTTTTTCTTTACGAATAACATTGGTGCTCCCTATGGCGATGTATTTGACCTTATCTGCTTCTTATCTAGTAGTTTTTGGAGTTGTTCCTTGAGTTCCTTGAGTTTCACTGGGGTGTCATTTGGTATGGAGTCTTTGAAATAGGTGTGACGTTCAACACTAAATTGACCTCAAATTCAATTTCTCAGTGAGGAGATGCCCTTGGAAGTTCATCTAGAAAAACATCTAGAAATTGCCTTACTATCAATATATCTTCTAGTCTTAACTTGGAGTCTTCCTTGACCTTAGCTTGCTTATCATTACAAAGTATACTTCTTCCCCACCTTTCATGGCTTCCCAAGTTTGAGAAGCTGATAAGAGATATTTCCGCTTCTTAACTTGATCATGGAACACGATCTCTTCTTGATCTAGGGTTTAGAATCGGACGGTCTTTGCATGATAGTCCACCAATACATGGTTTTTTACTAGTCAATCCATTCTAAAAATCACATCAAACTCCACCATGTTGAGTTAGATTAGATCAACCCTAAACTCTTGATTTATTATTTGGGCACTATAATATAGAGTGCGTGCTTCAAGCGTTTTATTTGTTGGTGTCGCTATCTTATAAGGTTCTTCTAAGTTTTCTAGTTTGACCTTTATTTTCTTCATAAATCTCTTAGAGATAAATAAGTGTATGACACCACAAGCAAATAATGCATAAGTAGATAGATTGTTGATTAGAATGATACTTGCCACGACGTCATTAGCTACCTCTGCTTCTTCTTGGGTTATGGCATATACATGGGAATTTGCAGCTATTTTGTTATCTCCCTGAGCCCTTGTACCTGTATCATGGCTTGCACCTTTACCCTTTTGTTCCGGATAAGGGCATTGAGCGATACAATGTCCCCCTTGTCCACATTGGAAGCACGTTTTTGCCTTCTTATGACACTCCCCAAGGTGTGTAATTCTGCAAGTGGGGCACGCTTTAGTCTCCTGGTTGGTTCGAGGGGGTGCAAGTCCTCTGGGTTGGTGGGTTGAAAGATTTAACCTTTTGAACATTTGTCTATTGCTGGAGATTCCCTTACTCGTGTGGGGTCTTTTCAATTTGCTTCCCTCTTCTCGCCGCTTGATATCCATTTTAGCTTGGATTGCTGCGTCTATTACATCTTTAAAATCCCTTGGCTTAGAGACCACAAGAGCTGACTAAATTATGATAGTTATGCTGGTTGCTACTCGGAAAACCTAATGGTTCCACTGTACAAAAATTTTATACAAG
>JBBMJZ010413097.1:8273939-8285472 GCA_037833815.1 Zingiber zerumbet | reverse complement strand
TATCTATAATATCTCACTATCAATTCAACCAATTGATATGTTGTAGATTAGAACCTCCTACTCTAGGACATTATTATCCTTATTCATTTGGCATTGAATTGAAATAAATATAATAACCAAATTTGCCTTTATTAATAATAAAATATGATATAAAATGAGCTCTTTACAATTATCTCATAATTGGTACTAGGACTAATACTGACACTCCTTGCGTTGGCGTTATTCGATTGACCCAACATTGGTCATTGAGAGAAGGCTATCGGTCTCCACCACACGTTGTCAGTCACTCTCGAGTTGCCGGTCTTCCATCTCTTTCGATCGTTGTTAACAAGATGCCCGTGATCAACCTTGCTGCCACACCCCTTACTTGTGGTCCCTAAGTAGTAGTGGCTGCTGCCATAGCAAGGTTGTTGGTGGTTGCCATTTTTGCATGTCACTAGGCACTCCAAATTAATATAGATAGGGAATCAAAGTAAACTTAAGAAAAGAGATGTAGCAACGAGCCCCAAGTCGTATTTTTCCAATGACAACTAGTAAATATGTTTTCAAATTTTGATCCCTAACTCTTTTTGGTTTTTCTGTTAAAAATGGAGGAGGCAATTCTAGAGTAAGAGGCTTATCAATTCTAATAGGATCCTAATCAAATAGCCATGTGAAATTAAATCAACTTAAGGGAAATTCTGGAAACAATTCTAAAGAAGATCTAAACTAACTTCAAAAATTAAATTCCAGCAAGGAAGATCTAATTACTTTACTAAATCTATACTAATGACACTCAACTCAAACTTATCCTAATTACTCTATGATTAAACTAACCGAATGGAACAATTTAAAGATTTCAACAACTAAAACCAAATCAGTTAGTAAATCTTAAAATTCAGATCATGCACAGTGCCTAAATCAGAATCACTGATCAGACTCAAAAACTAAATCTATCCTAAAAATATGACTCAACTCTGAACTTATTAGTTCAACTAAATGAGCTGATCAAACACTAAAACTTATTTCTACTGTAAATTCGTTCATAGAAGATGAAACAATCAGCTAACTTACAGAAACTCATTACTAAACTAAATTAAACTAGCAGAAAGGAAGTTCTGTTTAAAAAGAACACAAATGAAATTCTGTATTACTAAAGTGTTCTGAAATCTAGAAACAGAATTCTTGATCTTAGTTATTTATTGAAGCAGAATTCAAATCTGATTGGGGATTTCTATAGATAAAAGCAAATGAAATGAAAATGCAAGTAATCAAATCTCAAATATAGGTATAATGATCATCCATAAACTCAAATCAGATTTCCAATCCTTTCTCCTTGCCGATGCACAAAGGAGCTGCTGGGAACAAACACCCTTCAAGCTCTCAACAGATCAAGTCAGTCTTTCCAGCCAGTTGTCGAGATGCGCCAGGCTCCAGGGAACACCCTTCAAGCTCACGATCTCATTGCGCGTATAACAAAGGAATAATGGAAATCGCGACTCTTCAATCGATTGATCGGATCGATTCAAAAGATACAAACGAAAACAGAAGTGAATTTGATGTAGAGGCTTCAGGGAATACCCTTCTAACCTCTATGAATAACTAGAGTCCACAGATCTGGGGAACGCCCGTCAATCTGTAACAATCTTGATCGCTCAAGTGGGAAAAATGCGAATCTGGGGAACACCCTCTACTCGCGATCCATCCTTCGCTTGCTGATTGCTGGATGAAATAGATTTCACTGATGAAGATGGAATTGGAATCTGAGATCTAGAATGTGAATGGAGCTTGCGACCGTGAGAATGAGGAAGATGTGGCACGGTGAACAGTAGCACAAGCCACTATTCATCGTGCCGTTTCTGGGTTTTTCATCTTTTCTTCGGCTGGGTTCATTCCTAGGTTTGGCTCAGTAGCTTAGTCCAGTTCAAGTGCAGCAGCAACTGATTCGATTTACCAAGTTCAACAATGCATTGGCGCGGATTGAATCCATGTTCAAGCTAACTAGCTTGAGTGCATCCAAGTGTGATCAATGAGTCCAAATCTTCACCTAAAACCAAGGTTAACAAAAATATGTAAGGCACAAATCATGAATAAGAAGTAATCTAATTGAGTTAGCTCAGAATATATCTTGAATAACAAAATCTAACTCTAAAATCAATTACTTGAACCAAATAAACCCAAAAGCCCATCAATTCGAATCAAAATATAACACCAATTTGACAACCATCGGTCGTCTCCCTATTTCTCCTCCCTTCTCATCTTTAGCCGTCGTCGTGAGCTACTGTGAGGGCAGTGGACATTCCCGGCTGAATGGTAACAAATCCCTTAGCCTAAGTTTTATTGACCTATGTTAGATTCGATTAGAAGTTGGAATAGGTTGTGAATTAAGAATTGGGTCTAATACATGAATGTGAATGTGTTGATTGTGATTTAGGTTTGTCAATTTAGGAGATCAATAGTTTAACCTAGCTCCAGCTACTGATTTACGGCAAAAAATGTCTTCGGTCGTGGGTCAACACCTGTGCAATCAGATTTGGTTAAGTTGTGGAGGTAATTTCGTATATGAACTAGATTTGATTCTAGTTGTGGAATGGTTAGGGTGTCCTAATTCTATTTAGTTGTGATCTGATGCTTGAGTGGATTTGGGTTTGTGATTGATTATCATGTGAATCGATTGTTATTGAGATGAATGTTTTTGGTTGAATGGAGGATTGATTCATTGCTGGATTTGGGTGAGTTTTGGATTGATTGTGCTTGAAATAAATCTTATGTGGGGGTGGAATAGTTAGAAGTATTTAATCTAATTTATTATGGAGTTTGATTAGTTTGTGTTGAGTTGATTAATCTATACTTGGTTGATAAATTTAGATCAATTAGTGGATTAGTGGATTTAGAGGAGTACATTATAGTTATCAAAATCATTAGATTGATATTGTGATTAGTGGTGATGGGTTGAATTTATACAGTTTCTTGTTGCCAGTATTGAATGGTTTATAATTAAGAATTCATAGATTGAATTAATTGAGGTAAACCAACTATTAGGGTTGAACTAATAATCATTGCGATGGTGGGTTACCTTGTCGGTTTTGGGAACTAGGTTTAGATAGTTATGGCATAATGTGATCAGTTAAACTATACATCATGTGATTTGTAGGACATTAATTCGAGATGAGTATCTTAATGTGGGATTGTTTAACATGATCGACAGATAAAGGTGGATACTTCTTACTTTAATTCTTTAGTACTTTAACCTTAGTACATGAGCTAGATATTTGAATAGATGTTGTATTTATCTTGACTCCACTCATATTTTTTCTGAGCTTGATACTTACCCGCTTGATCTTTGAGATGATCAGATCCATATCTATACAGTCTCTCATTGTCATCCATGATATTTAGCAGATACTAGATATCATGCTTACTTACTTTGATTGTTGTTTATTCACATACCTTATTGATAATGCTAGCTTACTGTAGCATACATGATTTCTATTTATATATGTGATGATTATTGCATCTTACTTATCATGTCATTGCATGCATACCAACGACTATGTCTCCCTTGTGGTTGAGTGAGTCGTTGGTCAGTGCCGCACACTCGGCTACTCATGGGTAGTGGTAGCTGGAGCAGATGCCTCTTGTCCTGTCATGTCCCCACTCGGTCACTCATGGGTAGCGGTAGCTGGAGTTGCGAGTAGTAGAAATCCCATTGCTATGTAGCTAGTTAGCTATTGTGCACCTGTCCACTCAACCATTCGAGAGAAGTGGTTGCTAAAGTATTGTACAGTTATCATTGTCCTTGCCTCTCGACTATATAAGGGTCATGATATAGAGGGGTGAGCGGGAGTGACCATCCGTGCATATGCTTTTATTATTATATTTAGTTATGCTATTGTTTATTTACTTATGCTGTTATTTTATTGTATACATATGATATGCTTACATATAATGAGTTATATACTTGTTGCATGTGTTATATACTAGCTTACTTTTTGGTAGTATGTATATACCTCACATGTTACCCTTGTAGTTTTGAGCAGTACTATTGCAATTCCTCACTACCCCTAACTTACTATTACTAGCTTAGCATATGGATTCAGGTATAGATATTCATTATGATATCTCTGTAGTTCATGATACATTTTCCTATGAGTCTGTATACCTTTGGCTCTCTAGATTTATATTATGCTTATGTACTATTTGTCTATTACTTGTTGAGTCCCAGCACTCACCACCCCTTGAACTGGTTTTTCTTTCTCTAGGGAATAGGTAGATGGTACAAGGACACTTGGAGGATCCTGACTACTGGTGCCATGTCACATCTGAGGACGAGTTTTTTTTTCTAGTTTTGCTTCCTGCTTTATTTGTGTTTTGAATTTATGAACTTGGTATTGTACTAACTCGATGGGGACTTGGAGTTTAGCTTTGTGGTTTCTTGTAGTTAGTTTGATGTTGTTGTGTTAAGCTAAGCTGACTTGCAGTTAGTTATTTTGTGGTTTTGCATTCGATATTTTGGGACTTCCATTGTGTTTTGTTACAACTGTATAGGTTGCTTATTATACAACTGCATGGTTATATTTTTTTTATTCCAACCATATGGGCTATGCATACAACTGTGTGGTTGTGTATATTCCAGTCATGTGAGCTGTTGTTGATAGCTTGTGAGTAGCCTTGTGGCATTGTATACATATTTCATTTGTCACTGCTATAGGGGAGGTGCTGTCTAATTTTTGTTGGACAACCTTATCCTTAGGGCATGATAATTTATTAGTATCAGAACCATAGGTTTATGATTCTCGTGTTTTTGTATTTTTATGATTTATTTTCTCGATGCGACTTTTTGAGTTTTGCGATCGGGCAGCGACAGAACATCTCCTAGCTATAGGAGATATGTTTGTATACTGTTATCATGCACTTATGTTGGTACTTATCTAGTTATTTATAGCATGTCTGATATGTGTGGGCTAGCCACTGTTTAGGTCCATCAAACCTTATTGGTGATTAGGGATTACAGGCTCAGGGGATTTCACCTTCCATACCATTAGTAGTACTAATTTCTGTTATTACCATTTGGGTGAGAGTTAGAGTCACATACCATTGTTGATTCGGTCAGTGGAGAACTGATATACTCTGTTAGTTCGGTTAGTAGAGGATCGATCTACCCTATTTTATGGAGTTTCTGACCTTTGAGTTTCTCATGCCTGGTTAGATAACCTGGAAGGCATAGTTGAGTACATGACTTGTACAGACGTAGAATAAACTAAATTAGATGTACACCAATATTAGCTTGACCAGTCTACAAAGGATCGATGTATCTTATTTTATGAGGACTTTGACAATGGATTGTATGTACCTGATTGGATAACTTAGAAGGTACATTTAGGTAGACACCCCCACTAATGTGGAAAAGTATTGAGCTAACTGCTTAACACTTACGAAATCCAGCCGTTACTTGATGGAAAATGTCAAAGATGATTTTCAAGGAACAAAGCATCTCTTATTGATGATTTCAACATGCTCTAGAGAGATGGTATTTCTCTACTTCTTTTTGCATAGCTTGTCATCAATAGTTCTTGAAATAAGGTAATGATTGGTTGACTCACTAACCGATAGGATATGTTTAGATGTCCATGATGATACCTAGAGTCATATGACACACAATTATACGGAGAACGTGGAGTTAGTTGATATGAAATCCAAATGTTATAGAGTGGAAATGAAAGAAAATGAGCTTTAAGGAGCAAAACGTCGATTGATAGTTATTTCGACCAACTATTTAGTGATAGTGCTCCTCGACCCTTGTGTGCATGGCTCGCCACTAGAGGTTACTAAATCTAAGATGGAGCAATCATAGTATGATGAGTTTTAAGATAATGGTTAGTCGACTCAACTAACATTGTCTTCATTAAGTAGCTTAAGACCTTGACCACATGATCATTTATCCCAAGGTCTTGAAGTCTTTATTTCATATCAGAGAGTGTTAGACCTTTTGCTGACACTTGTCAGAGGATATATTTGGGCATGATTATGACAGTTGTGGAGATACCTTCATAATGGGTAGACTCTCAGTCAAGAGATTGAGGGACACTTTGGACTTTGAATTGATATTCCCTTATGGTGGATATTTGAGTATCTCATGAGAAGAATTGGTCACTGGAAGTTAGATTTATGAGCACACAACTGGTCTGTCTCACTAAAAATATAAGACAATAAACTTCCCCACTGGATATTATCCCGGTAGTGGTACGACATAGATGTGCAATGTTGAACCATAGTGCATATATTTAAGTTTGTTGGTAGTGAGTGTTGGAGGTTGGATGCCTTCCTTTTTCTCTATCATTGTGTGAGGAAGATATCAATTTTGATTGATATAGAGGATAATTGGTGATTAGTGGATATTGTTGATAAGATTACAAACTCATTGTCAGTGATCTTACAATTGAGTGAGGCTGTTGTATAGACATTATAAGTCCTTGGTATTGTTATTTAGGTTTGCTAGTGCCCTAGATGTTTTCATGGACTTGATAAATCTGGTATTCTTAGGGAATTTGTATAAGTTGTAATTATCTTCATTGACAATATTGTGATATATTCCGATCTGAGGTGGATCATGAGCACCATCTTCACATAGTTCTAGAGATGCTTCAACGAGAACATCTCTATGCGAAGTTCAATAAATGTGCATTTTGGCTACCTTCTGTGGGATTTCTAAGACACATTAGCTCCCACAGTGCCATATTAGTGGATCCACAGAAGATAGAGGTTGTTACTAGTTGGGAGTAGACAAAGTCTGTACAGGAGACTCGCAACTTCCTTGGTCTGGCTGGATATTACCAGAGATTTGTATAGGGTTCTTCAGCATTGCTATACCATTGACCGGACTGACTAGGAAGGTTATGAAATTTTCCTAGATAGAAGCTAGAGAGACTAGTTTCATGAGCTAAAATGAAAAGATGATAACTGCACCCATCTTAGTTTTATCTTCTAGTGTAGACGAATTTGTACTCTACATAGATATATCATACCAGGGGTTACGTGCAGTTTTGTAGCAGCGCAGTTGAGTAATTCCATATGCTTCTTAACGGATGAGATATCATGAGAGGAATTATCCAACTTATAATTTTAGAATTAGTAGTTACCATTTTCATGCTGAAAATGTTGTGACATCATTTATATGAGATTCGTTATTACCGTGGGAGATTGTGTGTGTTTCTAAGTCACATCCCTGTTTGGGAGGGTTACTCCAGGAAGAACACTGATACAAATTTGCGATATATCCAGGTGGTACTTGATGTATAGAGACGTGAAGCGTTCCTATTGATGGAACAACATGAAGAAAAACATCGCAAATTTTGTACCTCGGTGTCTAGTATGGAAGCTGAACATCAGAGACTAGCAGAGTTATACTATAGAGGGATTACCAGACCTCATGGTATATTTTTGAGTATGACATTAGATGGAGATCTGTGATTCACAGTACGGTTTTGATATATTTTAAAGTAGATTATAAGTATAGAGCTTTGTTTTAGTACAATTTTCTACCCATAGATAGAGGGGCAGTCTGGGTACACTATATCGTTGTTAGAGGATCTGGTGATAGTGTGCATTATATATTACAGAGGTAGTTGATTTACTCATAATTGGCTAGGCAGTAATGTAGGAGTAGCAGAAGCATGATGAACTCAACCCATAGGATTATGGATTATCACTATTTACTTGGAAGTAGATCATCTTACCATTTATAAGGGAACCTTAATCCCTCACTGTTGAAGATTCGTTCATGATATTAGGATAGAGTAGCATATAAGTATGTTACTTAGTTGTTATCCTTAGATGAGAATCCCAGAGTTGAGCAGGAAATTTAGGGACTAAATTTTTATTAGTGGAAGAGAATGTAAAATACGATAAATTAAATAATAAGTGTTATTGGAGAAATAATCTTATTAGATTTTTCAAGATTTTTTTTTTAAAAATTGAGATTTAAATGGAGTCCATATGACATGTTTAAGGGGATGAATCGATTAGGCTTCGAAAACGCCTATTTAGAACACTGGATTAAAGAGGGGTTGATTGAGTTGATTAAACCTTAATTAACCTAGTTTTAGCCTAGGTATAATAAATGATTGAAGCCTAAGTTCATTCCCTTTATTTCCTCCTCACTCTGCTCGATCTCCCTTCTCTCCCGACTCTCCCCTTCATCACTTGATGCCACCGCCGATGCCGTGCCACCCGCTGTCATCGCCGGTGAAGCCCCAATGTCGTAGCTACTAGAGGACCAGCCTACCATCATCTCCCTCTTCCGATTTGTTGCATGTGCCCTAGCTTTTCCACTATCGATCCCTACCTTGCGAGCACCTTCTTCTTCCCCGACTCATTGTTGACTCCAAATGTTGGCTAGCAATGTGCCCTAATGCCAGCACAGATCCATCATCTTCGACCTCGAGTGGTGCCCTAGCTCTGATCGATGTCGTCTAGCCCTAACCTCTTGGTCTCCTCCAGATCCACCGCTATCGATGGCCGAGCAATGGCGTCACCCCTTGTGCGTGAGGCCAGATCGTGTGAGGCTAGAGCCCTTAAGCTCTCCTTGCTTTGGCACTGTTTGATTCGCCCAACATCGACCGTTGAGAGATGGCCATCAGTCTCCACCACACGTTGTTAGTTGCTCTCGGGCTGCCGGTCTTCTATCTCTTCCGATCGTTGTTAGCAAGATGCCTGTGATCAGCCTTGCTTCCACCCCCTTACTTACGGTCCATGAACAGCAGTGGTTGCTGCCATAGCGAGGTCGTCACCCGATTTCTCCTCCCTTCTCATCTTCAGTGGTCATCGTGATTTACTGTGAGGGTAGTGGGCATTCCTAGCTGAATGGTAACAAATCCCTTAGCCTAAGCTTTGTTGACTTATGTTAGATCAGATTAGAAGTTGGAATTAGGTTTTCGATTAAGAATTGGGTCTAATGCTTGAATGTGAATGTGTTGATTGTGATTTAGATTTGTTAAATTAGGAGATCAGAAATTTAACCTAGCTCCAGCTATTAATTTAGAGAAGCAAAGTCTCTGGTCGTGGGTCAACAGCTATGTAATCAGATTTGGATAAGTTGTGGAGGTAATTTCGTATATGAACTATATTTGATTCTAGTTGTGGAATGGTTATGGTGTCCTAATTCTATTTAGTTGTGATTTGATACTTGAGTGGATTTGGGTTTGTGATTGATTATCATGTGGATCGATTGTTATTGAGATGAGTATTTTTGGTTGAATGGAGGATTGATTCATTGCTGGATTTGGGTGAGTTTTGGATTGATTGTACTTGAAATAAATCCTATGTGGGGGTGGAATAGTTAGAAGTATTTAATCTAATTGATTACGGATTTTGATTAGTTTGTGTTGAGTTGATTAATCTATACTTGGTTGATAAATTTGGATTGATGAGGAGTACATAATAGTTATCAGAATCATAAGATTGATATTGTGATTAGTGGTGATGGGTTGGATCTATATGATTTTTTGTTGGCAGTATTGAATGGATTGTAATTAAGGATTCATAGATTGGATTAATTGAGGTAAACCGACAATTAGGGTTGACTAATAATCATTACGATGATGGGTTTCCTTGTCAGTTTTGGGAACTAGGTTTAACTAGTTGAGGCATAACGTGATTAGCTAAACTATACATCATGTGATTTGCAGGACTTTGATTCGAAATGAGTACCTCTATGTAGGATTGTTTAGCACAATTGATAAATAAAGGTATACACTTCTTACTTTGATTCTTTAGTACTTTGACCTTAGTACATGAGCTAGATATTCGGATAGATGTTGTATTTATCTTGACTCCACTAGTATTTTTTTAGCTTGATACTTACCTACTTGATCTTTGAGCTAATTAGATCTATATCTATACAGTTTTTCATTGTCATCCATGATATTCTGTAGCATATCTGATTTCTATTTATATATGTGATGATTGTTGCATCTTACTCATCATGTCATTACATGCATACCAACGACTATGTCTCCCTTGTGGTTGAGTGAGTCATTGATCAGCATCATACACTCCGCCACTCATGGATAGTGGTAGTTGGAACAGATACCGCTTGTTCTATCTTGCCCCCACTCGGTTACTCATGGATAGTAGTAGCTGGAGTTACGAGCAGCAGGGACCCCATTACTTCGTAGCTAGTTATCTATTATGCACTTGTCCACTCGCCCACTCGAGAGTAGTGGTAGTTGGAGTGTTGTACAGTTGTCATTGTCCCCGCCTCTTAACCATACAAACGTTGTGATACAGAGGGATGGGTGGTAGTGATCATCCGTGTATACACTTTTGTTATTATATTTGCATATGCTATCATTTGCTTACTTATGATATTGTTTTATTGTATCCATGTGATATGCTTACATATGATGAGTTATATACTTGTTGCATATGTTATACACTGCTTACTTTTTAGTAGTATGTATATACCTCACATGTTACCTTTGTAGTTTTGAGCAGCTATTGCAGTTCCTCGCTACCCCTGACTTACTATTTAGATATTTTTGTAGTTCATGATACTTTTCCCTATGAGATTGCATACCTTTAGTTCTCTAGATTTATATTATGCTCATTCACTATCCGTTTATTACCCATTGAGTTCTAACACTCACCACCCCTTGAACTGGTTTTTCTTGTGCTAGGGAACAGGTAGATGGTACAAGGCCACTTGGAGGATCCTGACTATCGGTCCAATGTCACATCCGAGGACAGGTTTTTTTTTTCTACTTTTGTTTTCTGCTTTATTTGAGTTTTGAATTTGTGAACTTGGTATTGTACTAACTCGGCGTGGACTTGGAGTTTAGCTTTGTGGTTTCTTGTAGTTGGCTTGATGTTGTTGTGTCAAGCCGAGTCGGCTCGTAGTTAGTTGTTTTATGGTTTTGCATTCGATATTTTGTGACTTCTACTATGTTTTGTTACAGCCGTGTGAGCTATTTATTATACAACTACGTGCTTATATTTTTTTTCTTCCAGCCATGTGTGCTGAGCATATAACTGCGTGGTTGTGTATGCTTCAGCCATGTGGGTTGTTGTTGATAGCTTATTAGTAGCATTGTGGCATTGTATACATGTTTCATTTGTCATTGCTAAAAGGGAGGTGTTGTTCAATTTGTGTTAGACAACCTTACTAGAATAACCGTATACCATTGTCGGCTTGGTCAGTCTATAGAGGATCGATGTATCCTATACCATGAAGATTTTAACCATGGACTGTATGTACCTAGTTGGATAACATAGAATGTGACATAGGGAATGTCAGGTTGATTGGATTAAATATGTTGATTATGTATATCTATGTGGTATGTACATATGATTATTATGTGTTGTAGGAGTTTTATGATAGACGATCTAATTGCATGTAGTGGATGTAGACTTGTCCAGTTATGATTATTGTGGGTGTCTAGTAGATTATACCCTAGTGGTTAGACATACGTGTCTGATTGGTTTATTTGGAGGTATCTTATCGATTTAATCTGAGTTGTGATATGTGCAGATGTGTTTGGTGTTTTATGGGAAGTAT
>JBBMJZ010413097.1:8259214-8273839 GCA_037833815.1 Zingiber zerumbet | reverse complement strand
ATTGAAAATTGTATTGAGTAATGATTATTATAAAATATTTAATAGTACTGTAAATTTTCAAATTAAATTAATTAATTAAAATTTCCTCATTATATCTGCATTAGGTTAATTTATACCATACGTATTCACTTTATTGGGCCATATTGTGAGAAAAATTGATTACAATGTTTGTTATTTAACTTTCCAACATATTTAAACACAAATTCAATTTTTAAATTGGAGGATATACTAATTTGTTTGGAGTAGTTTGAGAATTCGTCTTAGTATATTGATTTTATTACAGGTTTTACAAGATCATCCTCATCATTATTTCCTTCAGCAATAGCAATATGGTTTAAATGAAGGCATGGATATTATTTTCACCTTTCAACAAACTCATATATTTTCTTATTCGTTGGAAAGGACGACCAAAAAGTAATATCTCAAAGTTAAAGTGAAAAAAGAAAAATAGAGTATATCAATTTCTTTCTAATGGGAAGGGAGATCCAAAGAATAAAAATAATAAAGAAACATTTATAAAAGAGTTATTGAAGCAATTGTTTCTTATGCTTAGAAAAGACAACCTAAGAAGAAAAGTAGACAACCCATCAAGAGTCGAGTTTTTCTTAGTCGGGGAGAATAATGAAGACAAAAAAACAAACATTGAAAAAAAAATGAAGAAAATAAATTGAAGAGAAATTTCAAATTGGAACATCCACGATAAAAGGAATGATTGGAAATCTTCAAGAGAAAAAAATATTCAAGATTGGAAGATCTACAATAAATGAAAATAAATTTAAAAAACAATAAAAATAAGCACATCTGCAATAAATCAGAGATTAATTTCTATTATTTAGTCAATTTGACTTCTCTGTGTGAGAACTTTTCCTCTAGTGTCTAAGTTCTTAGGTGGTTCAGCAGTTCAAATTTGGTGGTGTCACAATCATGTTAGCAAGTAGAATTCACTGTATTAGCATATAAGGTTATTTTGATTGAACATAAAATCTTCACATGAAGGCTTGTTAAGAA
Source organism: Zingiber zerumbet (assembly GCA_037833815.1). Classification (NCBI taxonomy): domain Eukaryota; kingdom Viridiplantae; phylum Streptophyta; class Magnoliopsida; order Zingiberales; family Zingiberaceae; genus Zingiber; species Zingiber zerumbet. Next base: position 8,272,831 of record JBBMJZ010413097.1, on the reverse strand, counting down.
AGGGAAAATAGAACATGCTTTCATTATCAAAGGCATAACAGTTTTAGGATCTTTAAGTCCTCAAGTGTTAATCCATTTACCAAATAATATTGGGTACTATAACAATAAAGAGTCACGTGTCTAGAACAAGATAGAAAGCAGTCGATATAGGAGAAAAATGTCATCTCACACTCAACAATCTTTGAAATTATACTGAACTAGTCAATCCTCTCCATCTTTTACATGTTCTTGAGCAAAAGTCCCATGCTAAGTGTTCAATTTTAATGTCTTTCATTATGTTTTTCTTCTTTGCAGCACAAGTGACCATTTCGAGTAAATCAAGAAGTTTCAATGACTATTCATTTTGTTGTCTTATGTTGATCTTTTTCTACATTAGCTCCCTTCTTTGGAATCAAAATTGAAGTTAGAGTCGTGCTTGTAACAGCTTCAAAATTGAGATCGAATAGGTAATGCAGGTATCACTTCTATCAAGTCAATAGGATCAATGAAATTATAATTCATACACAAAGTAAATAAATAAATAAAAATAAGAGAAGATATAATAAAATTATTTCACGTATAAGATTGCAATAGATATTCCAAAATCTTAAAAAATAGTCTAAGTCATCACATATTCAATTACTAATAATGCAATCTTCCATTTGTGAATATAAAATTATTTTTAAAAATAAACAATCTCATATTGTGCTAAGCGGCACGGTGAAAACATATCGCTTAAATTAATTATTGCAACTCAATACTACTCAGTAATATATCTCCTATGTCACTACGTTAATCATGTTGATAAGTATTATGTTAGGCAAACAATCAAGCATGTCTTGGCATTCCATGACATAGTTAGATTTTTTTTATATAGCTTGTGTCCATACAAATTAATATGAAAACAATATCCTCACAAATGAAACACAAAGTTCAAACTTCCTCATTATATCTTATCTTTTTTCTTCTTCCGGCTTCGACCTCTTATTCGCCACCAACATCATATATCATAACATTGACATGATACCAATACAATATCAATCCAATTAAAACTGAAACGTCAATACTCGAGATTTTGAACCTTGATCAATAATAAAATCATATATTTTAGTATAGATTACTCAATAACTAGATTATTAATATATTGTAATATTATTTAATTTATTTAGTTCTCTAACTACATTTAAAATGATTTTTAATTAAAGGTAGTTTGAAAATCATTGTTAATCTTGATCCACAATAGCTTTGCTCAATGGATAGTAATAATAAGGTTGAATGAGTGATCGTGGCAAAGCCAATATATTTAAGTTTTTCAAATTCATTTTAATCTAACCAAATTTTAATTTGATTTCATCTATTTTCATTTTGTAATTGACAAATTTAGATTTTATTAATTTTTTAAGTTAATTAAACCATGATTTAAAATTTTAGCGAAATGAGCAAAATTCGTTGTTCCGCCCATATCTTGGTGTCGGCATAGCGAGCCACCACAGGATCACATAAATCTTCACGTGGTCACGGAGGCGCCGCAATCTCGCATTGACCTCTGCGAGGTCGTAGAGGGATTGTAGTGTCGTCGTGACCTCACAGAGGTCATGCGGGACCTCCACAACCCCGCGACCCTACATCACCTCCACTAGGTCGCGAGGGCCTTCGCGACCCCATGGCATCTCAACCTCATGGGGGCCTCTGCGACCCCGCGATGTCACAATGCCCCCATTGCATCTTTTCTTTTAAATTTTTATTTTTAAATATTTAAATTTAAATTTTAAATTTTAATTAATTTATATTTTAAAAAGATACTAAAACCATATCAATATAGTACGACATGATACTGAAACCGTATCGTTCTGATCATAAACTGAAACTCCAAAATGAGTCGATATTTAAAACCATGAATCAAATTAATTTCTTTGAATCTCTAATTCTTTTGAACTTTTCAACTCTTGTTTTCTTGGCAAAAAAGAGATCAACTCATACAAATACTAATCCAACTTTAACAATTCATATTGATATCAATTGATTTCACCAACTATGGTTAGTTAGAATGCAGCTAACTATGGTTAGATAATGGTCTCTTTGTTATCAATCCAAGTGACTTCTTATCCTATCCACAGTTTTAAAAAAATTTAGTCATTCCTTAAGTTATTTGCTTTAAAGATCTTCTCTAGGAGATCCAACAGAAGATGAAATCATGGTTTTAAGTGTCGATGGATATGCCAACATGGCATATTCTAGAAGCCGACCAAGACTGATATTGTGTTAACACGAGCTAATGTCATTTTGTTGCTATCTTGGTGGCATTGGCTGAAACATGATCATTCACATCCACTGGCTTGTCGTTCAATTTTCTCAATTGATGATAACAAGGTAACTAAGTTAAATGGAAGGTGATTATGAGATTAAAACTAATTCAAATTAATCCAAGCCTAGTTTGGTGTCTCTTTTCAGCACAACCCAGCACTAAAAGTTTATCATTTCAATCATAAAACAAATTCCAATATAAAATACTTTGGACCATTATTGAAATACTAGTTTTGAGTAACTTTTTTTATGGAGTGCATCTTCCTTCCCACCAAGTGCGAGTTTGTGGGGGAATAAATTTTACTGTCGCTTTATTTGGTAATCTTGAGAAGTTTTAGATAACCCGGTCAAGCAATGCTCTAGAAGTAGAACATATTTTAAACCATGCATTTTTATGTTAGTGTTGTAATTTATGATCAACCTAGCTTTACAATAGTTAAAAACTACACCTAGTATCCAATGGAATTGTGAATTGTTGGTTATCTAATTGCTACTTTGTCCTAGTGTTAAGTGTTTGTTTTATGCATAACCTATAACTTGAGTGACATGAATGACTACTAGGGCAATGTTGGTGCGATTATATCCTAAGTGGCTAAATTCGACCAAATAGTGTTAGGGAGATTGTTGATCCAATCATATCTTAAGTGGTTGAATTTGACAAAATGTTTTGATTATTGGGAAAAGAATTAAGTTAGACTAACATTGTGTTTACTGATGAAACTTGTCGAGTGCGCAAGTGTAGGTTAGTTTACAAGTGAAAAAGAAGAAATCTGACAGGATCAAAGTTGATTGGATACTTGACAATCAAAGAAATCTAAGTAGGTCAAGAGCAACCAAATACTTAACGGAAGGAAGTCTAGGTAGGTCAAGATTCACAAAATACTTGATGGCTGGAAGTCTTGGTAGGTCAATTTTGATTGAATATCCGACGGACAAGAAAGATTAAAAGGCGAGGCCTCTTAGCAATGGAAGACTCGGAAGCGAAGTTTCCCGTCGGACAAGGAATTCCGAAGATGGGGCCTCTTGACGAGTAAACTCTTAGTGAGTTGTGAGTCAAATGACATGTACTTTGGGTGGTTCAGACACTTTCATTTAGGTGATAACTCAACCATAGTTTGGTTGTAGTCGATGATTCAATTAACTAGTGTATCAACTCAACTAGGGAGTTCACTCAATATCTTCTAATCGCAGACATAATTTTCTATTTAGAGCGGAATCAACTAGGCTATCAATTAAGGTGAGTTAAGTTGATTGGGTAGTCAACCATATCCCTGATAGAAGATAGAAGAAGACAGTCAATTTGGCAGAGAGGAAACAAGCAGTAGTAGGCTTATGTGATAAAGCAATTCAGTCAGCTGGAGCAGATTGAATCTATTAAAGTATTCATTGTCAGTTAATGGCTGGCATGATCCATTGCTCACTTAGCTTAGTTTATAGTTTATTGTTTAAGCTTAAGGTTTCTGCCTTCAAGCTTCATAATCGATTCAAGTTTTTTCTTCATGTACTTATTGATTTCATCCTTATAAGAAAACAATTGTAAGAGTTTTCTCCACCTCCGAACAGAGAAAATATAATGGAATTCAAAGGTTGACTTAACTTATGAGTTGTAATATTAAGTAAGAATTGGAGGAACCGAACCACGTAAAAGAATCTTGTTGCCATTGTCTAGCTTTCTTATTGTAGTATTTTTGTTTTCACTGTGCAACTGACACTAATTTTGAGTTAAAGAGTGTCAATTTCAGTCATAGTTTATGGCTATTCACCCACTTCGATTGTCACATCGATTCCACAGAAAAATCATATAAGCTTACACTAACAAGTAATGGTGCAAGATATAAAATAATAGTATTGGCTTGCAATTCATTGGAAAATCTGAAACATTTTGCTTGGAAAGCTGAATGTAGTTCCATAATATAATTTGAAATTCAGATGCAAAATTATTCATGCTTATAAAGATCAAGTGGAAATAAGATTAAAAAAAATGGTATAAAAATATCAGTAGGCCATGACACAGCCACAGACAGAAAATAGAGAATATGCATGGAGAAAATTTTTCCCCTTACTTGGAGAGCATGATCAACTCTGCCATCTTCACTATCAGTTAGCTTTTCCATCATGATGGAACCATATGATCTCTCATTTTCTTTGCAGGCATCTAAGGTATCTACAATGAATGAATTATTAGTTAGAGCTTTTCCAGCAAACTCAATAAGCCAAAAGCATGTTGAAAATATTTCCAAAAACACATTATCATTTACCTTTATTCTTATCCTTGTTCTGGGATTGAAACATGCTAACTATGTTAACCTATTTAAAGGAATATACCAATAAAATTGTCTCAGCATGCTACCTTAAAGTGGTTAGATATTTAACATATATGGTACTTGCACAAGTAATGAAGTTAAAAACGAACAAAAGTGCATTCAAATAATCGGACTAAAGTAAACAAATACCCTTAGAGAATTTATCTGATTCTTCACAATTTGAGAATGCATAGCTACTTCCTCTGCAAATTCCTAGAAGAGAATCAAGAAAATAAGACATCTGAGAGAGATTGTTACAACACACCAAAACATTTGATCCTTGTCAAGAGTTAGCAAGCATATCTTACCTGAAATCCAGTATGCAACCGCTTCCCACCCCTATGGTAAGGAATAATAACAGGACGCCGGCAAATGTACTCCTTGCAGATCAATGGTTCTACTCTGTATGAAAGCACAGCCTAGACTCATCAAATATTTCTCACTTCAAAATAGATGTTGATATTTGAGCAGAATCAGAAGGTATTTTGGTAAGAATATTAACTAGTTTAATTAGCTATTCAAAAACCACATTCGCTGCAACAATATTCTATCAATATAGGGAAGATTCATCAGGAAGTATTGGGCAGACCTGTATGCTACAGGATCAAAAGGATGAAAAATGTTCAGCATTTGTCTGCAGGCAGGCATTTCTTCAGTTATCTTCTCATCCTGCCAATAATCTTGCCCCCTGCCTACAGGAAATAAATCTAGCCTTTATTTAATGGACAAAGAAGTAAAAAATGCACTGATATGGTATCAAAGATTTCACAAGCACTGATATGGTATCAAAGATTTCACTAGTAAAAATAACAAGTAAAGTTTTGTGAGGTAACAAAGGCTCCAATAGATTTTGAAAGATAACCGCCAGGTTCAATTAGTTAGACGACAAGCAAAATCAATCGGGAGGGAGCCAAATGAAACTCTAGTTAACATTTAGAAGTGGTACAAGGGATCTAAATTCTGGTGGTATAGTCTTGCATAGAGAGTTGAAGGATAAGATCCATGAAGCCAATCGTGCACTTCAAGATTAAAATCAATTGAAAACAAAAGTCCATGATAGTGTAGGACAAGCAAGCAAACTAATGACTAGAATAAGTGAAAAATGATTTGCATATAAAATATCCATGAGCAATTAGTGAACTTATCCTAGGTAGTTGGACCTTGTACAATAGAGAGAACAAAAGTGCAAATTCCACCAAACCGGAAGGCTAAGACAATTTTAAGCTATTGCATTAATGGGCCATTATATACTACTCCCAAGCCTCAAGCCCTTCAGGAGGCAAACTAAATTCTTAAGGATCATTCACTAACTACAGTTAGTAAGAATGTATGAAGGATAAATAGTAATATTGTGAATATTTGCAGTTGGCTATTGTTAGAATATTGTAAACATAATAACTAGGGATATTATTGTAATTATGTTGTATATCCTTCTCTATATAAATCAATAACTCCGTGGTATCTAATACACGGTTTTCTCTTAACAGATATGAATAATTAGGTATGCTCTTTTAATTTCTATCAAAAATTAATTAGGATTTTATTAGAATACACTGAGTGATTATTCTTATGAAGCATGAGTATTATTGTCAATTTATAAAAGAGGTTATGATCTCATCTATTAGAACACTTTTTCAATTAATAAATTTCCCTTTAATTCTCGATGTGAGATCATCTTTCTCTACGTGAGATAGTTATCCTTGCTTGCTTTATCAATTTTATTTTGACGTTCTATGAGATTTGAGTATTCAATTTGGTGTTGCATCGCAAATACTGAATGCTTTTTTTCAGAATGATTTTGCACACATTTTTGTCCCACTTTTACCATGCATATTGTTAAGCGCAATATGAATAAATCTATATGTTTTCCTAACTGTTTTAGGTGCAAAGAAGTTATGGATAATGAGAGTGTCCCTTGGAGCTCATCTTCAATCTTCTAGGTGCCACAAATGCCTAAGGGTACTTAAGTAGGGTAAGCATCCCTTACTGTAAATTAAATAAAAACCACTCCCTCTTCCCATATTTCTGCATTTCATTCTTGATTTGCCTCATTCAAAATGAGAATTGATTCAAAGAGTAGACCAATAGCAAAACTCTTTCTTTCTCAAGTTTCCACGAGAAGGGGACAATCTGCCCCAGCATAGCGAATTGCATCCCTGTACTGCTCCTAACCATTCTTGCTTAGTCTTTGCAATGGCTAGGAAACTTGTCTACGAAGCAAAGTTGTCGCCACACAAACCATCAAATACGAGATTGGGTCATTTCTTTGATGGAATGGCCCAGACCAACAAAGGTTAACATGCACGATGTGCTCCATTTGTACGAATCACATATATACCATGCACAACCAGATGTAGAGCCTGAACTAACAGAGCAACAAAGGTGCCAAATCCTAAGAGTCTCAATCAACCTAGTGCACCAACCACATGGTATGACGGGTACTCAAAGACATTATATTTGTATCATTCATATCATACTTCATATAGTATCAAAGCCCAACATCAAATTCACACATGGTTGGCTTTATGGTTCATTTTCACCTTGATTAAGTAAATGAACCATCCACAAGAGGATACGAGGAAAACGAAATCACATAACAAGTGTCAATATAATAGATAGTTTAAAGGGTTTCTTGAACAGGAAACAATAATTGAGGATAGAACAATAATAACAATTTGTTACTCAACTATTTGAGACTGAACATTGATTTTCTTCTATAGGAATACTTCAGTAAATAGGATTTCTTGGCATTGCATCACTCAACCACCAAGGGTCCAACTTGAAATCAAGTAAGTTCCCAATGGAGAAAGTATAGAGAGGGAGTGAAAGAAGTCCGTATACAAATTGTTTACAAGCGCAAAGGAGGGAATAAAAAATGGAGCAAAAGAGACTAGTTTTATGAAGTTGAACACACTCAAGCACAAGATGCGAGAAAAAGAAATACCATGAAGAAAGTTTGAAAGATGTGAAAAAAAAAAAAACAACACGAAACTTACAAAGTCTGCATGGTTTGCAATGATTGCCTGTATTCAATATAGCAAGGAGTCAATACATTAAGTCATCAACAAACATACATGATGACATAAAGCATATCATCTGCCCAAAATGGTTTGCTCCTTTTATTGTTTCTAAAAAGTGGACAAAATCAATCAATCAATTCACCCAATTGAACCAAATGTCAACTCCATATGATTCAACCCACAAACCTGAACATTAGGGGAAAAAAACTAAGAAAAATGGAAAAAGATTGGAACTAGTAAAACTGGTTTTTTATTTTTACATTCCTATTTTAAATATAGATATCAATATATTGTTTTAGTGCAGTGGTTAAGGTTATCATCATTTAACCAATTGGTCCCAAGTTCAAAACCTCCTACTATTATATTCTTTGTGCAAATTTTTTTAAAGAAAAAAATCAATTATGATAATTTTTCATAGAAAAAAATAAGATTGTCTAGATATATTTTATGATATATATGCTATTTATATTTTTCAAATAATTTATATTAATTTTGATCATGATCATCACCCTCAAGTCATGTGCTCCTCAATTATGTGAAACGAAAACATAAATCTTATCCTCCATTGAGTTTTATGCAAGGACATATCATAATACTTAAATGGATCAAATCAATTTTTGTTTCATTAACTAATTTTTGGGGTTCCCCTCTACTTCTTACAATTTCACTACACAAAATATTCTTTGTTCCATTTTATTATATATTTGAGATACACCTACTTGCTCTTTAAGATTAATATTTTTCTCCTTGCATCTTTTTTAATAACTTCGCACACCACTAAGCATTCTCATTAACCATTTAAATATTTTTATCTTAATAGCTCAATACTATTGTTCATAATATAGCAAACCGCATCACAATTCAAAAACAATTAGCCTATGAAGCACATAAGGATTACACAAGACTTCTAGAAGCTCCTCTCCATTTGGATAACACATTTATTATTTATAAATGATATCTTCATCAACAACTAATTGAAACGTAGCAGGAAAAGAAGCAAGACTTACATATGGTATTAGTCGACCTATAAAAATGTTATGACAAAATCTTAAGGGAAATTATGTGACGAATTCTAGAAAAGAAAAGTGTTAGCATAACATATATTCAAATAATTAATGTTATGTATGAGGATGTAATGATAAGAGTAAACACTCAAGGAAGATTAACCTAAATGTTTCTACATCAAGGATCAACTCTAATTATTTATCTTTTTAGATTAATTATGGATAAACTCATTGGACACATCTAAGAATCATTTTTACAAAAGGAGTTGAGAGAGATGTCTGATATAGAATACAAACAAGATGGTTGAAATGAAAAAGAACATTAGATGTTCTTTTTTATTATAAGGTACCTCTAAAACTTAAAGGGAATATCGACAAAATAACCATTAGACAAGCTGAATGTTAGGCTATTACTCTAACACATGGGTAGAAGATGAGAGTCATAGAGATAAGGATGTTAAAGTGGTTGTGTGAGCATACGAGGATGAATAAAATACGAAGTGAGAATATTCAAGAGAAAGCTAGAGTTGTGTCTATTGAGGGAAAATTCTAAGAGATGCATTTAAGATGATGAGGACATATGTAAAACTATGATAAATCCGCACATTAAACGAGGAAGGCTAAAAAAATTGATTAACAAAAGGATTTAAATTTATTTAAATATAAATGATGATATCGTAAGAGATAGATCTCATTGGCGTAAGAGGATCTATATAACTGACCTCACTTTGTAGAATAAGGTTTGGTTGTTATTATTGTCGTTGTTATATCTTTATCAAGGTTTAAAACTTGAACCATGTCAGTTTTGGTCCTTGACTAGAACAATATTGTTTTGGTGTCGATGTTCCAATATATGGTCTTAGTCATGAGTAAGAGATGGAAGAAAAAAGGACAAAGATGATAAGGCAAATACATACTTAAGTTCACACTTTGAGTCCCATCTAGAATACTATAGTTTTAACGTTATCTTTTATGAACAAGCTACAAAAAAAACATATTATCTTAATTCATCTAATCTACGATGGCAAGGGGTGACAAATGTTGACATAACACAATACTCATTGATACGATTGACACATCGGCACAAAAGACAATGTGTGCCAAAAACGTATTGAGTTTCGATAATTTATCATAATAATAGAGTTTGATCATGTCGCTTGGCATAAAAGGAGAAAGATGATAAGGCAAATGCATATACTTAAGTTCACACTTTGAGTTCCATCTAGAAAGTATAGTTTTGATGTTATCTTTTATGAACAAGCTAAAAAAAAAATATTATCTTAATTCATCTAATGTTAAATTGTGTAGTACAATGGCAAGGGGTGACAAATGTTGACATAACAAAATACTCATTGATATGATTAACACAGCAGTACAAAAGACGATGTGTGTCAAATAGTATTGAGTTTTAGTAATTTATTATAATAATAATATATTATAATAAATAATAATATATTATTATTTATTATAATAATATATTCCAATCATGCTACAAGATTTCAAACCATGATTTTCATTAATATTCCAAATCAAGATATTTAGAAACACCTACATGAATTTCATAGCCATCCATCTTACTTATAAGATTTGGGTAAGATAGATAGAAGCGAGAAAAAATAGGTAGCATGACAAAATGATTGGGTGAGAGGAGACTAGGAGAGAATGTTATACCTTTTATGGGGTTAAGAAAAGAGAAGTAATGTCATTATATCAAACTCATAGCCTCCGCTAAGGAGATATTGTAATACCAAGTTGAGAAGGAAAATTATTGTATTATATTATATCATCACGAAAATGAACATATATATAGCTACTAGGCTGAATTGATTATTCAAGGATAGAATAAAAACAAATTATTTTTACTATCATTTTTATGATACTAGTAGCTAATTCAGAAGAGAATACATCATATTATTTATTTCTAATAAAAGTAAATTCCAAAAATGCCAGTTACCTTTTCAGCAAACCTATTTTCCTCTATTTTGTTGTAGGTTAAATCAACTTCTTTCTCTTAATTTGTTCATTTATATGATTAATACATAAAACTTATTTAGGAATCACACTTGGAATGCTAACTCTTAGACTTTGTTTACCCCACATGGTGGAGAGGAGAGGGAAAAAGAAGAGAAAGGGAAGGAATCTATTCAACATGTTTACCTTGCCTTTGTTGACAAGGAGGAGAGGAAATAGGAGGGGCAAGGTTACCCTCGTCAAATTCACAATCACCCTAATGTCAACTTTGCTTAACATCAATGACCCCCGAGGTTACTCTAGTAGCCTGCTTCCCTCCCAGCTCAGGCCAACGTTGACACTGCCTGAGGTTACCCTTGCAGCCTGCCTTTCTCATAGCTTTGCGTAATGTCAAAGACCCAACTTGCTCCCAACGTCGCTTGACATTGGCAGCTCACTTCACCTCTATCTACTACAGTTGCATCATTTAATGTGCATGTTGACAACCCAACGTTCCTAGCCAATGACCTGCTCACCCCTCTCCACTTAGTGTGACTTCATCATTTGGTACGCATTGGTTGCGCATCCTTTTCTCCACCTTAATAATGTTTGTAAGGCGCCTACAAGTTGATGATGAACCACAGTCTCACCGCACTGGGAATCCGGTACTAGATATGAAGGGTGAACGTGGTATTTTGTCCTTTTTCCACTACTTTAGTGTCTTGTGCACGATTCTGGGTGGACATAAGTTCAGGAAAAAATCACTCCATGAAAAAGAGTTTTTATTCTGTATTGAGTGGGGTAAACAAGAGAGAACTCCTTGAAGTAGGAGCTCTCCTCTCCCTGCCAATAGAAACCGCCCAGTAAACAAGCACTTAGAATCAGCAAATCAGGCTTCCAAATCAGCATTAGATTAAAAAAAAAAGCAACAGCTACATGAAAACAGTATATACTTTTTGGGAAGGATATCGTTGTTGAATAGCTAATGCTAATAGTAGAAGGATGAACTAGTTGCAAAGTTAAAATCTCAGGTAAAATAGTAAAACTTTGTAAAAGCTCAAAGCGCATCAACCAACTAACCAGAGATTTTGAACTCTAAGTAAATTAGCATAAACGAGTTTAAGCTTACAATCTGGACACTGAATAGAATGATTTACCCAAAAGATAAACTCAACAGAAGCATACCTGTTGAAATGACAGAACGTCTGACTTGAATCGTATCCTCTCTCCTTTGTCACATTTTATGGATTTAGGAACACCTGAAATAGTCAAGCCACCAGGAAGAACGACATCGTGAATCTCAGTATCGTCAAGTTCAATCAAACTTAAATTTGATGAGTCCTTGCAGTGCTTCAAACGAATATCTGACGTTATGTCATATCCTAATCCAATAGCCTTAATCGCCTCATCAACTCGCAACAATAAACTCTTAGGTGTCATTCTCTATCATAACAAACAAGCTCAAGTCAATGTCTTTGCTGAATGCGAACTCCGCAATCGTCTATTTCGTCGCAGTTCAGTTTCTTCAAACCAATACTCCTTGCAGAACTCCCCAATTCACAAATGAGGTGTCAATCCTACACGGAACACCAAATTCATATCTATTTCAAGCTACCAATGAGATCGCTAAAAAAAAAAACAAGATTTCTCCGTGTATGTGCGGCCGCAGCTCAAGTTAATCATTGCCCCCCAAATTAGTCACTTGCGCCCCGAAGGTTACCTGAATTTCTCCCCACGGATCTCTCTGATATTAAGCTCCGATTCCTGAAAACCCCCGGTCGACAAGCAGCAAACTTTTCGCTCGATGGCACCTCCTCAACACTGCGTCAAGTCCGTGGTTTTCCAGTGGGTGGATCTTGCGTAGCGCTGCTTCCGACAAGTCGAGCGCACCGACGAATTCCTTCCTATTTCACACCAAAATTTTTGACCTCGTAGACAAATTTTTAGGTCGCCATCGGTCAAAGAACGTGGAGGTGTTCAATCGGGTGTTCGCTTTAACGTGACGTCTGTGAGGGAGACTGAAGCGAACGCTACTCCGGGATGAACTTTGAACCAACTATTCTCGAAGGTTGGGACGGTCAATATTTTTAAGTCACGGAAATCCCCCCGGATCGTTGTATCAATTTTGACTAACAAAAAATTTTAAAATATTTTTAATGATTGGGTTGAATTGCTCATCTTATTAAATAATTTAAGCGGATTATATTAGAAATTTATCAACCTAAGATCATTATGGACCGACCCGCTTAGGCCTGTGATCCGCACGAGCCGGCCCATGACGAACTTAAATTGGCCCGTGCGTTGAGAAACATATGTAAATTAAGTTTTATGTTATTTTATTATCTTTCTTTGTTATAATTTTGAAATAAAAAATAGTACTTGTCATCCAATGTAAGTATTTATTTGTGTCCATTTATATTTAAAATACATGTTTATGGATACATTTAATTGATGAAATCTTTCCGAAGTAAAACGTTGAAGATATGAAATTTTTTTAAAAAATTTTGATAGGCCTGTGGGTTGGCCCGCCAAACCCACAATCCGCCTTGAATTGGATTTGGTTGGAAATTTCCCAACCCACCATGTTGACGGGTCGTCCCGCCCCTCCCCGCCAAATGGTTGGCCCACCACGGGTTGACCCGCCCTGCCATGGGTTGTCCCGTCTGATAGCTCTATGCAAAATCCCCGGCCCCTCAAACTTCGGCGGATAAATGCTCGTCCGACCATTGTTTCGGTGCTTTAGTCGACGGTTAGTCCTTTTGAGGTATTTTAGCTCTGATACCACTTCTTGGTATCATTAGAGGGAAAGTATGATAAGAGAAAATGAGGAGAGAGTGCATGATAGGAGAGATTGAGAAGAGAAAAAGTATAATTAGAGAGAAAGTGTGCTGCGAGAGAAAGAGTGATGGAAAAAAATGAAGAGAGAGAAAGTATGATGAGAGAAAATGAAAGATTGAGGAGAGAGAAAGTATGGTGAGAGAAAAAGTGGATTGAGAGAGAAAGAATGATGAGAAAAAAATGAAGAGAGAAGGTGTTATGAGAGAAAATGAGAGATTG
>JBBMJZ010413097.1:8219391-8242516 GCA_037833815.1 Zingiber zerumbet | reverse complement strand
CCCCCCTCCTAGCACTTTCAATCCTATGGACTATCCTAAAATATCTGATGTGAACTTTTGGAACTACACCGGTGTGTCAATTCTAATTAGTCATCTACTTTAGAGCGACAAGGCTGAGGGATTTCTTTCTCAAGGAGATCCCTGTCACATAATCCCACAACCCCTGAATTGCTTTCTCCTACTACATAATGATAAATTAGAATATATTTGTTAAGATTCATGACAACCTATTGCTCCTCGTGGCATATCGATATACTTTCGTAGTAAACTTACTATGTCTTGGATTTTTACAGGTCGGAGGATTGGATTCTTCTTTCAGTTCATCGCCAAATCCTCGTGGGATATGAATCTCATTCTTTTGGCATCAAGATCATGTGTGTACAATAGATCTAGACCATAAACGTATATATTATCATTGAATAAAAAACAATCAAACATATTAAATTTAAAGAAAGGTGTCTACATATCATAGGGCTAATCCCTAATCCTATAATTAAAAGTCTATTCTATAGAAATGAAGTTACAAATAGAGTTCATCATGCAATCAATTACAATCAAGACCAAGATCAGTAAATGAAAAAGAAAGCTTTGTCTTTATGCGTGAGATCATCTCCAAATGCTTCCCAATCCAAATTCTAGGCATGAAGGCATTGAATCCCCTTAAAATCATCCTCCAAGGTTTTCTTGGGGCCCTTCAGCGGCTCCCAATCGACGTCCCCTCCTTAGATCTGAAACCCACCTTTTAGTGATTTGCAGGTGCCCAACATGGGCTTGTGGAGGCTGCCACAGCCACCTGTGTCATGGCTACTATCGAGTGGTGCCATGGCTGCCTGTGTCGGACGCTATGGCCGCTATTGAGTGGCGTCATAGCCCATTTCGGCTAGCATAGGCGCTCATGGCAAGCTCTGGGAGAAATCTTGAAATTGGTCATGGCTCATGTCGGCTAGCATGGGCCCCGTGGCAGGCTCTAAAAATGCAAAGTGGTGGAGCATGGCCTATGCTGGCTAGCACGGGAGCCCATAGAAGGCTCTGGGGCTTCCTCAAAAGTTGGTCTTTAAACTCCGTTTTTAGTCTTTTTTGTGCCCCATCAAAATAAAAAATCAAGACCAATTCTCTAAACTAGGAAAGCATCAAAATGAAGCACAAAAAGATGCAAACATAAAATAAATGCATATAAAATGGGACAAGATGTGCGTTAAACTATAATAAAAATTCTATATGAAATACACTCATCAACATCCCCCAGACCAATCCTTTTCTTGTCCTCAAGCAAACATTAAAATCAATAATACATGTGAATAACTATCTCCTAACTTAAGTTCATCTAATCTTATTGAGTAGTATCATCTTTAAGCGAAGACATTCGATTACCTTCACCAAGTCTATCAAGCTACTTTAAGTACACAGTGCATTGTTTACTCCTAGAGTTTTTAAGTTCCTCCGTAAGTTAAGTCGGCATCCCATCATGTTCCTAAGGTTTTCAGCGTTAAGTACTTACCTGCCTTACACATGATTCATCCCCTCTTCTCAATACAAAGTCTCAAAGGTATGCTTGGTATTAAGAGAAATGAATAAGTATTTCACCAATAACCTAACTCGATCTCAAAGGGGCATCTTATCATTCCACCCACGATAACTGTTTTTATCCCATATTTTATTTCTTTTTCACCCTCTGTTCTCCTCTTCTTCTTTTTACTCAAGATGTTTTATTGCATTTCAAGTCTTTTCTACCTTTTATGTCCTCTTTTTACATGAGATTTTGATTTTTCCAAATGGGTTGACACAATATGACCATAATCTAGTAACTAAAATGTTAGGAGAAGATCATCTATTGTCACCAAAGCACTAGTCCAATAAGATGAATCATGACTATGTTATACTAAATCAACCTTTTGAAGGTAAACCATAAGTGAAGTATAATTCTTAAACTACCAAGAATGCATTTGATGAAATATAATCAACTCAACAATACTTCTATATGATCTTACTACAAGATAAGAGGATATGAATCATCAAAAGTCAGGGAATGCATTCACATAGTATCATTAAGACTAAACACATCAAAATTTTATTTAAAGGACAAGGCCATGCATGTGTGCTTCAATACGAGTCGAAAAGATCAATATGAACTAAAAATAAAATGAAGTAATGTTGACAACTATATTAGACTAAACAACCATAAGAAAAATATCTTGAAATAGGCATCATCAAATAATATTTATAAAAGAAAAACTAACCCTGAAAATTAAGTGTTTCTCTAATAAGGCCAATCAACATGGAGGATGAGGAAGCAAATAATGAAGGCAAGGCATCTCGATATTTTTGTCAAAAAGATCAGAGTTGAGGTGACAATGTCATAGATACATATGCTCAATCTCAGAAGTTGTAACTATTATGAAACCACAAGTGTACAGTCATGTCATCAGTAATAAAAAGATATCAAACCGTAGAGATTATTGATTAAGCACTAGTTGATTTCACAAAACTAATTATCTAGATGATAGGAGGTTGAGTTGGTCATGAATGCGAGAGAGAGAGGGATAAGGAGAAGAGTTGGTTGAGGGAACGATTCTGGGATTTTGGTTTCACTATGATGCTAGTTAATGTCTTTAGTACTTTTTCACTTCCTTACCCTCCATGTTTATAATCATGTAAGAATTCTAATCTAATTACCAGTAAATTGCAATAATTCCAACATCATTTAGTAAAGAAGTAACTCTAGAAAGTTTGGCTAAAGGGATACTCTCTGTCAAGACCCTAATCATACAATCATTAGAGTTATCTTAGTTACTTCTTAATGAGAATTAAAGGATATACCAAAGTGTTTACACCATTATCATTCAACATTACTAAGTAGAAGAGGTAATATAAAAAGTCTGATTAAAGGGATACCTGAGGGCCCCGAGTCATACAATTGCTATAACACCATTCTTATAGTTAGCTAATTTATTGTGGAGGATTAACCTTCAATTCAAGGTGATACTCTAGAAAGTCTAATTAAAGGAATATCCTTTGTCACTAGGCCCTCCGATCATATTATCCCAAGTACGTCCTCTACATGGTGAATAATCCCTTACATCTATAGGTCTATGTAGGTCAGCTAGAGGAAGGTGAATAGCCCTGAAGAAAAGTTAGAATAATATATTAATACTTACTTAGCAAGGACACAATATTAATAAAAATAAATAACTAACATAAAATAAAATAATATAAGAAAAATAGTAAGAAGGCTAAGAATGTACTTGGTTATAATCTAGGTGGTTGTTAATCTAAGGCAGTTGAAAAGTTCACTAAAATGACTCCTTTGTTAAAGATGGAGTAGTCTCTTACAGACTTTAAATGCTCAGGAATTACTTAAGAAATGAGTACAATCATTGCATTTCAATTCCTAGCTCCAGGGGGTTTTGTATAGCCTCCTAGGAAAAATTTATCATTGGTTCATGTCGATTGGAGGCACCTCCAAATAGATCCAGGGCGCCTCTAAGAGGATAAAGATTATCCTCTTCTAAACGATAGTCTAATGGCTACTATTCATTGGAGGCGCTTCTATGGAACCTCCATGGAGCCTCCAAGAGAATCACGAGGGTACCTCCAGCCTCCATCAAGAGGCACGAGGGTGCCTCTAACCTCCATCAAGAGGCGTGAGGATGCCTCCAAGCAGCTTGGAGTTGCCTTTATCCCATCCAGTTAACCTCCAAATGGTTAATTCTTCCTCGCACTTCTTTGGGTGATGCTCCGGCCTTCCGGAATTGAGTTCACCAGAACCCAACTCCAATCTTCTTCTTGAGCAGGCTTCCTCTCCAGCTTCTCTTCCCTCGAATGCTCCGCTCGGATCTTTCTCATCAGGGTGTACTCTTTCATAGGTTTTCATTCCTCAGATGCACCGAGTCTGTCGACTTATTTCCCGTGCAATCCTTCTCGCTCGCCATATCTTCTGCTCTACTTCTTATGTTCCTAAGTTCCTACATACTTAGACATAAGACATCAAAATATACAGGACCTAACTTAACTTAATTGATCACATCGAAACTAACCTGGGGTACTTACAACATCTACATTTACTTCACTCACACATTTCATCAAACACTTACAAAGCAAAACACACATAGAATATGTCATAAACACTTCATTGAACAAAGAAATAAGTAAATTCATAGTTCATACATCAATATCGCATTATAATTACTCTCTACTTCTAAAATTCAGAGGTATACTCCATAGCAAAAGAAGGACAAACTAAAGATACAAAATAAAGCATTCTTACAATTAAATCCTAGAATAAATGAGAAGAGATGCTTAGCGATGTGTTGTTGATGTCTTCAGAGTGTTTCCTTGCTCCAGAGGAGGACGAATCTGGCAGATCGGTGAAGATGAAGTCTCTAAGATTTACCTAGAGGGGAAAACTCTTCCCTAAGGAGAGGGGTGGAGCCCTAAATTAAAGATGAGTGAAAAGGAAAGAAAATCTCCTTTTATAGTAAAGGGAACAACCCCCTCGTTTTCTCCCCCACGATCCAGGGCAAGCATAGTCATGCCTTAGGTCATGACCGTTCCTCAAGACACGACCTTCCGTGGGTTTCTCTAGAAGATAATGTATGATCGTGCCTCATGGCACAACTGGCCGTGTGTCTTGCTAGGAAGAGAGGTATGACTGTGCCTCAGGGCATGGCCAGGTCGTGGGCCTTGGCTGGAGTGGAGCATGTTCATGCCTAAAGGCACAACATGCCCGTGTTGACCTATGAGGGTGGCTCTGGGGAGACACACTGTTAAGGTTGCTGATTTTCTCTATGTTTGGCCCAATATACGTCTTTGCTCTATTTTCGCTCCAATTTACCTCCTATCAATAAAACAAGTAAAGAGTAGACCACTGAATAAATAAAGTGAAAGTATGAAATAATAATGAAATATGGTGTAATAAACATAGATTATACTCAAAAAATATAAGTAAATATGTATCAAGCAACGCCTAAAAATATATATAATCTACATACTTCAGTAACCTCCTTTACTCCTCAGAGGTCTTCTCCCCTTCCCCATTGCTGCTATTGATCATGCATAAATCCCCTCACATCTCCCCAAAACTGCCTTGACTCTTGTCGAAAAGTTGCCTCTTCTTGCCTCAACCTAAAAATACAATCTGGCTTTATTATAATGTGCTTCTGCCCTTTGGAAATGTCTCATAAGCCATCTAATCCACTACCCTAGAGTTCCCCTTGTTGTTCCAGAATCTACCTTATAACAATCTACTCTACATGGATATTGTCAAGGCTAGAATGGAAGTCAGAAAAATCATATGTAGAGAGCCCTATAGGATGTTCAAAATAAAAAGAAGAGGGTCCAGCTAGTTCAATGTTCAAAGTGGGATGTTCATCTCTAAATCTTGGTAATTCTAATCTATCTACAAGTGTTCCTCTCTATCAGAGTGAACCACTAGTGCATGGGGCATCTCAAAAGAAGGCAAGTGTGGCTCTCTAGATTGAGGAATAGGTGAGACTCACTCTAATTTCCAATTCTTAGGATTGGTGATAATATGGTGTATTTGATATTTGATAGTTTAAAGAGTGTCTGATCCTTCATTACAAAGCCAAATAAATCTTCATCATGGACAAGCTTCCTAGACGCTATACACACCACTATATCAATACTCAAATTCTCCTCTACAATCTCCAACTCAATCAAGTCATAACCAAGGCTTTTAGCAATATGTGTAATAAATCTACCAATCATAATTGTCCCAAAAGGAGCTTTTAGTCTTGACAAGGTGTCTAATAAAATGTGAGCCATAATTGATACTCTCTCCATACACCATACACCAAAGGCATAAAAGTTCACTAAGCCTTACAACTCCTTCACTATCCCCTCTTCCGAAAATTCTATTAGCCATTACTCTATGAAATACAAGATTTTTAAGTTGAGAAGATTTTACCTTTGAAGGATCATAATCACTCTCCCTAATCAATTCCCTCCAAAACGTGGCAGCTCTGAAGGCCTTGCGCATTCGTCTCCCCTCTCTAGCAAGAAATCTTAAAATAGTAACTAAATTGTTTCAATGACCATCCATAATCATCATTAAACAATTGAAATATGATCTTACCATCCTCACATTTCCTTCTAGTTAAAACTTCAGCATTCAGGGAACTTAGGAATTCTAGGATAGTTTTAACATAAGTAGGACAATGAATACTCACCAATTTGTACAAATTCACTTTACTGATTAACCAAGATATGTTGTCTTTAATCTTTAGGATTTCCATAACTTGTTCATCTATATACCTTGTGGGCACAAACCTACATTTTATAAGAATATCAAAATGAGTTTTATGATTTTTCATCACAAAAAATGATTCTGAAAGGATTGTTACCCTTTTCGAGTGCTTTTTGTTTCATTTTCTCCTTGCCTTTTGTTAGTGTAAGTCCTAAGAGTCAATCAAGAGTTATGGTTCTACTTACAACATATTGTATCATATTTCATTAATAAAAGGAAAAGGTTATGGTTATTATATTTACTTTAGATTTGTGCTAGATGAATAAGGATAGTAATGTCCTAGGGTAGTAGGTTCTAGTCTACAACATATCAATTAGTTGAATTGATAGTGAAAGCTTATAGATATATATAGACACTACTTTCAACTATTCTTGATCAATCATTAATATACATGGATAATATTAATACATTGAGACTAGCATATAGGTCAATTGATAACTTAATCATACAAGTCATGGATATGAGATATCAAGTTGAGACATGGGTATATATTAGAGAATATGTACTGAATTGATCCGCCATGAGATGTTTCATGAATCATTATATGAGTGTCATAAATATTCTTATAGTAACTATTGGTATGAATAGTCCTTATATCTAAAGTCACTACAGTTCCCTACATAAGGAGTTGTGTACTTTGGTATCATCAAACATCACCTATAATAAGGTGAACTATAAAGTCGATCACTGGTATACAATAAGTTATGCAGAGGAATGTGAGTGATGTAGATGGGATCTATCCTTTCCATATGATGAAAGTGATATCTGTGGACCTCTTGATTAAGTAGGACATAAGAATTCATGACCATACTTAAGTTAGTCAATATGAGATATTGAACTTATTTGATTGAGTGTGTCTACTTAGGAATCAAAAGATATAAAGATTGATAAGAGAATGATACGGTCTATGCCTCATTGATCAATCTAGATATCAAGAATAGAAGGACTGAGTTATACAAGATAGTAGACACATAAAGGTTAAGTTGGATCTTGACATTCTCATCACTTGGGTAACAATGATGCATTGCTAGATGTCACTCATTGCTTATGTATCTAAAATAGTTTTAGATATATTACCAATGTTACGAGAGCTTAGGTCACACACAGAGAACATGTTGATTTGGATACGAGTCTATTTTAGTTTGACTAAAATATGATAAACCCTAAGGCTATAGGATTAAGTCTAATACGAATTAGACTTATTGAGTTAGACTCAAATGAATCTAATCATTGGATTATTGGATTGAGTTTAATCTAAATCAAATTCATTGAATTAGACTCAACCACTTAAGAAGGTTAATGTCTATTAATGGAGATAATGGATCATTAATCAAAGGAAGACCAAAAGTTAAAAGACCTTTGGTATTCTTGGATGAGTACAAAAGGATATTTGATGATTTTCATGGATGACACTTGGCCGTCTTTCTTGTCTTCTCCTTCCTTTGTCGAGACCCCCTTTGTTGGTTGCTAGCATAACCTTAGGTGGTTCTTCTTCTCCATGTTTGTGAGTTCATGAGATGAATGGAACTTGTTCGTGTGGATACTAAAAAAGGCACGAACACTTGATCACGTTGAGATCCACAGAGGACAAAGTTGTTGCCAAGAGTTTGTGTTTATGCAACAAAGGTAGAACTATTAATTCAATTAGTATATGATTTCCTTCACATTGATCTTCTAGAAATGATCTTGTTGTTTATTCCATTGCGCTTGTATTGTTTTTGCACTCAAGATCCTTACACCTTTCCCTTTGGAAGTGGAGGCTTCTCCTCACCTTTCCCTCTTCATCTTGAGGCCAGATGCTTTGGATCACTTTTTGCAGTTCAAAGGATGATCCCTTAGCATTCATTGGTGGGATGAATGGCCCCCGCTTATAAAATAGGTGGGGACTATTCATCCCCACCAATGAATGCTAAGGGACCATCCTCTGGACCGCAGAGTGGTCCTGAGGATCTCCTCTGCTTCATCTTTGCTTCAACTTCCACAAGATTAGGGATTATACAAGAGGAAATGGAGGCTTAGAGTAAGAGAAGGCTTGAACACAAGATCAAGGGGAAGAAGATGAAGGGTTTCTTGTGTAAAATAGGTAGTGGCGACACAACATGGTTAGGGTTTGGGCTGTGGTGTAGAGAAAGCTTTAATAGGGTTTGCACGATACTATCCTATGGCAGTTGCCAAGGGTGCGCGTGACAGGCGCTATGAACATCAACTTCTTCGCTATCGGCCGTATTGGTTGCCATGGCCCCCCATGGTGATGTTCAATAAATCTTGTCATAGTCCGTGCCGACTGGCATGACCACTCGTGGAAGGGTATGGAATTTTGGGTATTCACCTGTTGCTATCTAATGGCCTGCAAAATGGAAACAACTTGATCAAAAAATACTCAAAAGTAAAGGTTAATGAAAGGAAAATTCAAAAAGATCTAAGTTTGAGCTGCCTTCCAAGAAGTACTTGTTTAAGGTCCTTAGCTTGATCCTTTATCTCAACTCAACTCAGAGCTTTGGCTTTGAGGGGATTTCTCTCCCCTCCTTCGAGTGATTCAGATTGGTACCTCTCCTCTCTTTGAGGGCCCTTGCG
The DNA here is from genome assembly GCA_037833815.1 of Zingiber zerumbet. NCBI lineage: Eukaryota > Viridiplantae > Streptophyta > Magnoliopsida > Zingiberales > Zingiberaceae > Zingiber > Zingiber zerumbet. Next base: position 8,233,680 of record JBBMJZ010413097.1, on the reverse strand, counting down.
AAAATCACATATTTATCATATTTAGAAGGCTCTATATTTGATTATATGTCCAAAGGTCTTTCTAAATTATCCTCCAATTGATCAAGATTGCCCTCCTCACCTTGCTTATCTTCATAGAAGTCATTTGATAGTTTAGAGAGGTCAAACTCCAATTTGTTCTTTCCCACCACCAATGAGATTTTATGACTCTTCACATCTATAACTACTCTAGCGGTGGCCAGAAGGGCCTTCCAAGAATGATGCGTATATGTGGGTCTTCCTCCATTTCTAACACTACAAAATCAGTTGGCACGATAAAATCTCCATTTTTTTACTGAAATATCCTCTAAAACTCTCAGAGGATACCAACAAGAATGATCTGTCAATTGTATAGTAATTGTTGTTAGTTTAAGCCCCCAAAACCTAGCTTTTTGCACATCGAAAATGGCATCAGACTCACTCTAGCTCCTAAATCACAGAAAGCTTTATTTATCTTTTTGTCCCTAATGAAACATGGAATAGAAAATCTTTCTAGGACTTTTAGCTTTTGAAGATTCTTATTTTGAATTATGACACTACACTCTTCAATGAGTGTAATGGTCACATGGCTTTCTTTCTTCCTTTTGTGAGAGATGATCTCCTTTATGAATTTTACAAACTGAGGCATTTGATACATAGCATCTAGTAACGACACTGCATGTAGAATTTCTTCATCATTTCCAAGAATTTTCTAAATTCTTCATCATGCTTCGTCTTAGCCAAACGTTGTGGGAAAGGAGCCGATGGTTGATAAATCTATACCAAATGTTTTAGCAAGAGGTCTTCCTGCGGCTCTTTTGATTTACTCGACTCTTTCTATACCATCATAGGTATTTTTGGTGTATCAATTTGCTTACCAAGATCATTTGGTACATTCTTCACACTTTCAGTAAAGTCTTGCAACACTTCCCACTTTTCAAGTTTATAGCATTGCGATGCTCTACCAGGTTTATCTCTGGTTGTCCTAAAAATTCCCTGAGAGTTCTTGAAATTTAACTCGCCACTGGTGCAACTTGATTTTCCAACATCTTTGTATGATTGGTAAGAGAATCAATCAAAGTTTTCAACTCTTTGATCATGACTTCATGGTTGGAATGTTGCTGTCAAAATTTTTCATTCACCTCAAACTGAGTTGTTATGAACTTCTCCATCATTTTTTCCATGCTTGATTTTTATGGTTGTGGTTTTGTTTTAAAACTTTGTTCATAACCCCCTTGATTTTGAAATTGTCCTTGATTATATTAATATAAAAATTTAGGTGGTTCCTCTATCCCGGATTATAAGTGCTAGAGTAAGAATTGTTCAGTTTTGAGTTGAAATTGTTGATAGCATCTACATACTCTACACGGCCACCTTACATGGATGTTAAAGTTGAACAATTTTCCTTGGAATGTCTTGAAACTCCACAAATCTCATAGGAGGTGTTAACAACATTAACAAAATTAGCACGCAATGAGTCTAAGCATTTTCTCATGACATTCAATCTTGTTGCCATAAAATCCATAGAATTCACTGCATGTATCCTTGGAGCTTGTGTAGGTGTACTCCTCTCATTAGTCCATTGATGATAGTTGTATGCTAGCTCTCAATGATATTCTCAGCTTCCTCTAGTGTCTTATTCATGATAGCTCCTCCAGCAGCTGAGTTGAGTGAAACTTTAGCGGCATAAGAAATCCCATTATAAAATATGTGAAGAATTAACCATCTTTAAAGCTTATGGTGTGGGCATTGTTGCAATATGTTCTATATCTATCCCATGACTCGAATAATGACTTCCCATCCTTTTGCATGAAATTAGTGATGAGATGTTGTATGTGAGTGGTTTTGCTTGGAGGGTAATACTTGTTCAGAAATCCTAATTTGCATTGATCCCATGTTGCTATGTTCTCATCGGGGAGTGATGATGACCACATCTTAGCCTTATCTCTTAATGAGAATGGAAATAACATAAGTTTGATAGCATTTATAAAAGCCCCATTTTGCTTTAAAGTTTCACATATTTTTAGAAAATTCTCCAAATGTAAATTTGGGTCTTTCATCGTCACTCCACTAAATTAATATTATTGAATGCGTATTAAAGTAAGCTTGAGCTTAAAATTATTTTCCTCAATTGTTAGTCGGATAATGCTTGATTATAGTCCTCTAGAACTTAGTGTTGCATAATCACCAAGTGGTTGGTTGTTATTGTTTACCATGACAAAGTTTGGGGATTTTGATCTTGATCCATTACTCGTTGTTCACTTAGTCTGCGATGAAATTTTTAATTGATCTCGGAATCAAATGGTAACAATTCTCCTAACCTCATGGTTCTGTGCATAAACTAGATTATGTTGGGGAAAATAATCTGTTGCCGGAGATTTTTAAGGACTTAGCTGAATTTAAAATTACAAAATTTAAATTCAACTTATAATAGAGATGACCTGAACAGAGAATCTCAGGCTGACAGTAAGGGCTGGTTTCTGCCAAGTGATGAAGGCAGTCTGCACAGTGTTGACAGATCAAGCTGAGCAGCCGGGCGGGTAGGTCAGCCGAGCAAGAAGTTTGTGCAGGAAGACCAGTCGGACGAGTAGAGTGGCTGACCAGGATGTAGAGCCAAGCGGTCGAGCAGACTGGCCGAGCGAGAGGTTGGCCGGGTCGAGAGGTAGGCCGAACGAAGCACGCAGGCCGGTCGGGCAGGCAGGCCGGGCTGTCAGAGAGGTCGGTCAGGCGGACAATGACAGACTGAGTGAGCTGACAGATCGAGGAGCCAAGAAACTGGTCGGGCAAGCTGACAGACAGGCCGGAGCAGACAGGCCGAGTGAAAGGCAGACCAGGTGAACAGACAGGTTTGGTGAGAAGTAGGCAGGTTGGGCGGGCAGACAGGTCTAGCAAGCAGATAGGCCGAGCAGACAAAGACTGACTGGGCGAGTGGAGAGGCCGACCAGGAAGAGGAAGAGACTGACTGGGAGAACTGACCGAAGCCTACGACAGATGCAGTTTCCTTGAAACATATTCGGCCCACCTCCGGTTGTGCTTCTAGACTTACTCTGGTCGTCTGTTTCCCAGGATACAACGATCGACCGTAGTTCCACCAAGCACTGGCGGACACAGCGAATTGTGTGGCACTTGATTGCTATCACGGGCTCTCCACCGAACAGGAGTTGCACGACAGAGGAGGAGGGAACACTGGTGGAGAGTTGCTGCTTTCTCTATGTGTTTTCTGCCTGTGATCAATGCCTCCTTATATAGGAGCTCATATCGACAGCAGTGTTAATGGTCCATTAATGACCATTACTCGCCGAGAAGTGAAACGCCGACCGTTTCACTCATTATCACTCAACTGTTTTGATTCTGCATTAATCTTGAATTTAATGTATCTGTTACACAATAGTAAAAATATTTACGTGGCAAAATGTTGGTTGTTCCCCTTGGGTAAATTTTACCCCGATCGGTCCAGCATTTGGCCCACACACGAGTCAACATGATTCAATACAATCCAGACCCTGGATTTTGACCCCCACCCCTGCGCGCCCACGCATGAGAGAAAGCCTCTCCCCATACATTTGTTCACATCCTCAAGGTATGTGAATCAATATAAATCAACCATCATGTCATGAAACTCCCAATGTGGGACTAAAGTCTCATTCACAATAGAGTCTCTTTTCTCTTCCACCTCTTCTCCATTCACATCTATTCAATAGATTGATTCCCCTAAAAGAGGAAAAGAAACAAAGTTAAGAAGAGTGTAAACAAATGAAAATGAAAACTATAAAGAAAAGCAGTCTAATTTAATCAATTTGTTATTCAACTAATATTAACCAAAACCAATCCCCGGCAACGGCTCAAAAAATTTGATGTGATAAATCCACAAGTGAACAATTTTGTCATCAAGTAATAAAAAGATTTTGATCACACAAGGACTGGTGGTTAAGTAATAGTTTGCTAAACGAATTATTGTCTAGACTAATCATGAGAAAGAGGTCGTTCTAGAACTAAAGGTATTAGAAAGAAGAGGAGAGAAGAGAGTGAGGGAAGAGATTTGAATGAGAGTAGAGAGGAGAGAAGGAGAATGATCCAAGTGTATTAGAATTGGAAAAACAATTTTAGGATTTCGATTTCACTATAATGATTATAAACACCTAAATTGTGTTTGGTTTCCTATTCTTAATGGTTGTTTACATAGGTAGACTATCCTAAAGTATCCAATGTGAACTTTTGGAACTATACCGGCCTATTAATTCCAGTTTGTCATTTACTTTCATAGCAACAGGGTTGAGGAATGATCTCACAACCCTCGAGTTACCTTCTACTACTCTATAATGACAAATTCGAACATATATGTTAAGATTCATGACAGCCTATTACTCCTTGTGGCATACTAATCTACTTTTGTATTCGACTTTCCACGTCTCAAATTTCTATAGGTCGGAGGATTGAGTTCTCCTTTAATTTCGGTTCATCTCCAAATCCTCATGGAATATGAATCTCATGCTTTTTACATTGAAATTGTATGTACACAGCAGATCCAGATCACAAACTACTACAAAAAATGTGACTTTCTGCAGTCAGCCATTAACAGTGCACTGTTAAGGTGCACCATTAATAATGTTTTTACGACATACCTAATAAAGTGTGATACATATATTTGTACAAATGATGGCATGCAAAAAAAAGTATATTGTCAATAATCTTTTCTATGACACGTAGAGTGCGCGAGTGCGCTGTTAAAATTTAATACTAATAGTTTATAGAGTGCGCGGTTTAAATTTAATATTAATATCTTACCGAGTGCGTTATTAATACTATTATGCTATTAAACATAGTGTGCAAAAAAAAAGGACGCTGTGGCTAATTATTATCTAAATACAGAACCATTCTCCGCCAAAACCATCCACGAAAAATCTCTTCCGCCAAAACCCTCATCTGCACCGCCTGCACCTAGGATTCGTCTATTCGTACAGTGCTAGTGAAGCCGCCCTTGTGCTGATGTTCAAGCTCGTCCGCCTATAGCGGCGGGGGTTGCTCCTCGGCGCCTTCGGTCCCCGTCAAGCTCCTCTCTTCTATTCTTTTACGCTCATCACACTCCATGAGTGATACGTCTACCATGGCTGAAGAGGATGAGCATAGGAGGCCGAAGAGGGAATGGCGCACCCTCCACCCTCCCCCCATTTGTGCTTCCTGTCGATGCCGCTGCGATCAGGAAAGAGCTATCTGACCTCCAACCTCCCACCGCAACTGAATCCATGACGACCTTAAAGTAGGTTCGCCGCTACTGCCCAGATATCCCGATGTCCCTTGTCCGGAAGCTCTTCTGGCTGAGACATGTCACCCACCCTTCTCTAGTTTGATCAAATGCCTAACTAAGTTTGTAATCTTGTATTTCCTGGCTGAAAGATTTGCCTTTGTTGGAGGTCCAGAAAAGGGCATCTTTTGAAATTAAACCTCTTAGTAAATGCTGATCATCCTGAACAAGGACGATTTAAAAGGGTTAGTATTGTTAACTTCTCAATTCGTATTCTGTTAGTTTTCATTGCTAAAGAATTCATTCTTTTTACTTATGTTTCTTCTCTATGAATCTTCATCTGTTTTAATATTGTAAAAGGAAATAGAATTCAAGTTGTATGAGAGCGGAAATGTTCTTTATTCAACAAGACCCATGTTTATGTGATTGTTAGCATAATTATAGGTTGGTTGTGATAATCTAGATACCTTTTTAATCTGGCCTGGGTTAGGTTGCTTGAGATATGCATTGGTGGCATTAGCATAATAACAAAAGCATACCTTGTCTTTAATAAAAATGGAAACTTTTCTTCTAATTGTGTTCCATGGTTCATGCTATCAGATGGAATCATGCTTTATTACTTGTTAAAGGCTGGGTTAACTTCTATCAAATCACTTAATTTGGGTTCTCGCCAGATGACAGAATCAAGGTTAGCCACAATAACAAGACTTTTAATAGGCTTGCATTATTTCCTAATACAATGCTTTTTTATTCATTGCGTACAGTAATATTTTGGAAGTTATGATAATGTTTGTTTCAAAATAGACACCAAGTCTACTTGTGGTCATAAATTTGTGCATATGTATGCAATAATTATCTTTATCAGCTGTTTCGTAACTTGTATAAATTACCTCTATGCCAAAATTCAAAAGCAACATTTTAGTTTTTATTTTGATGAAATTAAAGTGTAGGAGAATATTGTAGAAGCTCAAATGTGAAAGTATAATTCCAGTTAGTTTTAGTATGTTGTGAAAATATAATTCAAACATGACTGATGAAATTAAAGTGTAGGAGAACATTTTTAGTATGTTGTGAAGGAATTTGAAAGAAGACTTGAGCAGGAGAAATAGAAGAGTCATGATTTTGGTTGATGCTTGATGCCTTAATCTAATCAATAAATCAAAACTGTTTGCTGCATGACCAAGAAAGCACATCAATCATGTTTGTGAGTGCAATTAATTTCAACTAATTGCAATTAATCTGAGATGTTTCTCTTTTTTTTTCTTGTTTGGATCTCACCAGTTTTGCTACTTTACTCTGTTTTCACTCGGTTCAAATTCATGTCGTCTCCTACTTACCCTTCATAAAAGAAACTTGAAGCAACTAAAATTAATTAATGAAATATTTTATTGACAGGAAAAAGGGACAATGATAGATAAATAGTTGCTGGTATCTTGCTTGCTTTTGTAACAGAGACACAATTCTCTTTTTCTTTTGAAGGAATTTATAATGCATATGTATGTGATAATTTTGAGAAGAATATTAAGATTAAACTTTGGAGTAAAGTATAGTAAGTATTATGTTATTATGATATTGTATGTATTGATTATGTTGGAAAGTGTAGAATCCATTTAATGAATTTAATGTATTAATTATGTGAGCTTGCTTATTGTCATGAGTTTAATATATAGATGTTGCATCTATTGTTATCTTTTTATCTTTGTCAAATTTGTTCATTGGGTTTAATGTTTTGATTATATGAGCTACTTCATTTTAATTATAATGTAATAATTTAATGTATTGGGTTTATTGATTCATCTTAACACAAATTGAATTCAAAATGAAAGAAACTAGTACATAAATTTGAAGTTGAAAAATACAATTACTGCTTAATTTTTTAAAATGTTATCAATCTTATCTTGGTCTAGAATAAATAAGCTTATCTCAATGAATTGATTAACTTTATGCTTTCGAATGAAGCAATGGTTCCCTTGTTATGTTTTCAAGTTTGCCAACATCAATTATGCCTATAAAGCAAGTCAACAGCCATCCAAGTACTTAACAACTTGTATTTTCAAAAGTACGTGCTAGTTTTCAAGTTGCTAATCTATAACCGAGTCTGAATATCTGACTGAACTCATGCACACTTGACAGGAACACAGGTCAACAAGAGAGGAGGCTTTAAGTTCATGCATGTTAGCCTAGGTTACACCACCTGCTAATTCTTAAAGGTCAATGTGGTGACCATATGATGGGAAGTTGCTTTAGTTAGTTTTTGATTCTATCTAATTGTTTCCTTTTGTTTCAAATTGTGTTAATAGAAGACCATAGTTTTGTCAATAATCTGGTATTTTGCTTGTGGATAAATGATGTATTAGCTTTTGCTGTAAAAACTTATTATTAATGTTTTATTTATAAAATTGATTCAAATATTTATTAGATGAATAAAAATTATGTATTCATATTTTGATTGTATTTTGAAAAATTTTATTTTTATTTTAAGTGATGAATGAATTGTGATACATCTAAATTTTAAATTTGGATTATATATTTTAAATAAATAATAATTATTATATGATGTTGATGGTTAACATTACATACTAACTACAGTGTGTGGTGTGTTTTCGAATACATTTATTTGCAATGTGCTCCTTGCATTGTGAATGGTATAACCACAATACGCGATGTATGCTACGAATGCTCTTAATCATAGCGTGCGACGTGCGTTGTGAATGCTCTTAACCACAACGCATGACGTGTGCTGTGAATGCTTTTAACTGTAGCATGTTGCACGCGTTGTGAATGTTTTTAATCATAGTGTGCGGTGTCCGCTATTGATGTCTTATAACTTTCAACGGCTTGTAATTGTGTAGTGTGTAATGTGCATTGCGGATAATATAGTTGTGCTCTGTGGAGAGTCATATTTGTTGTAGTGAGCATACATATCATTGAATAAGAAATAATCAAACATATTAAATTCAAAGAAAGGTGTCTACATATCATAAGGCTAATCCCTAATCCTAGAATTAAGAGTCTACTCTATAGAAACTAAGTTACAATAGAGTTCATTGTGCAATTAGTTACAATCAAGACCAAAATCAATAAACGAGAAAGAAAGCTTAGTCTTGATACGTGAGATTGTCTCTAAATGCTTCTCGATCCAAATTATAGACATGAAGGTGTCAAATCCCCTTGAAATTATCCTCCAAGGTCATCTTGGGGCCTTTGGATGGCTCCCAATTGAGATTCCCTCCTTAGATATAAAATATGCCTTTTATAGGTGATTTGCAAGTGCCCGACACTGGCCCATGGAGGCTTCCACAACCACCCGTGTCGGATGTTGTGGTCGCTATCAAGTGGCACCACAACCGCCCGTGTTGGATGTTGTGGCCATTGTCAAGTGGTGCCATGGCCCGTGCTAGCTGGCACAGGCGCCTGTTGTAAGCTATGGGAGAAATATAGAAAATAGTCGTGATCCGTGTCGATTGGCACAGGGGCCCATGGTAGGCTCTGGAAATGCAAAGTCATGGAGCACGACCAATGTCGGCTGGCATGGGTGCCCTTGGCAGGCTCTGGGGCTTCCTCAGAAGTTGGTCTTTAAGCTCCATTTTCACTCCATTTTGCACACTATCAAAAAAATTATTAGTGTAGTTGGTACTAATAATTGAATTTTAATTTTGATGAATGACAAATGGTTAAAGTTAGATTTTGTATAATCTGATATATTTACAGAGTGTACAGGAATTGACAGGTCTAGAGGACCTAACACCAGGCTGAAACCCAGTTAGGTCTGAGGACCTGATAACTGGCATAAAGTCCAGATAAGTCACAGTGTAATCTGATATCAGCAGGAAGTCCAGCTGGATCTGTGGGACCTAGCAGTTGGCTGAAGTCTAGTTGGGTCTATGGACCTAACAACTGGTAGGAAGACCTGGTGAGTCAAGTCAAGTAAGTTTGCAAATGGTAAGTGGAGGTAAACACTAGAGGAGGGAAATCTAGTGAGGACAAGTTCTAATGGGACTATAGGTGTTGGTCCAACATAGATCCATTTTGAAAATTTAAGTTAAGACCTAGACTAGATCTAACTCATAAATATATATAAACTATTCATACATATATTTTTCTAATTCTATGTTGTAGATACTTACGTAGATCTTCAAATTCTAAATGTGTGACCACTAACATATACTTATTTTTAGTCCGAAATCAAAAAAATATGACCTCCGGAAGATTGTTGTGTCGAACCAGTAATTGGAGGTGCCTCGGATGGGTTGGAGGCGCCTTAGATGGATTGGAGGTACCTCAGATGGGTTGGAGGTGCCTCGTATGGATTGGATGTGCCTCAAACCAGAAGTTTTATCTCTTTTGTATCAAATAAGGCCTATTGGAGGCGCCCTGGGTCATTAGAGGCACCTCCAATAACCTATATAAGATAGTTTCAGCCAAGAGCAATGATATAACTTTTCTACGAGCTTCCTCGATCATTTTGGTGCATCTTCGTGCTACTACTCTGTTACAACCTTGTTATGCCTAACTACTATAGTCAAAGCGACACTGACCTTGAACTACAACTACAATAAGTGTCAATAATAGTGTATTTTCAATTATTATTATTCTTTCATAGGGAAGTGTATGTTGTTGCACTTTACTTATCTCTATAACCAACCTCTCTGTTCGAAGGTTTTTTGGAGGAGATTTTAGTAGATTGCCCAATCGATATAGTCTGAGAGAGTAGAAGTCGTCGAAGGCTCCGAACTATAAATGGACCGTTAAAGCTAGCATATTTTATTTCTTTCAACAAATATTAAACCCTAGGGATGTATTATATACACGTCCTCAAGTAGGTTTCCATTAAGGAAAACTATTTTTATATCTATCTATCATATCTCATAATCATAATGAGCTAATATGGCTAGGAGTATCTGAATGGATTAAAACATAACTATGGGTGAAAAAGTTTTATTATAGTCAATATTTTGCCTTTGATGATAGCTTTTCACCATTAATCTCGCTTTGTAGGTAATTACATTGTCATCCATATCAGTTTTTTTCTTAAAAATCCATTTACACCCAATAGGCATAATACCTTCAAGTAGGTTTCCATTAAGAAAAACTATTTTTATATCCATCTATCATATCTTATAATCATAATAAGCTGCTATGGCTAGGAATATCCGAATGGATTAAAACATAGCAACTGATGAAAAGGTTTCATTATAGTTAACACCTTGTCTTTGATGATAGCTTTCCACCATTAATCTCACTTTGTAGGTAATTTTACCATCCATGTCAGTTTTTTCTTTAAAAATCCACTTACACCCAATAGGCATAATGCCTTCAGGTAGGTCTACCAAGCTCCAAACTTAATTTTTATATATAGAATTCATTTCCAACTATATAGTTGTTAGTCGCTTGTCCCTTTCTGAACTTTTCATAACTTCTTCATAATCAGTAGGTTCCTCATCTTCATTGAGTAACACGTCGTTTGATTCACTTATGAGAGATCCATATCTCTCAGGAATATTGTGTGTCCTACTAAATCTATAAAGAGGTAGTGTCTCCATAGGTTCAACTGATGGCTCATCATCATAAGTAATCGGTTGTGGCTCTTGACTAGGCATCTCCTCTGTATCTATTGGAGTCTCTTAAACTTCTTCAAGTTCAACTTTATCCCATTGTTTTCCTATAAGAGAAACTCTTTCTCTAGGAATACAATATACCTTTCAAAAGCTTCAGACTTATATTTTATAGATATACATACCCAAATAGTGAGTGGTCATCAATAAAGGTAATGAAGTAGCTATAACCTCCTCATGCTTGAGTTGACATCGGTCCACATACATCAATATGTATAAGGCTGAGCAACTCTCCCACTAGTTCATCCTTTCTTGTAAAAGGTAATTTGGTCATCTTGTCTTTTAAGCATGAGATGCATGTATCAAATGAACCTAATTCAAATAATTCCAAAAGTCCACACTTGTGTAATTCGGGCATGCATCTCTTACTTATATAGCCAAAGCAGCAATGTCATGAGTAGGAGGTTAACTGATCATCCATTCGAGCTTATTTATTGCTAGTTTCGATATTGAGTACGTCATTGGATATATCTAACATGTAGATGTCATTACATAATATTCCAGCTTTATAAAGAATACCATTCAGAGTTATATAACAACAATTGTTACCAAACTTCAAATGAAAACATATTCTATTTAAGCAAGAAATAGAAATAAAGTTCATTATTAATGAAGGAATAAAATAACAATTATCTAATTTCAAAATAAGTCCACTAAGAAGTTTTAATAAATATGTTATAATAACTATAGTTACAACCTTTACTCCATTGCCAACTCGCAAATTTGATTCTCCCTTGACCAATATTCTACTATTCCTTAACTCGTACATGTCATTATATATATGTAAGTTACACCTTGTATCTAATATCAAAGTATCAGAGGAAATAGTATGACACTCAATAACCAAGATATCTAAAGCAGATGGGGCAACATATGCCTTCTTCTACTTTATGAACTCAAGATAGATCTTGCAGTTTCTTTGCTAATATCCCATCTTGCCACATTGGTGACATGGGCCCTTTAGAGCTGGTTCTACTATCTTGGTCTTCTTCTTCTCATTGGTATGATGCTTTGATTTCCTCTTGGAACCTTTCTTCGATAAATCAACTAATATCACTACCTTCTGTTCCTTCTTAACATATGACTCTACTTCTTTAAGCATGTTGATTAGCTTTAAAATTATGGATTCAATACAGTTCATCCAATAGTTCATCACAAACTGTGAATAGTCACAAAGTAAACTATGTTGAATTAAGTTAATACTTAATTCATGATCCATCGCAAATCTAAGTGATCCAAACTGCTCAATGTAGCTGTTCATCTTCAGTATATGTTCCATCGTAGATGAACCCTCCTGCATCTTTGAGACAAAGAGAAACTTAGTGATCTCAAACCATTTAAATCTAGTTTTTGTAGGATCGAGGCATGTGAGAAAGGGGGTGAATCATGTGTATTTTTATAAATATTTATATTTTTCAAAACTAAAAAGAAGGTGAGTGCGTAGTGGAATTAAAAGTAAGAACAAACATAGAAAAACACAAGAGATTTACTTAGTTCAAAGCCTTTGTCAACCCCTACTCCAAGATCCACGATCCCTTAAATTGTATCGACGGGCAATCCATTATAAATCTCTTCCAGAATCGCCAAAAGAGAGAATTGAGTACAAGAACAAAAAGGATAGTGTAATAAACCTACACTTGTGCAATTATAAAAGTAAATACACAATTTAAAAATTCATTATTAACACTAGAAGGATGGACTCTAGACAAGCTCATATGTCGGTGTCGGTGTCGGTTTGTCGATAGTGGTCGAATGTCACAGAGTAGTAGCGTAGCAGTAATACGGTGTGTTCGGAGTAGTAGAAGAATCATAGTTTGGGAATGAGTTATGTTCATTCTGCTGGTGGAACACTGGTTTTAAAGAGTGTTGAGGGCACTTCCAACCTTAAATATGATCTCTTATGTAAGGAACTAGAGTGCTAACATGCAGAAAGCGTAGCGGAAAATAACTAGTTCCTTTCCAGAAGATCCATGCGAAGGAAACTACATACTAAGTTTTTCATGAAGGGAGTTATACCTTTAGTGTGTGAGCACATACTCCTAACAGCTAGGATCTCAGCACGATCATGTGTCCGTGCCTTTTTCGGTATCCACACAAACAATTCTTCTGTCCATCTCATCAACTCAAGAAGTGGAGAAGAAAATCAACCAAAGGGGGTGCTAGCAACCTCTTTAGAAGATTTGGCCATGAGTGGAAGTAGGAAGAAGAAGAGCAAGAACACCAAAATCTCATCATGAAAATGAATCAAAATCCCTTTTGTACTCATTTATGAAATTATCTTAATGTCAATTACCTTAATTGACATTAATATTTATCTTCATCCAATGCATTCAATGCATCCAATGCATGAGCAATTCAAAATTGACCACTCTTTATCCAATGCATAATCAAGTCTAAATTGAACACTCCTCTTCCTTCATGAATTCAAATTCATCAAATCACTCAATGAGTCTAATTCATTAATCATCAATCCAAATTGACTCAATGAGTCTAATTCGAATTGGACTCAATCCAATAGTTAGATCCAATTGAGTGTAGCTCAATGAGTCCAATTTGAATTAGACTTAATCCAATGATCCATCATATAAACCTATCTCCAAATTAACTTATTCTTTGTGTGTGACCCAATAGGTTCTCATAATATTGGCAATGTCTCAAAAACTATTTTAGATACATAAACAATGAGTGACATCTAGCAATGCATCATTGCTACCCAAGTGATGAGAATGTTGGCACCGACTTAACCTTTTTCACGTCTATTATTTTGTATGACCCAATCCTTCTATCCTTAATATCTAGATTGATCAATGAGGCATAGGTCATGTCATCCTCTTACCAATCTTTACATTTCTTGATCTCTAAATAGACACACTCAATTACATTAGCTCAATATCACATATTGACTCTTTTGAGTATGATCATGCATTCTTGTGTTCTATTAATCTAGGGGCCCACAGATGTCACTTCTATCATATGGAAGAGATAAATCTCATCTACATCACTCACATCCCTCCGTATAACTTATTGCATACCTAGTGATCGACTGTATGGTCCATCTTGCTACAGGTGACGTTTGCTGATACCAAAGTACATAACTTCTTATGTAGGGCACCATAGTGACTTTAGATCTAAGGACTATTCATACCAATAGTTACATAAGAATGTTTACGACACTCATATAACGATCCATGAAATATTCTCATGGCAGATCATTCAGTACATATTCTTTAATATATACTCATGTGTCAACCTAATATCTTGTATCCATGACTTGTGAGATTAAGTCATCCGTTGACCTACATGCTAGTTTCAACACATTAATATTGTCCTTGTATATTAATGCTTGACTAGGATAGTTAAGAGTAGTGTTTTATATATCCACAACATCCTACTATTAATTCAACCAATTAATTAATATGTTATAGACTAGAACCT
>JBBMJZ010413097.1:8172987-8186851 GCA_037833815.1 Zingiber zerumbet | reverse complement strand
GATTAGACTTAAGCAGCTTCAAGAGTTGATCCACCTGCTCTTTGGTGAAGAAACTAGCCTCGACTTCATTTGCTAAAGCAGTCCCAGAGCTGTTTTTGTCACCGGGTTAGCTGCCCTTTAAATTTGCTTATTTTCCGTGAAGTTTCCATCAAGTATCTCGAGTATGGCATGGTTTATTACAGTAATCACACCAAACTCCAAGTTTTCCTCCATATTTCCACTGATTCTGTTTGACCAAGTAGCATTAGCATTAGCAACAGTTAATTCCGAGCTTTCAAGGGATCCACCAGTTCCCTTTTTGCCCAACATGACATTTCGACGACTTTCCTCGCGCCGTACTTCAAAAAATACCTCTCGAATGGATGAAAGGGGTTGTTTGCCAATTATTCTACTCCATCAAATTCAACATTCAATCTTGCCAAAAATTTATAAATCTTATTATTATCAACCATCTTTCGATGATGAATGTAATCTTCAACACTTTTCCATTTATAATCATCAGTAAACAAATCCAAATCCTGCCATAGACCTTTCAGGATATTGAAGTATCTCGTCACACTATCTCACCCTTGCCAAATCTCTCCAAGACGCAACTGCAACTTATAAACTTGTGACTGGTTGCCAAGATAAGAATACATCGAACAAATATTATCCCAAAGTTCTTTGGAAGTGGGGTAACCAATGTTTTAAGTCGCGTAGCGTTGGTTCATAGTGTTTTTGTCTTGTCATCGCGAAGCGTAAATAGCGAAGCGTAAATAACGAAGCGTATAGGGCAAGCTTTTCGTGCATGTCAATTTTTAAATTTAAAAAATAAAATATACTTATATAAGTAAAAAAAAATAACACAACCAAAAAATAATCATAATAATTCATTACATGCTAAAATAATAAAGTATCTAAGAACAACAATTTAAAAAGTCTTATAACCAAAACACTAATTTAAAAAGTCATTAATTAAAACAACATAACCTAAAAATAATCAGTGTCATCCAACTCTATATCACTATCATTATTAATAATGTCTATGGTTGGAAAATTTCCACTATCAAAAGTTGTTGGAGTTACTCCACCATAATTTTCAGCATTAAGATGATTATCTTCCTCATCAACAAGACTCAACCTTACTTGTTTGCCTTGGCTTCCACCTATTATATAATAGACACGACATTTAAGAATCAATTATAAGTGAAGTAGATATAAGTAAATAATTTGCATATGCTTACTTGAATTTTTAACAACTTTTTTTTTTGAATTCGTAGGAGGAACTTCAACTATATTCTCAACAACTTTAACTCGCTTACTAAGTCAAAAAGACTTTCAAAGATAGTCGACAACACACTCACAATAAGATCACTTTCAAATAATTCATCATCTTCAACCCATTTAGTAGTTACAGGGAGGACAGGGCCTTCTTTCTCAGTTATCCATTCATCTTCCGAGTCAATTTCATCAACTTCAATGGGATTACTCTTGTCTCTCCTCCTAATGCTTCTCTCTCAAAGCTTGAAGTTATATTTCACAAACACCAAAGCTTTCAACTTCGCATGTTCAAGCCTATTTCTCTTTTTTGTATGAATCTAATATTGCAAAGACGAAAACACATATAAAAAATTAAACAATGATATGAAAATTATAAAATAATTAAAATTCAGGTAAAGTTAGAATATTCACCGATTCAAAAGTGCTCCAATTTCTTTCACATCCCGAAGCACTACAAGTAAGACCAAGCACTAGAATTGCAAATGTAAGTTGGGTGTCTTACTTCCAAAACGATCCCACCATGAGGCTAATAACATAAAGAAAATGAAAATTACAAGAATGTATATATAATTTTAAAATACGAATGCTAGTATAAAAGGTTAAAAACTAAAAGAGTATGTAAAGAAGTAATTAATTTTACCCAGAGTCCGCAACATTCTTGCTCATTTTGCTATTGGAGTTCCAAATTCTCCTTCAACTTTGTTATACAAGTCCAATTGGATGTCAACTTTAAGACGATCATTGGAAGACAACATCTTATCCATGCAAGCATACAATCCATCTCT
Source organism: Zingiber zerumbet (assembly GCA_037833815.1). Classification (NCBI taxonomy): domain Eukaryota; kingdom Viridiplantae; phylum Streptophyta; class Magnoliopsida; order Zingiberales; family Zingiberaceae; genus Zingiber; species Zingiber zerumbet. Next base: position 8,184,806 of record JBBMJZ010413097.1, on the reverse strand, counting down.
AACTTCATCACAATCAGAAAACCTTTCTTCATAACGCAATTGCGGGTTCAAATAGTACTCGGCAGCATGTAGAGGATGATGAAGCTGCGTAGTCCATCGTGAATTAATTTTTTTCCAAATGGGCTTGTATTTTCTATCAACTCCCTCACAATTAAATTTTATTATCTCTTTTGCCTTATCCATAAGTTCATAAATATATTCCATGGCCAACACACTTACAAGAGGAACAACACTCTTACACAAAATGCAACATGTGGCCAAAAGTTGGGATCATTAACAACAATTCTCTTCACAACCTTCCCATGAGCTGTTTGAGATAGTGGTGAACTAATCCAATCTTCGGAAGCAAACATGTGTTCAAGTGGTTTTTTAACCTTATACATACTCTGAAGAGTGAGAAATGATAATAGTAGGACGGAGAATTTCTTTACTGTTTGTATACTTTCTCATCAAAGAAAGTATAGTCTCATGACCATAAAGGAACTTCACAGCCATCTTAGCATGCTCAGTTGTGTCAGGAAAAATCTTCAACTTTGCAATATCCTCCAACATTAGATCAATGCAATGCGCTACACAAGGTATCCACCAAATTCTGTGTCTAGTCTCCATAATTTTTTTCCCCGCTTTAATGCAATTCGAAGCTTATCCAAGACAATTTGAATCACATTTTCCTCTCCCACCTCATCAACAACATCATCAAGATACTTAAAGATCAATTCCCCATTTTTAATAGAAGCTGATGCATCAATAGATTTCAAAAAGAAAGTGTCGGCAAAACTATTTACCAAAAAATTGATCAAACTTCTACTCTTCTCATCCGTCCAACTATCGGACATAATAGTGCATCAATATTTTTTCATGCCTTTTTATGCTCCTCATATATTAGGTTGATGTCAGCAACCTCAACCTTAAGTATCCAAGTTCTTAACTCATGCATTGAAGGAGGCTTGAACCCTCTTCTATATTCCGCAATACCCTCAACCATAGGCAACCAATAATGATCATTCACAACATTAAACGGAAGTGCGGCAAAGTAAATAAAACAACCAACTCTACACTTCACATCAACAAGTAAATCTTTTTTGTATGCCGAATTTAGGGTTGCTTGTCTAGGTTCTGAACTAACAAACCCATGAAGAGTACCTTTATCTTTTGATTCACCACTACCAGAAGAACATCCAATTGAATTTCCCACTACACTTCCAACTTTTGATGATTGCATACTCATACTCCGGGACCCTCACCAATCTCTCGTAATAATTTGGTTTGTTTGCTTTTAGATGCTCTAATTTTGTCAAGTGATTCTCTAATTTATTGCTTAATATCATCCGAAACACTAACACAAGGTGCAACTCCTTTATGAGTTTGAGCTAAATGTTCCTTTAAGCGAGTGATCCCTCCATTCAATATATGATGACAAAATTTGCAGTGAACAAATTTTCCCCCTCCGTTTGATAATAATACTTCCAACCAATATCTTTTTTATCTTTTTTTTTTACAAATTCATGGACATTGCAAATTCCAAATATACAATCAAAATCCTAGAAAAACAAAAGAAAAAAATCAGAATAAATAAATAATTAATTATAAAAAATCAAAAAATAATTTGGAATCAATCTAGGGCATTTGGATCGATCTAGTGATCGATCCCTGCTAGTGATTGATCTAGGGGATCGATCCAGTGATCGATCCAGAACCTTTTTGTTCGCAGAAAAATCTGTGAACAGAAAGGATCTGAATCGATCACTCGATCAATCTAGATGCCCGACTTCAGAAACAAAAAATGAATCGCGATTGATTTTTCTTCTTTGAGAAACGAAAAATAAAAAGGAACAAGCAAACTAACAAAACCGAAGAGGAACAAAAAAACCTGATCTCCAGTCACCGTTTCTCGCCGTCACCGGCCGACCGGGGGCCACTGGCGAGTGGCCGCTGGCCTCTTCCCTACCTTCTCAAAGGTGATTCCACTCGCCTCTGCCTCCATGCCTCTGTTTTTTAATCAACTATAGCGCCCGCTATGGGCCGCTAGGTCACGATAGCGCATGCTATGTGCGCTATCGACGCTATTGTCCCGAATAACGTGGGCTATTCGAGTTACTTGCTGATCGTAGCACGCTATTTGCCGCTATTGAAAACACTGACTGAAACCACTAATGAACACACATCAGTTACTTGCTACTTTTTTCATTGATGAATTATAACATTGTCTTAGACCTTTTACCTTTTATTATATCCAAATTTACTCAGCTGTTTGCATCGGCTATGCCCTCCCAGTATGAGCAGGAATGTTGGCAAAAACTCTTGAAATAAAAGAAATAAGGAGTGAAGATTATGAGAACTCACATATTCTTATTACTTCAAGTAGTATACAACTCCAAGTAAGAACCAAGGATTGCTTGTGTTCTTGCAAGGAGAAGAGGTCATCCTTATATAGAACGAGTTGAAGATGTTGGGTGCTTCTTTGGGCCCCATCGCCACATTCTTCTGTCGTCTATATGGATAGCAAACCTTATCGCGAATCTTATCTTACATTACCTTATCACGACAACACACCTTATCGCGAATATTATCTACTTTACAGCACACCTTATCACGACAACACACCTTATCGCGAATATTTACTTTACAACACACCTTATAGCGACATCACACCTTATCGCAAATATTATCTACTTTACACATCTGTAGGAAGTGGGTCCACCATGTCTTCATACACGAAATGAGGCCATTCTTCTGACTGCATCATTAAACGCGTAAGCTGTGTCTTCAAGTTGTTTATCAATTTGTTTAGTCACAGGGTACCAATCTGACCACCAGTTATCTTTAGTACTCCTTTTTCGACATTCTTGTGTTTTGATGGAATGGAGCAACCTGAGTTGTTGTAATGCATTTGTTGTCCGTACTGCTGCTTGTTGTAAATCATGCAACTGGTCCCTGATTTGGCGCTCATATTCAGGGGAATATGGGTAGTTGTTAAGGCATTGGAGGAGTTGTTGATATTGTTCAATGAGATCAAGAGGGCCTGGAGAGCTTGGGCCATTGTTGCCTGAGCTTCCTTGTTGGGCTTGTCCTTGAACTCGTTGAGGGCCGGTGCTACTAGCTCTAATTTGCTGAGTATTGGTTCCTTCGGCCATTCTGCAATAATAAGACAAGATATTAGCCTTGATAATGCATCAACTAGCTGGTTGTCTTTTCCTTCTATATATTCAAAGGAAACTTGGATTCCTGTGTCGGTAATATAGTCTAACCATCTCACCCTAGATGGCTTGTTGACTGAAGATTTTCTGAAAAAACTAATAATTGCTGGACAATCTGTTCGGATAATCAACTCCCTTTTGTCTAAGTAATAAATTTTTAGTGCTTCTAGTGAGTTCATAACCGCATGAATTTTTGCATCAATAGTTGACTTGATGGGTGAATATTTTCCACTTGCATAAGCGCATACTTGTTTAGTGCTTTTTGGATCAAATTTATTCTTTTTCCACTTGCACACCCCTCCCCATCCTTCCATGCAGCCATCAGTTTCAAGAATAATAAAACTATTAACTGGCGGAATAGTGAGGTCTGGCAGTTTTTGAACGAGATCTTTGATTTGTTGAATTAAATGTCAGTCTTGGGCATTCATTCTTTTGTCACCAGTTGGGCTGGTCTTCGCATATAATGGATTTAATAGTTTGCCAAGATTGGGAATATAATTTCTGGCATAATTAAGAAGTCCGAGCCAGGATCTAACACCATGCTTTGTCATTAAGTCTTCATTCTTAAAATCAGCTATGTTCTTTATAATATGCGGCTGAAGCTTGATTCTTTGATTTCCAATTATAGCACCTAGAAATTCAATTTCAGGGATAGCAATTTTCATCTTTGTAGGACTAAGAATAAGCCTATTTTCTTGACAGATTTGCAACATTTTTCTTAAATGCTTAGTATGCTCGTCCTCATTTTTGGAGAATACCAATATATCATCAATATAGACTGAGATGAAATCTTTTGTTCCTTTAAAGCAATTATCCATTTTCCTTTGGAAGATGACTGGTGCATTTTTAAGCCCAAATGACATGACTAACCATTCAAAAAGACCTTCTGGTACCCAAAATCCGGTCCATTCATTCGATTCAGGATGCATAGCTACTTGATGAAAGCCACTTTTTAAATCAAATTTCGAATATATTTTGCTTCTTCCAACCTTGTGAAGGATTGTGTTAATCCCAGGCAGGCTATATTGATCTTTATTGGTTAAATCATTCAGGCGTTTATAATTGAAGACCATACGTTCCTTGCCCTTCATTTCTTTGCCTGTTATAGGATCCATAGTTGTACCAGAATTCACAATAATGGCAGTAGTGCGGTGTCGGCTCTTGCTGGGTCTTATAACCTTTAATTCCAGTAGGGCTTTAATGTGTCTTGCGAATGCTTCCTTCTGTTGTGGAGTCAGATGCTTAAGAGGCCTATTTTCAATAATGAAATCCGGGTTTTTGATATCAAGATGACATAAAATTTTATTCTTTGACCAATGCAAAAGAGGGTTGTCCCCAATATAGCCTTGACTTCTTAGTTCTGAAAGTAAGGGTTTGAATTGCTCCCGGAATTGCTGGGTCATTTGTTCAGAAGAGTAATAAACCATTTCTTTGATTTGAATATATTCTTCCTCTTCTAACTCTAATTCTTCTATGGTTGCACAGTGGGTAATGTATTAATTATAGTAGGTTGCTTATAAAATGTTACCGTATTGCCTTCTATACGAACTCCTCCATGCATTGCTCGTATGAAGTTGCAGCCAAGTATCATTTGAATTTTATCACCCCAAACCATAGGGAAGCTGTATGTGGAAGGAATTCTGAATATATTATCTCCGATAATCATTGTTCCTTGTTTGAGCTTTAGCTTCGCGGATTGATGAGAATTGATACCACTAAAATGAACAACGAAAATGTTCTCTTCTAGTGCTTCTTTTGGTACTGAATTTTTGTCTACGCAGCAGGTCGTTGCCCCCGTATCCAATATAGCTTTCAATGAAAATTTCGGGATACTAGGAATATCTACGTCAACCTTTAATTTGTATAACATATTTTTGACTAACCTGGGGCTTTGCATTTCTTGGGCCGCAGTTATCTTGCTAGTTGTTTCTTCGTACAACATATTTGCGGCTTCCTCTCCCTCTTCTTCAGGGATTAAGGGCTCTTTTCCCTTTTCCATGGTTGCATAATCTGCATATAATTCTTTTTCAAGTAAGGCTTCATATAAGGATTTATAATAGGTTACCTCCTTTTGGAGCCTTTCCATTTCTCCCTGGCACCAGGATATATAATATTGTTGTTTGTGGATCAAATTCTGTGGGAAGAAAGGAGCTGGTGCAGCAGGAGCTACTGGTACCGTTTCCTTGAAATAATATTTCCTTGAAATAATAAGGTCCACATAGATTGCAAGCCATTATGAGGCAATCTGGGCAGTGTATTCGAGCCCTCTGAACTGTTTCCCTTCTACAACAAGTGCACTTAGAAGGTTGTGGAGAGAAGATTACCTCATTATGGTGCCATTGATGAATACACCATCGATTTCTCCTACATATAAAGTTGCTCATTGAGGTGTAAGGTTTGGATAGATCTTTGTAGATCTTCATAATCATCTTCGCTTTCTGAAATACTATAGATAGCGTCGCTTTGTGCTTCTCCTTCCTGCACAGAAAGAATCTCACAGTCATCTGGTAAATCAATTTTTTCAAAAATAGCCACCTTTTTTATATTTCTTTTTTCATTCGGGCATTCTCTTGCGAAATGCCCTTCTTGACCGCATAGGTAGCATTTGCATTTTTTATTTCTCACAAGATGCTTCTTTTTCTCAATTCGGGCATGGGTACCATGCGGCTTTCCTTTATAGGTTCTTGATTTTCGGATACCCATTTTCTTCTCCTTAGTATTATAGTAGCCTGGTATTGGTATCTGGCTACAGAAAGAAAGGTCCTTTAATGATCATTTAAATGTTGCATCCTTATATTCTTGTTCTAGGAATTTATAAGCATATAGTATTCTGGGAAAAACGCCAATAGTAAGACCAGTATATTTTTCATCAAAGGATGCTTTTATTTTATTACCCAAGTCACCAGGCATTTTGAGCCATAATTTTTCAGAGAGCTCTGACCCATTATATAATCGGCCTGTTTTGGATGCCAGCCTCATGTAGTCATTTAGATACTCGATAATATTTTTGACGTTGTCACAGGATAATTTTTCCAGGTCCCTATATGCCTGGTCTTGTATTACAGTTGATCCAGATGTTGGATCTTCTGAGGAGAAAACTCTTCACATTTGTGATAGAATATTCTGTGTTCCCTCTCGTCCTTCAGAAATGTTAATAAGAGCTTCATATTCTGTAGAATAAGACATCCTCCATTGAATCCATAACAGTTTTTCAACTTCTCCTAGTAAATTTTCGATAAACTCTATTTTTTCACGGGTCTGTAAAGCCTTGACTTGCAACATAATTTTTTGTGATAGATTCCCATATGGAGAATGTGTCATGAAACATACCAAGTTTTTCTGGTATAACAAATATAGCACCAGTTTGCTGTTGTGCTGAGGGTAAAGTCCACATTTCATTACTTGTGTCTCTTCTGAATCTTGTGTCGGCCGGCCGTTGCTCAAAAATTGGTTGTGAGGGTCCAGGAGTGGATCGTACTACTGATGCTGGGGTACCCAGGGGGTCCCATAGTAGCTTCTTGCGGGGGATTGTATGGTGATATTACAGTACTCGTAGAGTAGACTTGTTCTTGAGGAATTTCTAGTAATCTCTGTAGGCTAGGATAATCCATTTCATATCCTTTTGCCAGTAATTCTCTTTCACCACCTTCTGTTGCGAATGGGTTAATCCATTCTTCTTCAGAATTTGGATAATTGTCCCAGATTGGTTCATTGACTGGTAGTACTTGGTTGGAGATGGATGCCATAAACTGAATCTGATTCAAGAAGTCATCTGGTTCTTCAGGGGCAGGGTCTATGGACCGGAGTACAAAGGCCCTTGGGCTTGTATCTCCTGCATAGTCTAACCCAAGATCCTCCTGGAGATGCCAGATAAGTGTATCTTCCTCAGCAAAAGCAGAGATTACATGCTTCTCCTTGGGGATTAATTTTTCAAATATCAAGGGGTCTTGCTGCGAAGATGTTGTTGTCTGCTTTGTAGTAGATCCAAATCCCTTGGAGCCCCTCTCCGCGTGACTTAGATGTGGGACAACATAGACTTCAGGGTTAGCAATTCGTTCAAGAATAAGCTGTGCTATAAATTGTCCTTGGTGAACAGAAGCAGTTGTATCAGAATGATTAAATAGTAAGATTTTTACTCCACCTCTATAATCAGAGTCAATTACTCCTGCTCCCACTTCGAGTCCATATTTCCATGAAATACTTGACCTTGGTGCTACTCGGCCATAATATCCCCTGGAACTTCAATTCTTAAGCCTGTGGAGATAAGGCTTCGTCCTCCGGCAGGGATTGTGGCATATTGATCCGCAGCTAGGTCAAGTCCGACCGCTCCACTTGATTTTCTTTGAGGAGTGACTGCTGTAGAGGATAATTTATGAACTAAGATAAATGGATTAGCTTCTTCTTCAAAATCTACAAGTTCATAATCAATATTTTCTTCATAATTACCTTGGTTAGAGGTACCAAATTCTGTTGTCAAGACTGCTATTGTCTGTGAAGATTCATCATCACTCTGAGTCTCTTCATCTCTGTTATTATATCGTAATGGTCTAGATGAAGAAGCGACTTTATAATTTCTAAAACTTACTGAAATTCTTTCATCCATCAAATTTCTGCTATTAACTTCTGCCGGTTGCATTGGTATGAATAGCTGTGGTGGCTTAATAACCCAATCTAGTCCTTGTAGACTAGAAGTGGAGTATCGCCGTCCTGGTAAGGCCCGGATCCCGTGGCTAGTTAGATAGTCGACGACTCCTTGGACTTCATAGGCAAATCCAACATTTGGAGTATTAGAAAGTCGACCAACTAGTCCTCTTGTGATTAGGAGGTTCGCCTCACCATTTTGCCATTGTTCATATCCTCAAGTAAGAATTGAGATCTGTATATTTCTATAGAAATCTCCAATGGTTAACATAAACAAGTTGGCTACCTTGTGTAAGGTCAACTTCCATTGTTGCAAGAATGGCTTGGTCACCAAGTCATTTGTTGTCTCTGAAAATGACTAAAGCCATGGTACCTTCTTCTTGCCGATAGAGGGCTTGTATCCGTAGCTACAGAATGCCTAGATGGATATACTGCATTCGGCTTCTTTGCAACTGATTAAAGCTTTCTTCTTGAATGGGACTTCTATCCAGTTGTCCTCCATCAGTAATTAGTACTGCTTCTTCCGATCGATGAACATGCACTCGGTGGTGTATATCATCCCGCCGAGAATGGTCTACAAGCTAAGATTACATCTTATAGGATAGATATTACATTTTCAATCTCAAGCAAATTTTGCAAGTCTTGTAAAAATTGTTGGGATATTATGTACATGCCAAAGGTTACTATCAGTGTATGACAATTGTGTACAAGTTGATCTTGTATGCACTTTTATAAAAGGTTGGTGGTAGCTGTATTGGCTTATGCAAAGAGTGAGTTATTGCATCTGCTGATGGTCAAGTATTATGGAGGCTAAATCAATCCCCTTCTCATCAAAATTCCAAGTCATGAAAGTGATTTTGGTTTGATTAAACTAATTCTACCAAATAGATAATGTATTTGTTTTTTTTTTCATTTATATTTTATTTATTTATTTGTTTATCTATTTTTAATGGATTGCATTGGTTGGATTTTGGACTCTTCATTTAACTCCTCCATACTCATGTCGGAAAATGACACCGACAGTAACATTCAAAGTCCATACTCAACAACTCTATTGATCATGTGGAAAAATTCTTAGAAATATCAGCTTTAAGCCACGTTGATACTTATAATTGAGTCCAAGTAAAATTTATGCTTTCTATTATGGATTTTGTGGCACATGTATTAATAAGATTCATATGAAAAATATTTTGTATGAAATATTGCTTAAGTTGATTAATTTAATTGTTAAGTGATATATTTTGTTTATATTAATTGTAATGATTAAATTGATAAATTATGCGGTAGTTGTAAACTTATATTTTTGACACATGATCTTATGCATCACTCTTTGTTACTAATGTTATTTTCCAAAAGAATATGGATCACATGTGCATCCACAAGGGTGCCTGCATACTTCATATCTTTTAAAATAATTTGGGTTCAATATGCTTCCATGCTTTCATTAGCGTATTGGCTGCATACTGCTCTGCATACTCTTTAAAACCTTTATGTTATGGCATCGACATTCACAATGGTCAATAGAGGAGAATCAAAGCCATCATTAATTTTTTTTTTGTTTTTGTAATGGCGCTGACTAAAGAGACTAATCTTGGACGACATGGACTGATAAGACAATTCACAATTTTTGAATAATAAATGCAATTATACACATCTGTATCTTCCACTCATCACTTGCCAGAGGTTTTTAGGCATTAACCACTATGATTTTCCATCAAAACAATTATACTAAGTTACTTGAAGAGGTTTTTGATTCGTCTATGGCCTGTGTACCTGCAAGAACCTCCCTCCATATCCGTGGGGCCGACATTAGGGGGACCGCTAAGGTAGCAGATCTACCTTTTTTGAAGAGGTTTTTGATTAATCTATATGTTAGTGTTAACCCTAAGGCACAATTATATAGAAGCCATATCGGCACGACTTGATATAGTGCCAAAACTATATCGTTCCGATTTAGCAAGGGTCAAGATTTTAAACCTTCTCTAGGTAGACTCACTTAACCAAATAAGCTTAATATATCATATTGACTGATTTGAGTATGACCATACATTTCAGCAGTCCTATTCAATCAAGAGGTCCACAAATATCTCTTCTGTTATATGAAAAGGACAAATCTCATCTACATGACTCACATCCCTTTGCATAGCTCATTGCATACTAGTGAACAACTTTATAGTCCACCTTATTACATATGACATTTGTCGATGTCAAAATACACAACCCCTTATGTAGAGAACCGTAGTGATTTTAGGTCTAATAACTATTTATACCAATAGTTACTATAAAAATGTTTATGACACTTATATAGCGATCATGACACTTTTCAAGGCGGGTCAACTCAGTACATATTCTCTAATATATACTCATGTGTCAACTTGATATTTTATATCATGACTTGCAAGATTAAGTCATCAGTTGACGTCTAAACTCATTAATATTACCCTTGTTTATTAATATGTGACTAGGAATATTTAAGAGTATATATATATATATCGACAACATTGCACAATTAATTCAACCATATGCTGTATATTAGAACCTACTAATGTAGGACATTATTATATTTATTTAGCTAGCACAAACATGTATAATTTAAAAATAAGTTGTATATTAATTTTATGTAACTTGATAATATATTTTTATAAAAACTTCCGAAATAAAGGAGAGTTAATTTACAGTATTTCCTAGGTGTAAAAAATATATTAATATTCATGATTCCAAATATTGATTCTAAGATTAAAAATAAATAAATTATTATCTATAATAATTATTTAAATTAACACAAAAATCCTAATTTATATACAATAATTTAAAAATTATTTATTTATTTATTAATTAATTTATATAATTATAGTTTATAAATATTCTCTCTCTCTCTCTCTCTCTCTCTCTCTATATATATATATATATATATAGCTTATATTGCATTTTAAAATCAAATCTATTTTAAAAATTTATATATTTTTAAATTTTTAATAATTAATTTTTTAGAATTATTTATAAAATTTTAAAATCATTTATCGATTTTTAAAATTATTTTAAATATTTTTTAAAATTTTAATCTCTTTTTAATTTATAAAAATAATTTAAAGTTTGATTTTAAAATTATTTTAAATTATATAAATTACTATATATTATATAAATTATCTTTTTTTACTTTATTTTTTTAAATATTTTTAATAAAAATAATAAAATTATATATTATAATTATATTAATTATTTTTAGAATTTTGTTTAATTAATTATTAATTTATATAATATATATTTTAAATTTATATAATATTTAATTAGAGAATATATATATATATATAATATAATGATTTTAATTAAAACTTTTAATAAAATTCAACTTTTCCTCACCGATTTGCGATCTGCCTCTCTCCTCCCCTTCGTGATTTTTTCTTGTCACCTCGCCACCAAGGCACCACGCCGCCGCCTAGCCTCACTGCCACCTCGCCATCGCTAATCTCTTGCTGGATGCTTGCAGGTCTTGATTCCTTCTTCCTTCTTCTTTCTATTGCGCGCACATGACACACATGATGATGATGCACCTGAAAATTGTTGCCCTTGCTGTGCCGGTGTCGGTCCCGTGTCGGAACTGTAAAAGCCGTCCATCTTATGCGGCTCAAGATTTCATTCCTTGACTTTCTTAGAGTTCAAAATATACATAGATTGATAGAGGATGATACGGTACAAAATTTGCATTTTACAGTTTCGGACTGAGAAACTGTCATCCCGCTCAATCCAATTGGGATGCCCCTGGCTCTGACATGTATTTTTTGAGAAGTAGAAGTAACATGAAACTCAGAATTATAGGTATATACAATACTTCCAAATGAAAGGGGAATTAATCCATGATTTATTTCGTATAAATAAGAATTTATAATTCTACCTATACCTCGTGAAAAAAAGACTTTTTTGTGGAATCAGTTATTTCATTTATTTATAGCATAGCGAGATTGCATTTAAGCAAGCAAATAT